>JBAMAX010004599.1:0-470172 GCA_037043745.1 Chymomyza amoena
GTACAGGCCCGATTATTATTAATTGAAAAGTATAAAAGGACAAAAAAATAGGCGCTGGAGACTTTCTTAGTGATGGAAGAGTATATTTGAAAGTCGCCCCCGTCTGACTTAAACGAACGCTATCTTTCAAGCTTTTTATACCTTGTATTCAGAATTTGAATTGGGTGTAATGCCATGATTTCAAATCTTTGTATATCCTTCTATTACATAAAAAAGACTTTTTTTTCATCTTTTTGAAAGTGTAGAACATATTGTATGTATAGCAGAAGATATTTGTTTCTCATGGTTTTATAAAGTAAGGAATTTAGCGAAATGGGTAAAAAGAAGTGGAATTTGACTTCAGAGGAAATTTTCATTTCCTCAAGCGAGAACGCGGAAAGCATCAAAGAAGAGGTATGACAAGAATAGAGAAGTAGTTTGATTTCAAGTGGACCCCATGATGGGTTGGTGAACAAAGCGAGCAGGGAGCGAAGCCCCTAGTAATGTAATAAATAAGTTTACTAACTGTAATAAGTTTTTTGTTCCTAAATAATGACCAGGATAATTAATAAAGTCGATAAGGACATGCGATTCTTTCCTTCTCATTGTATGAACACATAGATTTTAGAGATGACAAAAGCTGCAGCAACCAATTTCACGGGAATCAAGTTTATTCTACTTCTTCGAAATTGGCGCCATACATTGCGATTCAATCCGAAATTTCCAGCAAATAAAATTGTTATTTTTTGTCTAATCTCTAATAAGGCGAAATTTTGTTTTTCAATAAGATAAAATGCGGGATCTCATTTAAAGTGAAGTGTTGTTACCAGGGGCGGATCCAGGATTTTGGTAAGGGGGGCAATCTGCCCAGAAATCAAAAAAAAATTGTGAAAAATATTTTATTAGGGTTTTCTGATCCCGAAGGGGGTCGAACCCGAAACCTCCCGTGGGTCCGCCACTGGTTGATACATAAAAGTTTGTAAAAAATTTAGTTAATAAAAGAGTTTTTATGAAATGGTTTATCTGGTTTAATCGTTTAATATGCATTTTTTCCTAATTAATCTTGTTTTTTAATTGATGCAAAAAATATATATTTAGAAAAGTACGAAAACATCTTTATCATACAATAGCGCTTCTGTGTAAATTGGATCCCTGCAAGGATGAAGTAGTTTTCGCTTCAATAAGTACTTTACAATCAATCTTTGTTAAATTAACCACAGAAAGGCGTTCGAGTGTGAAATATACATACGAGAATATTAATAACACATGCCTACTAATTGGCACAAAGGCGAGAAGCGGCGTTACATCATCGTCATCGTCACCGTCGCCGTCACCTCAAAGAGTTTTCCTACCACCTGTCGGCCTGGACGCGCTGACGTAGGCAGCGACTACGCGTGCGATGAAGTTGGCAACGAAGGAAGAGGAGGAGGAATTTTTCTTTTAGCAGCAGTCCAGGCCTAAGTTCAAAGTATTAGATACACACACACACACACACACACATACTCACAAATATGTACAAATAAGAATACACATGAGGGGTAGGCTATTTTTTTATTTTTTTCTGCTGGTTTAAAGTGTTAATGGAAAATCAATAATTACGCATCTTGAAATTATTAATAGGTGAACAACAACAGGACCTATATATGTACATATGTGTAGGTTATGTCTGAAAGGCAGGTTCATAACTTAAATGACAAAAAGGCAGCAAAACTAAATAAATAAGAGTAAGTGCATAATTGCATCGATATGTATGTGATTGTAAAATGTTGCATGCCGCAACTGATTTTTAAAAGGGTTGCATGCCACAAGCAACCTACTACTATTTATTTTCATGCTTTGGATTTTTACACAGTTTTTGTTATTTGTGTGCATTTGTTGTAATTGGCTACATAAAAACAATTGCTCTTCTTCTTTTTTGTTGTTTTTTGTTCAGCTTTTATTCCTGTTACTTTATTTTGTGCGATTGTTTTTATTTTTATTGTACTCCATATATTCGCTGTGAAATAATTGCATTGAAACATGTTTGAAGCCTATTTCATTGCATACTTTTGTGCGTTTGATTAGCAACGCCTGAATGCATCGCTGCATTTCGGGTAAGAGAAATGCCTGACTAATTGACAATGACCGGACAACACTTATGGTAGGACAGAGCTGCTGGCACATGGAACTATTAGTGGAGCTGGCAAAGACTTGTTTGCCAGTAAAGAGTAACACGTAATCGTAGCAATGCCAAAATCAAGTGCAGCTAAGTTAACAACACAAAAAACAAATAGTAAATTTATAAAGAGCGTAGCCCTAAAGTAAAGGCAAATAATTTTAATTAAATGAAAAAGAAACGCAACGCAATGCAATGGAACGACGTGAGCAGCGGGCAGCACTTAAGCGTCACTCCAGCGCTTTAATCCAACATCCCAGCGAATTGGCACTTGGTCGTCAACGAACCAAGGGACGCACAAAAATATGCAATGTTCGGAAGCAGCAGCTTCAGCGGCCATTCCACCAAATGCAACCAAGTGTGTCCGGCACACACACACACACACACACACACATACACTTGAATATTTGCATCCGTATGAGTTGTTGTGTTGGTGTGTGTGTGGTTGCATGTCCTTTGTAAGAATTCATTTGCAGTGCAGCAAAACTTTTTTTTTGAAATTTCTAACGCCGCGCACTCAAAGTCGCCAAAAGAGCGTAGATTGGGTTGGATGGCGCCAAAGGGTCGGGGTAACACACAAGTACAAATACAAATATGGTACAAAACTGGCAAAGAGGTAAACTGCACTTAATGTGCAACGAGAAAAAATGCGCCGGGCCAGAACGACTCGGCGGGACTATGATAGCTGCAACTGACCAAAACTGCACTCTATCCAAAGCTAAAGAGTTTTGAGCGAGTGAGTGGGTAGCTGGGTAGGTGGGTAGGTGGGTAGTTGGGTGGATGAGTGAGCGGGTGGCAAAGAGCGACGTTTATACCCAAAAAGATAAAGAACAAGTGCCACACTCACACACACGCTCACACACACACTGTTTGTTTTATGCGCTCATATGTGTATGTGTGTGTGTGTGATTGCGTTTGTGTTTGTCCCGCGAGTTTGCCAAAATGCCGTTGAGTGCAATTTTGTAAAACTTGATTGTTGTTGTTGTTGCTGTTGCCGCTGCTGTTCTTCTTCTTCTCTTTGCTGTTGTTGTTGTTGCTCTTACTGCTCTTGCGCTCGCTGTCAAGAGTTTGAGCGATTTTGATTGAAAACGCACTCACACGCCCATCCAACTGGGTGGGGTCTAAAAGGATGCGCCTGCAGTGCACTTTTTGGCGCTGACGATGGGGCATTTGCCTGGGCCAACTTTGCACAACTCTCCTGGTCTGCTGCGCATTTTTTAGACAGCTGCACTTTGCTTTAAACAAAAAAATAAAACATTGGATATCCTTGCAATATTTGCATTTTGTTGTCGTTGCAGTGCACCCACCAGCTGAGGGCTTGCGAAGGACAGCAGTAACATCAGCGGCATCCACATCCTGACATATGAGTAATGCGCCTAGATGTATAAAATGTTGCGTGCAAAGACTTACGAATGACAGTCAGCTGCAAGGATGTTGGACTTGTAGGGAAGAGCATAAATTGGCAGCCATTCTTGAATACAAATTAATTAAGGGGTCTTCTAAAAATCCAATCATATTTTTCTTTAATACGATTAAGGATCATTTTTAATAAATTATTAATTATTAACTTATAATAAATAGATATTAACTTGTTCCTTGTCTATTACTGATTAATAGACAAGAAACGGCACTAGCAGACTTTTTTTGGGTCGAGAAACACGAAAATTAAAACCTTTTTTTTTTTCTTATGGACTCTCGTTTAATTATTTGTTAATATCTCGGTAAAAAGATTTTGTATCGACAAAATGTATCGAGATGATTAGATCGAAAGGTATTGATGTGCTCTTTTTATGATATTAAATTTACAGATTAAGTAAAAATTGTTGTAGTTACAAGCATAAGTTATTAACGAAATTTTTTTTTTTTCAAATCATTTTAAGCATTAAGTGGAAAGAGAATTCTTTTACCAACTTATCGAGTTTAAGATCTTTGAAATCGGATAATCCGCTCCAATTAGTGGTTTTTTATTTTACTTTCAGTGGCTTGTTCACGTAACTAGTGAGGTGGACAAGAGCTTCATCGCCTTATATGATATTTGACAGAAACTACTCTGGCGACGCATTAATCATGTAAGCGTATAAATGCAGATCCGCTTTCAAAATTCGACGCAAAGTGGCCCTAGCAATTTTAATTGTTGCGAAAGATGGCGCGTCGACGTTCCCGGCGACTCGTTGATGGCCTTATCTGCAGCTTTATATTATCGCGTGTACAAATCAAACGAGAATGCAAATTTGATGTAGTACCGGTCACTGAGCCTGACTGTCTGACTTGAACCGATCAATAATTTTCTTGATTCTGGGCTCGGAAGGACCAAAAAAAAAACTGTGTTGAAAAACAGAAAGACAATTTTCTTAGTACGCCTCTGCCACTTTTACGCTGTGCTCGGTTGTTAAACGATCCATGGCTTAAATTAAGTTAGTTTTCATTCCGAAAATTGTTGAGGAGTGTCCACTTAGAACAAGTATGCTCCGAATTGTGAGAGTTTCACAACCAAACCAACAACCCTATAGAATAATTTTTGCGAAAAAACCATAGGTCTATCTTAAATTTTAATTTCTCATTCATGTCCTTTAAAAACATCTAACCGATGTCACTTTTTTTTTGCGTTGCATTCAATTTGTCATACAGTTTACAGTAGTATGATTTGTTCTCTTGGTCGATTTTTTTTTTTATACAGGTCGTTTAGCATAATTTTCAACGCTGAACATTGTTGGTCAATAAAAGTTTGGATTGCAATACGAGAAAGTCAAATCTAAACTGGAACTAAAGGAAAGTATGTTCAAAAATAATAAAGATTTTTCTTGACATATATTTGTAGTTAAAGTAGCCCGCACGGCAAGCATTTTGAAACATAATAACTATATAATAGCCAATATTAATTTTTTTTGCCAAGCTCCTATCAGTTGTCGATAACTCGACATTTACTACATGCATATTAGCTAGGACCTCATACCAGACCTACACCCACATTGGGTTCGCCGCCCCATAGAAGAAATAAAAGTACCTCTTATGTGAAAATCATCAAAATATCAGCAATACAAAAATTATGTGGAAATTATCTTTGCCGCACAAAGTTAATAGAATTAATAATACTAATAAACCCATTCCACTCTCCTCTCTTTACCTCCTCAATGATTTCATTAGGATGCATTGCAGATGAGGCTGTTATTTTGTTTGCATTTTTATCATGTCTCAATGTTTTTCATTTCAAATTTTTTGCTCTCCATATTTGACTTTCAGCATTTTTTTTATTTTTTTTGATTAGCTACCGCGTTTTCTCCTCTCGTCCTCTCGCCCTCACGGCATTGTTTGTTTTTGTTATAATTTGCTTCGACTGCTGTTGCCAGCTCGACGTTGTATACAATGTCAACATCCCCGAATTCGATTTTCGATTTCATTTTTGTTGTTTTTGTTTCTTTTTTAGACCAAGTTGTTGTTTTTTGCGATTAATTTTCGCGTTCATTCATTTTTTTGGATTTTGTTTTTGTTTTCCACATTGGCGCACATAATTGAGGTTACGTTCAGCTGCACAAATTGCCAACATTAATTGATTATGTATCTATTATTATGTATGTTGTTGCTGTTAAATAAAAAATGTAATAATCGGATTTTCATGGCTGCAATTTTTGGCCGTATGCAGCACATTTATTGTTCAATTGGCATTACATCTGTTACCCCTCTTTGATCGATGCGGGGGGCCTTGTCTAAATTCCGACGCAAAAAATAATTTTCAACTGACCCGCACAACATACCCTCTTCTCTAGAGCATTCAGCGTTCAGGACGTAATCCAACCCCCGCGAGTGCGACATGTGCGTGGATTTTTATTTTTTTAGCTCATCATTTTTAACACCTCAGATTTATAGCTCAGACATGGTCGTTAATTGTGCCCCAAACTGAATATGGCTCAACTTTAGCTTAAGGCAACATTTGCAACTTACATAAACAAGCACAATAATAATACGTATCTCTCTATAGTAGATACATATATATAGCAAGATTATGTTTTTATGTCAAAGTTAATAGCAAATTGACCAATTTAACTTTTTCATATTTGTTTCGTTGTTTTTCTTACAAGTTAACAATAAATTTTTGGCATTTTGTTTCACAGAATTCTTGGTAATGTTGAAATTTAATTGCCCACAAATTTTACAGCGCAGAAAGATTTAGGAAGTAATGCTGTCAAAGCTGTATTTTTTATGGTGTATGAGAAAAATGTGTATAAAAAAATAAAACAGAGCGTTGCACACTCTGTGTTTCCTGTAGAGAAGTGAGAACATCGATATAAGAGTTTTTATGGAGGTCTTAATAGCTTTCTTAATGAAACCTTGTACTGGGTCTTTATCATGCTACAACAGATAGCCAAGCGGCAAATATGGTCAGTTATGATTGCATTTCAAAGAACTACAATTTGGTATTTCGCATTGGTTGGTAGAAGTAAAAATATCGCAGGCTATTTATGCCAATATGGCAATTACGAGGGTGGATTGGCTGACCGGCCTGACCAAGAGATGGCGCCACTAGGCCTACCTTGAGGTGGCGTTCTATAGTACCATTCTTAGATAGCTTGTAGCTATAGTTTCAGCCCGATCGCCATGTTAGTTTAGATTTGAGAGCACACTGAACAAGACGCCTCTGTGTTTTTCTTGAAAATTCGAAATTCGAAAAAACATTTCTACCGCCAATTTGACGTTGTATAAGCGTAATCCAAGCGAATTTTTGCGTCGATTCATAAACGTTGACGAAACTTGGGTCCACCACTACACTCCTGAAACCAAAGAACAGTATAAAACAGTGGATTGGACCAGGGGAACCAACTCCAAAGAAGGCAAAAACAATTTTTTCAGCGAACAAGGTTACGGCTACTGTTTTTTGGGATGCAAGAGGTATTATATACATTGATTACCTTGAAAAGGGTAAAACTATCACTGGGCAATACTACGGAGACTTATTGCAACGTTTGAGCCACGAGGTGAAAGTTAAACGACCTCATCTGGCGAAGAAAAGAATCTTGTTTCATCACGATAACGCACCAGTGCACAAGTCAATCGTTGCGATGGCTAAAATCAACGATCTGAAGTTTGAATTGATGCCGCACCCTCCCTACTCTCCAGACCTAGCCCCGAGTGACTATTATCTGTTTCCTAACCTCAAAAAATGGCTTGGCGGTAAGAGATTTGCGGACAATGAAGAAGTAATCGAAGCTGTTAATGGGTACTTTGAGGAGCTTGACGAATCAGTCTATAGAGATGGCATTACTAGACTAGAAAACCGTTATGAGAAATGTATCAGCCTTGGAGGAGATTATGTTGAGAAATAAAAAAAAAATTCTTAAAAACTTTGATTTTCTTGGTCAGGCCGGAAACTTATCAATCCACCCTCGTATAATCGTAGGAAGCGATTATGCGGAGAATGTTATTAAGATTGGACAAAGCCTTCAAATGGTATAGGCAAAAATTTTATAACAAAACATTGACATTTAAAAAAAAAAATACGCTCTTTAAAAATTTTACAGTGTATTTGATACTTAGCTGCATCAGTAAGCAGAACTGAGGATAAGTACCTCTTAATTTTTTTAAGAAAAAGATCCGGACAGCTGCGCCATCTACGAGGTACTGAGCAATTCATAAGTATTTGGATACATCTTGATTATTATTATTATTGTTGGGTGTATAAATGTACTGAGTGGTTCAGGACCAATTAGCGTGAGCTTATTCCTAAATCCTAAAGTATCCAGTGACGTTCTCACTTCTTTAACCAGCCTTGATGTAATCATGGCTTTGCTTAATGCCTTTATTGCTGCTTGACTATCAGACTGGATGGAAATATCCTTTTCATGGTAGTTCTTTTGCAGATTGAGTTCTGCACAACTTCCAATAGCACAGATTTTAGCTTTGAAATTGCAGGTGTGTATGCCTAGAGGTTCATAATATTTGGTCCTGGGTCCTACTACCCAAGGGCTGTGTACCATTTTATTGTATGTGGTTTCATAGGGTGAACTGCTGCCTCTTTTGTGCTGAGTTTGGTATCAACATATTGATTGTAAGAAAAGTTTTTGGTTTTTTTAAATTAAATGGATCCCTTAAAACTATGTCATAGTTTAAGCGGTTCTATTAAAAATTTTGAAATACTGCTTTTGTAAGTATTGCAATTTTCGCCACATTTAATTACAGGATGCCCCTCTTTTGTGTGCCATATTTCACTTAATTCGATCTACTTCTATCGATACTATCGATAGTTTCAACTATCAAGTGGTGGTATCTATGTGTCCCACCTCTAGTACAGGGTATAATAATAAATAAAATTTTGGAAACTCCGTGAGTACTTTTGTATTCATATCATGCAAATAACAAATATATTGCAAATAAGAATCCTCGTGAATACTAGAGATAGAGCTGGGCATCGATTTTGTTTTTTGAGAATCAATCTTTTTGAGTCATTCAACTTTTACTCAACTTAAATTCATCGTATAATTCTTTACTGTTACTTTTTATGTTTTCTTTTAAGTTTAAAGTTTTCAATAAATCGAACTATGTATTCTTTCCCCCTTTATGAGTTTTAAATTTTTATATTCGTTATTGTTAATTATGGAATAATGGTGGCGAATTTTGTATAAATTTATTTTTTTGTTCGTAGATCTCCATTAGGTGAGGTAATTTTCTGACAAGATGGTGTAAACTGCCGCACTATGTGTTTTAATTTTCTTTTCTTTCCTGATTCCTCGTTTTTCTCTCTAACTGATGAGGAGTGAGTGCGTTATCTGTTTTATCTTGATCATTTTAATGTTTCACAAAAATGAAGCATAGCGAAAACTTGCAAAGAATTATTGAATAGTCTTATAAGTACAGTGGAGGCAAAGTTTCAGCTGGAAATAAATGCTTAATGGATGAAATGGTGTTTTCGGTGAATTTTTTTTAAATAAATTCTAAATAAAAATTAAAATCTTATCTAAGCGAATAAATGCAAAATATCCAAGGGATAACTACATGTGCGTCCTTGCCGTTACTAATCAAAGTCATTGTCAGAACCATGCTAAATAAGTAACATAAATGCTTTTCTCCTTACCCACAAGACTAAGCAGTTTAATGAAAACTAGGGGACTCCTTTCCATGCGTGTTTCACAAGCCAACCCCCATAACACCTTTTAAATTTATATTATTTTTGAGACATTCCAAGCACTTTCCTTAATTGCTACGGTCGCAGTTTTGAAAGAATCTTATAGACTTAGAGGTTTTAATTTTGAAATTACAAAACAAACAGATTTTTCCCACTACGTCTACACAACGGATTAGGTGACATTAGCTTCTTCACAAACAGTTTGGCAAGTAGCTTGATTTTAGTGCGGTTTTTAGGAAAAGGGCTTCAATAAAAATACATTTATACCTTGTACCATACTAGATTTTGGCAATATATTTAGCAGACGGAAGAAGGCATTGCTGACCCCAAGACCTGTTCTCCTTCGAGGGAACGATATACACCGAAAAACGTGTGTGATAAGAATGTACATCATTCGGTAAAATATCCATCTATATAGATCTTTGGGTCTCTAAGATCGTTTTGCTTATACGGAGAAGTCAGACATGGATTTATATGATAATTAAATTTTTGAACTATAGATCGAAAATAATATTTTATATTTTGGAGGATCGATCGAAAAAATTAACTTATATTCAAATTAACAGATTTGAAAAGATTTCAATGTTTCAAAAAAAGGTGCAGAAATGGCGATGGCCTTAAGGAATGTTAGCCCAGTCAATAAGAAAGTCAACTTGCCACATTCTCAGGTTTTTCAATCTAATCGTACTGCCCAGGAATGAAAAGATCGCAATGAACGTGAAAGAATTCGTTTTAGACTGACCCGTGAAGCGCGGCATTGGAGCAAGTTTGAATCGAGCTGCAAACTAATCTAAAAATCTTACATTTTTCCCGTGAAGCTAACCAGAGAATCTAACGATGTTTATTCACTTTAAGAGTATTCAAAAAGTTTGGGCAGGACACTGATGACTTTGCATGACATTGCATTTCATACTTATATTGTCAAAATTGATTACGATGTCTTCACAAGATAACGCTATCCAATTGTTTTCACTGCTCGGCCCTTTGGATATAGTCAACTGATTTTTATTCAAATCCTAATTTTGGCTACAACATCTTTATAAACAAACCAAATAAAATAAACTATCTTTTGAGAGATTTAAAGAGACCTGCGGTCACTAGTATATCAACATTCATATACTTTATAATACTTTATGTAACTTTTGGGTCTCTAATGTATGTCCCCCAATATCTTTATATAGGTAACTTTTGTATTATAAGGAACTGCGTATAAAAATTAAACAATACTTAAAAGTCAATTTAATTTTCTTCTTCTTTGAGAGAACTTAAATACTAATCTCAATCTAATTTTCAAAAGCAGCAGTTCTACATATAGTTTTAATAGGAATATTTCTGGTAATGCACCAATGGCGCCATCTATTGCTAACTAGCTAGCAACAAATGGCTCACGCTAAATGTCGGTAAAGAAGTTGCCAGCGGATAATTTAAGAGCAGCTAAGCAGAACCCTCCTGGTTCTATGAGCTGCTCTTTATTCCATCTGAGGGGTGTTAGCAGCAAAGCAAAGCAAAAGCCACCACCAACAGCCCAATCTATGCTCTGTGCTACAGTGCTGCTAACTCGACGCAATTGTGACGCGTGGGCAGAGCAAACTGCCGCAGAGCGCTGCAGCAGCGAGGACGACTAAACGCCATGGCCAACGTTGGCAAAGTGCGAGCATGGCTGCCGTTTTGCCCAGTTCCTGGCGGATTTCTATTGTTTATCCCTATACATAGACACTCGATGGTGTGCGCATGTGCGCTGGACAGGAGTAGTATCTCATGCCGACGGCAATAGCAGCTAGTTAATAAATACATTTGTAATCATAAACTGTTAAATTTTCAATGCAACATTTGGGCTTAGGTTTATTGGAAATGCAACAAAGCTTGAAATTAAAAAAAACACAACTGGAATGCATTGATAGACAGTAGACGTCACACATAAGTACTATGTATTACTTTTGTATGTAAGTATACACACATACTATGAACATAAATTTATAATGTAAACAATGTACATACATACATATTTCATACACACTGCGCATTGTAGTAATTAATCATTTTTATGGAATAATGAATTTAGTTGTTTGTTCTTGCACAGGTTGCATGCCACCGCCGCCGGCGCTTCATTTAGTTGCTTCATTTGTTAATGGCCGGCGACTTGTATTAGATACAAATCCGATTAGGGGGTGAAAATTATTGAAATGCATTTTAGAATAGCATTGATTTATGTTGAACAATTTATACAAAAACATGTTGCCACAAGCCAAACACGAGCTAAACATTCCCAAAAGGGACTTCATTAAGTCAAAAGCAATACAAAGAGTCCATGATAGCCCACAAGTGTGGCAATAAAAACAAAAACAAAATGTTTGCCACAGTCTAATGAAAACCTCGACTGGCTCAAGAAAACTCAACAAAAGAAAAAACAATTGAACCAAACATTTTTGTAGAAAACTTGTTTAAAGCAGAAGGTCCACGATGCCATCCATATACGGCAGCATTTTTTTTCGAAATTTTCTCGTGTCTCCGTTGCCCACGTCTAGCCAGTTTGATCGGTCTATCCATCTGTCTGGCTTAGTTGCCTTTCCTTGATTCTCGTTTTACTTTCGAATGCTCCGCACGCATCCAAAGGTCTGAGACAATATTTGCGGTGCATACATTATAAGGAAATTGGAAAGGGTTGAAGTGGTTGAGGCCGCTGAAAGCCGGGCCGTCTGCAGGAGTGGAAATGTACTTTGTTTTGTCCTTTTTTGACTAGCTTGTTTTAATAAGGCACACAACTTGAGCTACTTTGGTTCGCCTTAAATGGTAAAAGCTGTTTGACTAAGACTTTTTAGAGACACAAGTCATGTGATGCAAGTAATTAAAAAGCCTCGAGATCGGAAATAACCTTTTTTTTATTTTTAAAGAGTCTGGAATATTTTATAAATATAACTTTAAAACAAGTTAAAACAAGAAAAAGTGAGTTAAAGATTGAAGCCAAAGTAGTAACTACAACAAAAGTGCTCTTATTTATTGAAACAAATTCTATCGCAGACAGGTTGGGAATTGAATTCCTGAAGCAAACGGTGTGATGTCTTATAACTGCATCAAATGGTTAACTGATTGAGTTGGTGGGAAACTATTGTAGTAACATTGGTCAAAAGATGTAGATTTTTCTCATATCCGACTGTATACCTGGGCAGGAGTTCTACAAAAATCGACGTATTGATGCATTTAAAGTGGTGAATCTCAATAAACATTTTTGTCTTTGCTTTATGAGAATACGATACCCTGTTTCCTGAAAATATTTTCAATGCATTTGTAGCTTATCGAATCAAAATGGCATAAACCAAAGGGGTGTATAGCCAAGTCGAAATGTCCCAACAGAAGCCGAACGATTTTTATGCTTATGATACTAGGTATAGAGAAAAAGAAATCTTAGATCCCCAAAATTACCTAAAACATTATCTGGGTATGTGCGTCAGGCCGTCTGTCAGAGATGCAACCAACTTAAGCCCTTATTTGATTTTTATTATTTTATTTTATTATAATCACCGAAAACAACGTAGAAGTGTTAAAGGAGTTTTATGAAAATTATCGCTCTGTGAAAAAGACATAGTTTAGGCCAGTATCAACGAATACCCGAGATATCTTTCACAAGAATTACAACTTGCTAGGACCACTTTAAATAGGGTTAGCATGGTCAGCTTTTAGGCGAACTTATTCGATTTTCTGCTCGATTAGGCCTCCTCAATGCTCGGACGAAGTTCATGCGGAGCATCAAGAATATGATGTTAGGGCAGCAGAAATCTAGCATTGCCACACTGCTCACAATACTACATTTACGTTCGTTTGCATTTAAATTACAAATAGACAGCATAATATTGTTCTCCTCCAACATATTTCATATCTTTTCCCAAGTATTTGGGTATATTTTCTTAAAAGTGGGTCAGAGCACAAAAGCAAATCCGTACTTCAAATTTTAAATTTTCTTTCCCTAGAAAAAAAATCTGTGTAAGAATTTTTTTTGAGTGTCTTGTTTCTTCTTCTCTTATATACTTATATTCCATACATTTTGGAGACTTTGGAGGTGATTGATTCTAGTTTCAAGTCCTTGCGCAACTGATTCAAACACAAGTGTGTGCCTTTAAAAGTTAAAAGTTTTCTCTCGAAAAATCTAAGACCATGGTGCTGAATGTGATCTTTTGAAAAACAAACTATCAACGATCACCATCAAATACTCACTGAGTTGAAGAAATGGCACCAATACATAAAAAAAAATCATCAAAAATCACGATGTTCGCATACAGCATAAAGTCAGCCGTGAGGGTCGTTATTTATTATAAATACCCAATCAATTGGTAAAAAAAAATAGTCGAAACTTAAGTAAGAAGTATATTCTACATAAATTAGTATGCTTTATTTTTATTTTTCATGCACGAACAACTAAATGAGTAAATCATGTACATCAAATAAATGCTGCACAGAATAAAATGCAAATTTAATTTAGCCATGTGAGGGGGGGAATGGTTGCCAAAAGTCACTACAGTTGCAAATACCTAGGATGGCGTCTTTAGTTTTATCATGGTCAAAAAGTCGCAAGTCTAAAGGGTTGTTTGGTTCGTCGGTTGGACATCACAGAGGACTACAGCCCGCATGCCAACTTGGGATAGTTGTGACTTTTTGTGCAGGCATGCACAAATGTGGGCTTGGCTTTTCAAGAGGGTGGCTTGCCCTGTGCCCTTTACTCCTTGACACTCTGTGTGAGCTGCGTTGAAGGGTAGCCATAGCTGTAGTCCCATTGGTGTGAGTGCAATAAAACTTATTACCTTTTGTAGAGTCCTTTTGCAAAATGCTAACCCCAAAAACTTTTCGTTTTGGTCTTTATGGCCAGCAAGCGTCTGTGTGTAATTGAATAAGTTTTACTTGTAGCTGGGGGAGCTTGGGTTGGTTTGGTCAGGAAATTGAATAGTTTTAGTTGTTGAATAATTTGGCTGAAACAGGGTACTGGAGTATATATTTCATGTAGTACTTGTCTAGCCAACCACCGACATTGCTGAGAGCACCAAAAATTTGTCATTTTCACGTTTATGTAGATTTCCATCAAACTTTTGTTTGCGTCACTCAAATTTCGCCTTTGTTCATCAAAGTAATTAGTAAAATTCAAAAGTTCTATACTTCACTCATTTTTCCTTTAATTAAGCCTGGTCTGGCTATTGTTTTTGTTTTAAACTGTTCCGGGGGACTCTGGGATGCGGAGCTTCTGTGCATTTTGTTATTTGTACATGCAGCTTATTTGATTTTTTCATGTAAATTAGTAAGCTAAGGACAATCGTAAATTCAACCTTTCTCTCCGAAAAAGGTTGGAAAAAATAAAAAAATACTAAACAGTACGTTTGCTCAAAAATACACAACAACAAATCAACAGAGGCTTCACTGACCAAGCATGACGACAACCAGAATAACTTGGGGCTGCTCAGCATAGACGCTAACGGATCCTAAGTGGAGCTAAGCATGTAAAATGAGCACATGTCCTTAAATAAACGAACGGCGTCTGCTGCCCGCGCAAATGACTGAAGCATGTTGGCCATGGGGGAGGCCGAAGTGGAAGACGCAAGCAATGCTGACGACGATGACGACCAAGCCAGATTATATTTTCAAAAGAGCTCAAAACAAAAATGTAAAGTGAACGATGTGCTGGCAAATGTTCATGGAATGGTTCATGGGGGGCTGGCTGCGTGGTATAGCGACGACAACGCAGGACCTTCATTATAAATGTGCTGGTTTCATTATTTTCTTGCAGTAAAATTCTCTGTCGAGGCAGTCAGCTGAGTCGCCCCTGCAGCTTCACAAACAACTAATCTACATTTAAAGCAAAGCCAGTGGCTGGCTGAGAAGCAGTTCCGGCGGGGTGCATTGGAGCAATGCTTGGTGCGGAACTACGTGTGCTCATTGCATGTGTTTAATTTTTACACCCCGAAGGCATTTGCCAAAAGGATTCATCTTACGACATTAGTGACCTCAGCAGCAACAGAACCAACAACTGGAGCGGATGTGTGCTGGGAAGTGAGCACACAAAGCCGGCGACATGACTGGGTGTCTAGCATTAAAGTGTGTGTGCGAGTGTGTGTGTGGTTGTATGAGGGTGTGTGTGTGAAAGGGTATGTGATGTTTTTCTAGCAAATATAAGTTTTCCATAATGGCTGCCAGCAGCAGAAGGAGCTTTAAAAGTTTTTGGTATGGGCTTTGGTGTTATCATCCTTTTGCGTACCTTGGGGTACAATCTGCTATAAATGCACACACACAGGCTCAGTCAGCACTCGGTAGGTTAGTTATTCAATGGGGATGCAGAGTAGCAGGCAATGAGGAGTTGGGCTCCAACTAGTCCTGCACTCTTTTGCTTTACTTAACATAATCGTCATGCATGAATTTGGAAAGCTTTGTTTTTCTCATACTCTCTTAGTTGCCTAGCATAAATCTATGTTACTTTATCAAAATAATTCAAGTTTTTGAAGCACGGCGTAGCTATCTTTAGGAAAATTAAAAAAAATCCGAGAGAGAGTGAGATTCCGTTAAAAACCTGCCTTCATTTAATTTTTTTGCAGTTGATCAAATGATACTAATATTTGATTGGGATTGCTTTTATTGTAACATTAACTTTATTTATTTATATATACGCACAAAGGAGGAGGCCCGGCAGATCGTAAATTGTTTATTACCAAAAATATTATCATTATCTTAGATTCCAGGGATCAAAAGAGTAAGATGCTTGAAATTTAGAAAAGATTACAAACAATGTCTTGATCCGTTTTTTCTCTAAGAATTTCGCGGCTTACATCAACTGTACAAGCGCCAACTAAATTGATTGATAGATCCAAAGGATCAAAGTGCAATATTCTCAACAATAATAATATATATATATATATTGTACATTAAGTGTTTTAGTAGTCTTTATTTTTACTCTGGAAATAAGACCAAGAATACTTAAAAAGGACCACTGCTATTAAAATAAGAGCTAATATATAATAAAATTAAACTTTTTTAATTTAGATAAATTATGTTTTAAAGTAAGATTTGTGTCATAATGAAATTAAAACCTTCAAAATAATTGCATTTTAAAATTATTAAAAATTACAAAATTCGATTTTGATCATAATTTTAGACTTTTTCGGCTTTGACATTCTTCTTTAATACATATTTGACATTTTTTGGTCTAAAAGTAATCCTTCCATTTTAGAAATTAAAATATATCAAGATTTTTTAAAATTCTAAATAAAGATATTGGTCACTATTTTAGATATTTTCCCATTTTAAATTCCTAGGCGAAAAACATTATCTTAATGAAGAATTGTTAATAAAATTGTAATGATTTATTTCGTCATATAAAAAATAGTATAAGCTTCATAGATTGTTTTATGGAATATATTTAATTATTAAAAAATAATGTTCGAAAAAGTAAAATAATAAAAATAAATAGTAAAAATATTATGTACAAACTTTTCTTGACTTAGAACAGAACCAGGGTATTGAGTCGACCTTTGATAAGAATACTCTACCAGCTAATCTAACCTTATATACTCTCAAACATACTCAATTTCGATAAGGTGCGATGTTTCTATCAATCAGATACATCATTCAGACGATAGCTTGTTAAAATAAATCTAAAAATGTACAAATTTTAAAATACCAAAATATAATAATCTATGGATATAAAAGAAACCTATGTTTTACGTTTTACTGGTGTTCTCATGAACGCGTCAATGAATTTCATCTGATTTTTGTGTTTGTTAGAGGTTGTCAATACGGAGGTTTTATTGCCATATATTCAAAAAGTAACATTGTTGTTAATCAATGTTCGAGGTCCAACATCGTTTCAATCATCGAGAACAGTGAATGGAGTATTGTGTACAACGTATCGAGAGGCATGTCAAAAATTGAATTTGTTGGAAAATGATTCGCACTGGGATCAAACTTTAGCAGATGCTCCTATTACTGCTCATTCATTTCAAATACGTGTTCTATTTGCGATTATTTTGGCAACGTGTTTTCCATCAAATCCAACTGAATTGTGAATAAAATTTCGAAACTATTTATCAGAAGATATTTTGATTCGAGTACGTCAAGCAAAACGTAATCCAGTGATGGAATTTACGCCGGAAGTTTACAATGAAGATTTAATTCATATTGAAGATCTACCCTTGGCGATGGCTAATAAAGCATTAGTACAATTGGGAATGCCGTCTCCTAATCGATCAATTCATGATGTATTTCAATTGGAAGAAATGCAAGGAATTAAATTAATTATCAATCTAATTGTACTGCCCAGGAACGTGAAGATCGCAATGAACGTGAAAGAATTCGGTTAAGACTGACTCGTGGAGCGCGACATTCGACTAATAATGGTGCAAGCTTAAATCGAGCTGCAAACTAATCTAAAAATCCTATATTTTTCCAGATAAGCTAACTTAAGAATCTTACGATGTTTGTTCACTAGCAATCTATATATATTAACTAGCATGTGATCCTAGAAAACAATCGTCCTGCAGACCCCTAGTATATGTTAACTATTCCTACTTATCACAAAGAACCAATATAAATTTTGGGGATAAACCATTAAAAAAAAGAAGAATTTTTCTTCTTAAAGTTAAGATATGATTCTGACATTTCTATAGCACTGTTCAAATCTGTTTAAAAATCCATTACACATGCCGCAATCTGGCCGCAGGGCCACATACCAAAACTTCTAATTCAACATTACCGAGAGAAATGCATTCAGTTCTACTAGTTTTATAGTTGGTCAAAAAAGAGCTGGCAGGCACAACCGCCACCGCGAGCGAACATATGAGTTCATCCACACACACACACACACTCACACAAATGTTTGTATGCATAGGTGTATATGTATATAGACATTTGTGCTTATATGAGAAGAGATAGACAAAGTTTTGAAACAGCTGCCTGATGTGCAATATAAATGTGGTTTTCATATTTTTGTGGTTCACTTCAGTGCCAAAAAGTACAACCAAACACAACCCCCTCCTCACACACACACACTTGCACAAGCACACATTCATATGGAGCGTAATAAACGCCATTCATAAAACTTTGGCTAAATACGAACATTCATTATAAAATAATTTTGCCTAAAAATGCAAGGTGCGGGTCCTACAGTTCCTACTGCCAACTCCGTGGCTCCCAATCGTTGGCGAAGCTTGGCTAGCTTGGTCGAGGTCGAAATTTGCATGCAGAGTGAAAAAGTTACTAAAAGATAATAACCAATCTATGTAGTGCTGTTGCCTCTGTGGCAGCTCTCTGGATCTCTGTGTGTGTGTGTGTGTGTGTGTTGACTGCACTGACATAGCTGACCAGGATTCACTTTGAGCATCCCAAAACACGCCCACCACTGTTCTTTGGTTGCTTCATTAAATTTCTGTTTGCATTTGGCGTTTGTATGTTGCGGTTATCATATCAGACCATCGAGTATATACTACAACGAATTAGATGGTCGGTCTCCCCAACCAGCTATATACTCTATAACTTGTAGTTGGTGCAAAGTAAATTAGACTCTGTTAACTTTATCAAGTGCAAGTGAATTGAAGAGCGTTAGGCCGAATTTTTGACCCACTCTTGTTCAGACCCAATTTGCGCCATATTGTGCAACATTTGTCGTCTGGTAGGTTTGTCAAGGAAATGTCACAATAAATCTTCAGCTATATAAAATGTCTGAGGCTTAATTGTCAAGCTCTGGGCGCTACGTGACTTTACATAATGAACATAAACATCAGAGAAGAATCCCTTACTAATCCATTACTAAATTAAACATTACACTAAATATAAATAAATAGCTAGACAGCGTGACAGCAAACAAAGTCAGGCGACAGACAAGGGCCAGGACGATGTTTCTCAAACAACCACAGTACAGCGCTTACGAAACTTTCAAGAACCCTTTCTAATTTGCCTAAAACACAGGACATACTCAAACGTGTACAGTTGTGGAACTTTTGTCTGTCGAACAATAAATCATCAGGTCGAAAGAGTTGTAGCTGGAGAAGTTTTCGGACCAATGCCGCCCAACCAACTTCAACACCCGGACGACCTTTAATTATACGTAGGCTCAAGTGTATTTTGAAACTAAATCTGCCAGAACAGGGTAGGGCAGGACATTCAGCTGCCCGTTTCCCCAATTGGTACTTACACCCAAAACAATTAAACCCTTTCGACTGCAAATCTCATTGCTCACTCCTGCCTAACAATGCCTGCTGCTCCCCAGTTAATTCCTTGATGGCCTGCCATTTTTATACGCCTGCTATGGCTTGTTATAAAAATTCCAAGTTGGCTTAAAAAATTAATGACATCAAGAAGCTGAGCCAGCCAAAGGGCGCTCTTTTGAATTTCGTTTTGTCGGAATATCAAATTGCTATACAAACTAAAAATTTACATTTCATTTGAGTTGAGTTGTATTTTTTTTTGTTTTGTTTAGGGTGGAGCCGGCGTTTCTTATTAATGGCCTTTATTTGACTTCGTTAAGTGCGTCCAGGGTATCGACATTAACCCTTTGAGAATATATCTTCAAAATACTAGTATGGGCAAATATTCGTTAAATTTTAAATTGTCAAAAGCCTGACTCGACTTGAATTCGGTGGCTGACACATGCACAAATTTGCTATCGCACTAATTGCAAAACAAATTTTCCGGGAAATTAACTTTTTTGAAAGAAAATCTGCAAAACTGCTCCCACTAACAGTTCTAAAGGTCCGTAAGGAGCAGCTAAAGTTATAATTTTAGAATTTTAATAACATGCAAAATGTATCGTTGTATATGTGTGTGTACTACATACTTATATGTATATACATATATATAAGCTGGGCACCAGAGGGCGCCACTTGGCAGCTTGTGCTGCTACCGTTTATAATTTCTAAAAATCATAATCATAATTATTATTTTTAGAAGAGCAAACTAAAAGTTCCTTTAGCCCGCACAGACTTCCTGGCCATGCCTCCTTCTCTGACAGTTAAAGTTTATCCACAGAGTTTTGCTCCTGGAGCGCTCAGCTCTGCGTTGCCGTCAGGATATTAAGCGCAACAACAAATGCATTTGGAAGAAACTTTTAAATTGAGCTACAACAACAGCAGCAATGGTAAAGCGATTTAGGAAAGCAATTTTGGTAAATCTCTAGCCGGGATTTCGCAACGAATTGCTTGCTATGTGTAGTATATGTGTACTTAAAGATTTCAACTAGAATTTTACATTGTTTTTGCTTTTAATTTGTGGGCTAACTAATGAGATTGTTAATTTTGCATAAATCTAACTCATTTCAGTCTTTTTCGCAATTTCTGACACTTAACAGGTGCCAGCCAACTGCTTCAGGGAGATTTAAACGATCCTCCCTTAATGTTTAAGAAACCTTTTATTTTTTGCTCTAGCTAGAAAGGGTCCCATTTCAGAACTTTCCGAGTGCGCACGCGTGTTTAGCACGCTTAAGGGTTGACACCCAAAGCAAGCCCAAATCCGGATACATTTGACTTAGGCAAAAGAGGTTAGATCAATTAACCCCTGACAATTAACCTCGTGCCCATTGTTATATCCTCAAATGGGATATGCGTAACACCCTAATATTTAGATTTGATTTTTTGATTCCTTTAGACCAATTTAGGATAAATTTATCGGAATGCATATGGAAGCTTGTTTTATTTTAGAAAGCGTTAAAAGAGCTAAACTCGTCAGATAACTTTTTCGTTCCCAGCATCTACTTCATTGCTTTCTAAGCACCCTTGTCAAAATTGCTCAAAACCATTATCTGAAAATTTGTGTGAACCTTTGACAAACCAAAAAAAAAAAAAGGGTGAAAAAGGTGAGACGACATCAACAAGCAAAACAACTTTGAAAACTTGTTTATTATTTCGCCAAAGACACAAAAGATTGTCCAAAGATCTCCTTTTATTAATTGTCGAGCCAAACAAAAGACGAACAAAATGAAAAAATTAGAAAAATATATGAAAAATTGTGTTCCATAAAACTGGTTAGCATTGTATAATTTTGCGATCTACTTCTAAGCCTTCAAAATGTTATGCCTTTGGAACAGTTTGATTTTGTATGCGAACGCGTCGTGATCGAAATTTGGCTTCAGAAGGACGCGTAAAAAATATTTTTTATTTTTAGAGTATAGCCCAAGTATGAAACGAACAAGAAATTTGTGCGGTAAGTGCTTTCAAATTTATATCTTTGCTAAACTGAGTTTCTGTCGGTTTTCGCGTCAAGTGCCTGTTAGACATTTAAAGGGCAACATTTTAACCCACTAAAAAATAAGAGCGATGAGAAAAAGAAAAAGGGTTACAAGGTTACGCAAACGTCCTTCGCCTTCGCCTGAAATTCTGCAAACAAAAAACCAACGAACGACCAAAACAAAGCAAAACAAAATAAAGCGTAACATAGAAAAAAAATGGTCTGGACAAAAAAATTTGTTGCCACTTTTCTTTTACTTGCACACATCCACACTCACACACACACACACACACACTATTCTGCTGTTCCTTTTCGTGAAAAGCTCGGCCATGTGTGCTAGAAATTTTCACAAAAAAAAATAAATTTTCTAACAACCCAAACAAACCAACGGCAAGCGACCAAAAAAAAACCTCGACAAAAGTACCGCGAAAAAAATCTGCTTCGAGTGCCACAAAATGTGGGGTATCTCTATGTATCTGGATTTATATATATTCTAGAAAAAAATATTAAATATTAGCTCATTCACCAATGCAGTGCCTGGAAAATAAGGCACTACTTAGAGTTTTATTAGAAAATAATTGGGCGATTTTTTATTAATTACCAGCGCATTGTTTTTCGGCAAATTATATTTTCATACTTTTTTACATATATGGAAAAGAATGGAAAAGTTTACGTTATAGCTATATTAAAGGAAATTTTACAGTACAGCTCAGGCACACACACTGCCCAAAAAGCCAAGTTATTATCTATGACAAATATGATACAGATACTACCTATATGATGACAGATGTAGGTTCTCTCCTTAAAAAAGATAAAAGCTTGATTTGTAGAGAAGTTAAAATATCATCTTTATTTTGCTATCGTAAGTCTATAAGCCCAATTTGATAGCTCCAGCTAAAATACCTAGAAAAGAATGTGGTTAATTCTGCAGATTATAGACTTAAAAGTTGACAGACAATCGATGCTGACAGGCAGTGATAAGAACACATTGTAAAAGATATAATAATAATATAATATTTCTCAATAAAAAATAATTAATGTTTATCCAAGGCTTTATCTAAAATTAATTATCTTATATATAAAATTCCCGTGCCACAATGTTAGTGCCCATACTCCTCCGAAACAGCTGGACCAATTCTCATGAAATTTTGTGTGCCTATTGAGTAGGTCTGAGAAAAGGTAACCATCTATTTTTTATATCCCTAAGTGATAATTGTTGGCACCCCTAACATTTTTTTTTTAAATTTAGGTTGGCATTGTGTACATTGTCAGATTAACAAATATTTTTTAGTTAATTGTTTTTGTCCAAATGAAACACATAAAAATTATAAACGTTATAAATTTTATTTTATTGAGGCACACAAAATTTCATGAGAATCGGTCCAGCCGTTTCGGAGGAGTATGGTAACTAACATTGTGACACGAGAGTTTTTTATATAAAAGTAACTTATGTTTTACGTGTTACGGATGTTATCAAGAACGCGTCGATGAATTTCAACTCTGATTTTTGCGTGTTTTAGAGGTTGTCAATACGGAAATTTTAAGCCTATTACGATGTGTTCGTGTGTAATATACGCATTTTTGTGAACATCGTGAATATAGCATAGTAGAAAATTGTTTTACACCGGGTATTGGACATTAAGTGCAGACAGAAGGGTAGTCGCAAGGGGTTGAATTGTAGTTTCTGTGGGGCATGAATTTATTAGAGATGCGAGCTCTCTTAAGAATACTTAAGTTCGTCCATACGGCTTTTTAGAGAGTCATGAAAGTCAACTAATCCAAAAATATAATGATTGTCTAGATAAGCTAACTAGAGAATCTTTCGATTTTTATACATTTTAAGACTATTCAAAAAGTTTGGGCAGGTTAACGTCTGCCGCGACCACTAGTATCCTATAAAATTTAGGCCCTTTTTGATTATCTTTGAGTGTGTTTCAATGTGTTAAGAAAACATAATCGGTTTCCTTAGAGAGGTTTTATCAGTATCGTCTATCCGCAACCCATGGTACTCTTCAAACTTTCTAACCCATGCCAATGTCAACGTAGAACCGAAAGAATCTGTATCGAACATCTTTAAGATTTTAGAAAATCTGTAATGAATGGACTTCATGTTAAAAAAGGGAGACATAAATTTTTTAAAACCATTGAAAGATTCAATCACTTGAATTAGTATAAAGAATGGCGCGCTTTTGGTCTGACTTCCTATCTACCACTTTATGCAAGAATAAGAAATATGTTTAATAAGTTTATTTTACATATTTTAATGCCTTTTTATATGCAAGTATTTCTGAAGGATCTCCAAGACTCTGTACTCACTATAAAAAAAAAAAATATACGATAAAAATGTATCAACGTTGACAAAAGTTCTTTATTTAGAACTAATACATATTGTTATGGTAGAGAGGTGGGCTGAAAAATGAAGAAACATGAAACTGCAGCAACTGCAAGCACCCGATTGGCTTTGGCCACGTACACTAAATGTGCATATAGAGTGCAACTTTTAGCGCCAACCGAATGCAGTTGCACATACACACACGCACACACTCACAAACAACTAAAAATATAGCAAAATACAAAAAAAAAAAAAGAAACAAAGCTAGTGAATATTTGTTGTACATGCAGTACATGGATAACAAGTAAAACAAAACCCAAGCACAAACGCAAAAAGTAAAGCAAAACAAAATCAAAAACTGTTGGAAAACTGCAGTTTTTCTGGGTGTGGCAGCCAGCACGTAGAGTAGCATTTGCATTAGAGCCGAGTCAGTCGGGACAACATGGCTGCCTAAAATGGCAAAAAAAGCTTGTTGTATGTATATATAGAATATAAATGTGAGATTGTGAGTGTGTGTGCGTGACTGTGTAGAAGCGAGAGAACGAATGCAACTCACCAATACACCGAACAAAGTTGCTGCCATTGCAGTTTTTCACGAAAGTTTTTTGCATAGCAGCTGAGCTCCCTCAAGGACCCACAGGGGCAGGCAGCCGACCAAGCGCATTTTTAGTTGGTGAAAGCTACGCAAAAACAACCAGAACAACAACAAAAAAGCATAAACCAACACACAAAACAACAACAACAACAGAAAAGCAACGGCAAATGCATTTTTACACCCTTACTTGTATGCATGTTCTTTTATATACATATACGATACACACATACATATGTGTACATAGATGACATTGCATCAGTATATGTTTCGATATCTGCGTGATTCTGTGTGTGTGTGTGGCGTATCCCTATTTGATATCCTAAAAAAGTACACAAAATTTTTGAGCAGAGCCGTCGCCAGCAGCAGCAGCGGCAAAACGCGCACACGCCCATGTATTATATACAAAGCGTCGTTAACTTTTACATGCGCAGCTTTCTGTATGCCTTGGTATGTGTGCCTATTTGAGCGAGTATGTGTGGCAAAAAAGGAAATAAAAAAGCGAGATGCAAAACGCTAAAACTAATGCGCCAGAAAGAGAAACAGACATTAGAAAAACGTGCGCCTGTGAGCAGATACATATGTGTTGGTGAACATTGAGCGTTGAGTAGTCGGCAGCCGGCCATGTTTGCGCGTATGCTCCAGGAGCGCACAACCGCAGCGACAGAGAGAGAACAAAAACAGCGAGTGAGAGAGCAAACGGAGCCGAAGTCAACACAAACATAAAGTTGAAGCAGTTTCGTTATCTGAGAGGGATGCGGAATCCATATAGTACTTGTAATAGTATGTGTAGCTACTGCCTTTTTAGATGTGCGTAGTGTGTAGAAGTACTCGATGGGGTTGGCCTGCATTGCCCCGCTCCTGAAGCTGCTTTGTGAGAGCTTCTTAAGAGAGATAATGGAACAGAGGGTGATACCATTGAATTCTTAATTTGTTTAATACGACTTACAGATACATTATCATCCGGAATATCCTATAAAATGCCACCATTTTAATATTACATATTAAATGCTCTACTAAAAGTAGCAGGCTGCCCAGAAAATTGTATACATATGTACCAAAAATTTCTCCTACTTTTGTTGCCCTAGGCGCTCTCGACTCGGTAATTTTGTCCTTTGAAAGTATTCGTGATTTTATTCTGCTCCTTCTTGTCATATTCTTTTTTCTATGTACACGACTCACGCACTCACAGCACTCCCTCCGACTACTGAGCATTAGCCATGCAAAAAGACCAGACAGCAACGGTTGTTGCTCTCCTTTTTTGCTCAATTTTACATAAGCCTACATACACACTCACACAGGCGAACTGATACATACATAACATAATTTTATATAATTTTAAAATGCGTGTGTGGTTTGATGTTGGGCGTCTTAAGTAGTTAAAGCTTGTGAGCTTTATATATTTTATATATTCATATATATATATATACATATATATATTTATGCCTATATGTATGGGTGTAAGTAATCGTTCCTGATAAGGATGAAGCACGCATACATTTATATACGCATATGTATTACTTCTTAATATAAGCTTTAGTTTTAAATCTTTCTAATTTTTATTTTATTCAAATTTGTAAAAAGGTTTTGGAATATCGTTATCTTTTTAGGAGTACTTTAAATTTGTTTTCTATAAAATCTATAAATTAAAACTTAAAAACTCTGACCAAATCGTTGTTTAGCAAAAGCGATTCAATTAGCCTGTCTTATAAAAGACTTTTTTGTTATCTATTTACATCTTTTAGTCAGAGTTTAAGTTAGTGAAAATAAATTTTGTTTTATCAAAAAGAAACAAACTATCGATCTGACTCCGTTTTAAGGGCTCTTTATCGCTCTAAAAAAAATAGAGTAACTTTGTTTTATTAAGAATAGAATTAGAAATATGCAAATATAAGATCCCTCCTACAAAGTTTTACATGATACTAAATAATGTTTTTAGTGACTCTACATAAGTGGTCGGTAAAGTATACACATGCATTTTTTTGCGTTTGTATTGAACATTCTATGCCGCTATGCACACATGCGTGTGTTTTGTTTACGTGTGAACCATATGCCCATCGAATATAGGGATAGGACCGTGCCGACTAATGCTCTAGATCGGGGAATAATAATATTATTTTGACGTAGCTTATAAGAGGTGTACAAAATTCGTACAATACATGTCATTGGCAAGTTTCAGGCAGATATCGATTACTCTGGGAATAATAGCATTTAGTTGGTTCTTCTCAACGGCCAAGATAATAAGCAAGATCCATTAGAAATAATTTTTTATTTTGGTGGCACTATTATATTTTTTATTTAATTGACAGAACACAAAGACTTAGTATCAAAAATATAATATCAATAATAATTCAATCTACATTTAAAACCTCTATGAAAAAAGGGCAAAATTTCATGTTTTCTATACTTCTTCTATGAGTAAAGTTCCAAGAATTATGGAAGCCTATATTTTGCGAAACTGGTATATCAATAAATGCTTATATGTATATGTGGAAAGCAGCATCTTTTCATCAACTCTGCATGATAATTTACCAAAATAGCGTAGTAGTAACATTCTCGCTTTGTAACCCGATGATCGGTGGTTCGATTCCACTGAGAAGCACTGGTGCATTTGTCTAGCACTGGAATCGCTAGCTCAAAGAAGCTATTTGCCCAAGAAATTCTCTCTTAATACAAGACAACGCCGTACGGTTGCTTCTATAAACTGTAGGTACCTGTTCCCTTCGATGTTATTTGTAAGCCCAAAATGCAACAATTATCAAAATTGGGTTATACTCCTTTATTATTTATTTATTTGAATATTAATTATCAATAGAATCAAAGAAATCTTATTCTCAATATAAAAAATAAATATTGGTCAAATATTTTAAAATTTTATTATAAAAATTGGCATTTAAATATTATTTCACAAATTTTATTTTTTAAAAGCCCATATCCTTAATTTAAAAATTTGTCATAGCACAAATTTTGGGATTGTGGTGAAAAAAAATCTTCAAACAGGGAAATTATATTTAGTCAGGGCCGTATCAGGGCCCCTAACAATTTTTCTTAATTCATGAAAATTCGTATAATTGTTGAAAAGTGTGAGATCAACATAAAAATAAACATAAAGGATTTCTAAGAGAATTGATGGCTTGATAAAATTATAATAATGCATTTTATAAAACTCCAATGCAGATCTAAAAAAAAAAAAACCCAACTCGAAGAAGTTTGAATTTTATATTAACGTTAGCCTTAGATACATATGTTTCACAATAACCGTCAAGATATTTAGAACTTACCCTTCCGGTGCTTTACCTAAGGCGAAAGCTTTTATAATATCATCAAAGTTGAGTTTTCTTGCTAGTTTAGATTCCAAATAGAAAGTTGGCAATCCTGAGACTCGATTCTTTCCGAATGACTCTCGAGTCCGGCACCTCCGAGAGCGTCGGGCCCTGGTGAAAAAGTACCCGATCCCTCCCACCCACCTCTTCTTGGCACTGTATATAGTATTGTATACATATATATTCCACAACCCTTTTACTTTATTAATATCCATCCACAGGCACGGCGAATTGTAGGGAGGACTCTTGGTGATCCAGCCTAAATCAAACAAAATGTTTGTAGCAAAACTTAAATTGTATCATTAGTAGAACAAAAAAATGGCGTAAAGTCGGGTGCGGACGACTTTGGGATACCCTGTACCACTAGCTTGCAATAAAATCCGGTTCCTTCACAAAAAACCAAAAACAAGAATTTTTTAGCAAAATTTTTTTTTTACCAATCGTTCCTATGGGAGCTATATGATGTAGTCAACCGATTTCAATAAAATTTGACACAGTGATTAAATACCTTAAAAAAAGATCTGAATGCTGAATTTAGTTCAAATATCTTTATAAACAAATGAAACAGATCGGATTTTGTATAAAAAACGTTTTTTGGACCGATTGGTCCTATTGGAGCTATATGATATAGTCAACCGAATTGGATTAAATTAAGTACAGTGCTTAAAAAACTCGCGAATATCAAATTTGGTCCCAATATCTTGACAAAAAAAACGAAACACAACAAATTTTGTTAAAAAATCGATTTTTTAAAAGATCGGCCCTATGGGAGCTATATGATATAGTTAACCGATTTTGTTCAAACTTGGTACATTGCTTAAGTGCTCTAAAAAATTGCCAAACGCCAAATCTAGTTACGATATCTTTATTAAAAAACAAAATATAGCGAATTTTGATTTAAAAAAGTTATTTTGGCCGATCGGTCCTATGGGAACTATATGATATAGTCAACCGATTTTGATGAAATTTGGTACAGTACTTGGGAACCATAAAAAACCATAAATACCAAATTTGGTTATGATATCTTCATGAACAAACAAATTATCCATCTAAAACCTTTTTTTTTGTCGAGGTCGTCTCAAACACCCATATGGGAGCTATATAATTTATCCCCGGTATCCAAAAAATAAAATAAACTTGTCTCTGTGGAATAATATGGGATCTAATGTGAAAGTTTGGTTACTCTAGCTCTTACCATCACTGAGATCTAGGCGTTCAAACGGACAGACGGACGGACAGACGGACATGGGTATATCGACTTCTCTATTCACCCTGATCATATTTTAGGTAACATTGGGGTGTCTCCGACGTCTCCTTCTATAATATACCCTTTGTACCATACGGTATACCCTGTATAAAAATACGAAAATTGTTTCAAAATGACTTGATAAAATTTTTAGCAAGCCACTTAAACTTCAGATTAACATGAAAATTTTTAATATTTACTACTCAAGTTATTTTTATTTATCTAGTTTATTTATACCCAAATAAAGACAGAAGCTTCCAATTAATATCCCCTTATCATCTGTGTGTAAGGTCTTTTCGCAAAAAGCCATTGAACCAAGTTTTAAATAATAAAGGAGTATGAACCGAAATGATTGATAGTACGCACAACTTCTCACCCAGAGATAGAACCAGGACTTTTTGTATCAGTCCCCATGCATGCTCATAATAAACGTTACTATTATTATTGTACAATATAAACATATAGCCGAAACAATCTAAATATGGCGAAAATTTATGTATTGATTTTCATTAATAATATTTTTTAGCCAGCTTTGGGCAACGTGCTGGCCATGGCGTTTTTCCAATTTGGCCACAGCAGGCGTTGTTGCCACGGCTAAATTGAAATTTTTGAACAAACAAAACAAGAACAACAACAACAAGTACAAAACGTATACAGAAGGTGCATTGAAAGTGGTCACGCTGAGCTGCAACAGTCCCGGCAAGTGCATCATTTTTCATCAAAGGAACCGATGCGTCCGTTTTCCATCGATGAAGCAGTGGGCGAGGTTAGCCTCTGCAACAAAAACCATTTAAAGCTTGGTTTGGGCGCGGGCATTGGATTCCAGCTTTTGGGTTATGCATCATAACTATATATACAGTACATAGAAGTATATCTATGCCCCTGTGTGTGAGGCTGCGAGTGGGCACTGCATAAATCTATAGATTGCATTGCCTATGTGGCATGGCCTTTGTTGTTGTTGTTGCTGCTGCTGCTGCTGCTGTCGTTGCCGCTGCCGCTGCCATTGCCATGGATACTGCTCTTGATGCACCTTTGATATGCAATTTATGCCCGTCATCTGTGTTGTGTCCTTTGTCTATGTGTGGGCCTAAACACAGCCCCCTCACCCTGCAAATGCCCGGTCCCATATATTTGCTGCCAATTTATAGGCCCATTGTGTGTGTGTGTGTGCGTGAGTGTGCATTGCGTTTTTCCGGTTTCATATTTGCATTGTCGGCCAGGAATGGGCTGACAGCAGTCGAGCTGCAATGTTTGCCCTTTGGTTTGTTTTGTTGAGAGTTTTCTAGGCTCAAAATCATGTTTTTGTCAAAATGCATTTTCATATGCCATGCATGCCAACCAACCGACCAACCAACCAACTAACCAACCATCTAACCATGTACATGGTTAACTGCCACTGTAGTACATAACAGCGCATATGTAAACGGCCCATGAACATAGAGTAAGCATAAAGCCGATATGGAAGAGCAATGCACTTTTATCTAATCAAATGAAAGTAACTGGCTTACCGCCATACATGGTTTCTAATAAAATTAATACATTCCCGGGATAGATACCACGATTCTCATACAAATACAATAAGCTTAATTTACATGCAAATGAATTTAAGTTTAGACAGGTTTTCGTCAATCTCCTTATGAGTCCAATATTTGTACTTTACAGACATCATTCCGAATTTGGGAGCATAACAAAGAAACACATTTGCTAGATTGCAATCGCGACTTGGGCGCATTTATTTTATTTTTTTCTGCGCTCTCGATGACAACAAAAAATATCAATAGGGTCATTCAATGAAGTTGCATAGTGGTCCCGGCTTTGAGCCTGAAAATTTACCTTTCTCTATGAAAATCAACATGAAATTTTCCCTATACGCTGCGTTGAGTTGGCCAAAACAAAAACACGAAAAAATACCAAAGAAAAAAAAACCAAAATATATGCGACATATTTGAAAATTCTACCAAAGGATGCACTAACGAACTTTCGGGCTCTGCAAGCTGCGTATGCCATATTGTATGTATGTGTGTATTGTATCTGTGTGTGCGAGTATTTGTGTGATTGCATGTGTATCTGGGCTTCATGGATTCAAAACTTTTCGGCATGGCCGTTGGCCCGCTGCAGGTGCCGCTGCATATTTTTTCACAAACACAAAGCAACAACAACAGCAGAGAACAGAATGCACTTTTTCTCCCAGAAACTAATGAAAGCTCGTCGAAACAGGATTTGTTATGGCGTTCTCTATGGGCGGGTGTATTTGGCTACAACTGCACGATGCTTAGCACGGGCTTTATGCATATATGAAGTTTAAATTTTTTACATTTAAACCTTTAAAAAATATATTTAGTTGTTAATATTAGGATCAAAACCTCCTTATCATATGTTGATGTTTTATACCCCGTTCCTTATGGTATTTATGTAATATATAATTAGTGTGACTAGAAAAGTCGATCTACCCATGTCTGTGGGGTCCTCTTTCTATATGTGTGATCCCAGATCTCAATTTGGTTCCCTTATTAATTCAGGGGATCGATACAAAGTTACAACTAAGATATTTATACAATTTTGGTCAATTTTGGGATAGAGACATGGTATTCCAAAAACTTTTGCTTACTGAGCTTAGTTACGATGTCTCTATAGGCGAATGTTATTATTAATTATGGCAGATATCGAAAAAGTTAGATATTAACGAATAACTGAAACGGATGCCCAAAAGCATGTTTTTTGAAAAAATCCTGAAAACGGTGCAGTACCTCAAATAACACAGGTCTACAAATACAGGGGTCATGTGAGTATTTGGAAAGCTAAGAGTCATTTCCGAAGTAATTTGGTGCGTAGAATCTGAATCCGGCATCAGAACTGCCCCATCACTTCAGGATTTTGAGATATTTAAGGTTATGTACCCAAAAAACGGCGTTTTTTCCTACTTTTGAGGTTATGTACAGGGCGCAAAAAATTTTTGCGGTCTTTCTCTCCAGTTACATCATTTAGTACAACTCTTACCCTTTAATTTAAGGGTTCAAGAGATCAATTACGATTTTTTCGCAAAGTTATGGCTTTTCGAAGTTACGAGATATATCCCTTAGCATTTGCAATAAGCCTTTGAGATAACACAGGTCAACATGGTTCAGTTGTTGGAGCAGAGTCGAGTCATTTCGAAGTAATTTGGTGCGTAGAATCCGAATCCGGCGTCAGAACTGGCCCATCACGTCAGGATTTTGAGATATTTGAGGTTATGTTATTTTTTGGGTACATAACCTCAAATATCTCAAAATCTGACGTGATGGGCAGTTCTGATGCCGGATTCTCACGCACCAAATTACTTGGGAAATGACTCTTAGCTTTCCAACAACTGAACCATGTTGACCTGTGCTATGTAAATGTCAAAACATTATGAAGTTAAATGTGGGTAGTTCCATTAAACACGAAAGATACGATTATCTTAAAAACTCAAACTAATAAATGAATTTTAGTTATCAATCCGAATTTTGCATGGACAGAGAAGCAGAAATTAGCTTAAATTATTTCGGATACTTTTCCTTGTAGACTAGTGTAATGGCAATTAAGTATAATTCCTTGAAAGAGAATACTTCAAACTTGGCCTGAATGTTGAAGTTTCCTGGCAAATTCCCATTGAAGATTAAAAAAAAATCTTTATTTTGTTGCTTCTTCCATTTGCCGGGTTTTGATACAGATTGTCTTTATTTAAAATGGTATAACTTAGACTACTTAAGGCCTATTTTAAAATATCAATTTATTATTTTGGACAATTTTTATTTAATTTTTAGCTTGTTAGTCAAGTAATCGAACAGCACCAAATTACTCTCATATAAGAGAAAAGCAGTACCATATAAAAAATTTTCAAAGAAAATTAATTTCAATTAAAATGTATGGCAGTAGTTGATAAAAACTAAATTGAACAATTAAAATTATGCTTATAACTTCTTCTTCTTCTTATGTGGCCATACCAACCCGATTACCGGGTTACGGCCTGCCTTAAAACGTCTCTCGAGGCGCCTCTGCATTCGCGCGCCTTCTCCAGTTGGTTACACCGAGCGAAGACAGGGCCTATAACTAGTGTATAATAAAAGATCGTGGGTTAAGATTTTAAATAAAAAAATTTATTTATTTAAGCTAAATCTTAATGCTACTTTCTTGAGTACACCGATTTTACGATATGTCGTATATTAAGACTTAAACTGTACTGATTATTGCTATTAATTTTATTAAAAATGAAACCTTCGCTTTTCGGATGGTTCCCATGGAATTGCTGCGCTGGCTGGTACTCATGGATTTTATTTTAGGTTTTTTTTTTACAAGTCAGCACTTTCTAATATTTCACCCAAGCAGATGCAATATGCAAGTGCAAAATGATTTTGCAAAAACTAGTTACTATCAATAAATCCTATAAGAATCATCTTCAGGGCGCAAACAGAGCTAAAAGGACCATAATATTCTAGGCTATAAGCTACAAGCAATGCATTGGAAAAGCATAGGTGTTGCTTTTATTAAAATTTTTTGTTAATCCGTCAACCTTCAACAACAGTGCAGATCCTGTGAACAACAAATTCATACCATAATATTGTAGCGTTTTTCCCTTTCCACCCACCAACCGCCTCCTGGCACCTAATGGAGCCACCCACAAAGGAGCAAAACTAAAAGCAAACAAAATTGATGGCAGCTACCATGGCAATAGCATCCCCCAAAAGTAGGCAAAAAAAATCAAATTGCATGGCAACCATTTTGAATAACAAGTGCAAGCCTGAAAGAAAACACGCACACACTCAAACGCACGTACACGGAAATAAAACAACAAAATAAAAAGCAAATGTATCAGCCCCCAGTCGCACCTCCAGTTCAGCCAAAAACAAGCAGTAGATATTTTTGTAGAAAAATGCATTGCTAGTGCAGTTGCCAGATCCCATCCAGGGAACAAGCTTCAATGCAAGAAAAAATATGCGGAGTGCAGCAACAATAGCAACAACAACAGTGATAATAACAAGAAGAAGAAGAGCAACGGCTTCCTGCAAACGCCTCCTCTGTACAAAACAACAAAACATGGGGAGGTGGCATCCATCCCGCTCCAGAAAGAGAATCAGCTCAAACTGCAGTTGCATTGCAATGTGCAAAAGGCGGTGTATGGTTGGGAGATGTATGGAGTATAAGGGAGGAGGTATATGCCTTTTGAGTGCCGTACAGGATGTGCATTCGTCCAGGGCGACAGGCAAAAAGCAACAAAATCAAATGCCGAGAAATACAATTTCATGCCGTGCACCAAACAAAAGCTAAAAAGCAAACAGAGGCTTCATATACTATATAGGCATATATATTTTTTTTTGGCTTATTGTGCGTGCATTGAAATTTTTTCATCACTTGGCGACTACGACGACGACGATGGCGATGGCGATGACGACGACATTGGAAAAAAGAATGAAAATCACAATGTGCAAAGTTGCAATGGTTGCAGAAAGGGAGAAAGAGAATGTGGTGGTAGCCAGTCTGTCGGCCATAGGAAAAGCCTATTTCAAAAAATTGAAAATGCAAAATTTCATTTGTGCAACGTGGCCCGCAGTCAGCCCCGTCCAGGTTAGCTTGCTTAACTCCACGACTCATTGCCAAACTGCAGCATGGAGTAAGCAAATGCTATCTATTCGATCCAGCAAGTAGCAACCAAACCGCCCACTCACCAACAACGCCGACGACAAAGTCGACGAACCGACAAAGCAATTCTTCAGATATGAAATGTACGGCCACCACGTCGCCAGTGCTGGTGCAGTAGGTAGACATTCAGCTTGGAGTGGGGTTTGGCAATGACGGTAACAGAAAGCGTCATAAGAGGCGGAATCGAATGTAGGGGAAGACTGATCCTAATATCAAGCGATTTATAAGTAATTTGGTGTAAACAACCCATGCCAACTTCTTCATAAAGTCCCAGAATGGGTCAAAACCAAAGAAAACAAAATTTCAAGCCGAACAATGTCCGACTGTGAGTTACCCTACAAACACTTCTCTCCAAAAGAAAAGAGTTCCGCGCGACAAATGGATGCGAAATCATTACATTTTAGGGTTACAACAGTATACAATGGAATATCCTCTTTGTATTTGTCCCTTCCGACAGTTCCATACATAGCACAAATCTATAATACTCTTGACCCTTTGGGTACAGGGTATAACAACAAGAATGTAAAGTCTCGCGGCAAAAAAACTTATTTGCCTGCTGCAGAGCTACTCCAAAAAGTATGCTACAGCATTTGCCGTTGCATGACGCAAAAGGGGCGGCCTAGAAGAACCTCAAACCCAGCAGATCCTGGTCTCTCCGAATGAAAAACAGTGCACCGGTCGCAGTCGCAGTTGAAGCATCTGCAAGCAAAAAAGTGAAGTCAAAAACTGCAACCGATGCGCATTGTGGACCTGAACATTTTTTTTCCAATTTTTCATGTTTTTTTTTTTTTGTTGATTTGTGTGACTGCTATGTGGAGTTTTTTGGGATGGGGAGTGAAAGGAGTGGATGCTGCTTCTACTTCAAACAGTTCCAAGTGAAAGGCAGCAAGAAAAAATGCAAGCAAAGGATGCAGTAAAAATGGCGCAAAACAAAACGCAGCAACCGAAGGGAGAACAAAACAAAACAAAACAGGGCACACAAAGCAAAAAACCTGCAAAAGCAACGGCGAATCAGTGGCCGCATAGTCCATGCAATGTGGATGCACATTGTTAGGTTGATGCTGATGCCAGCAGGGGGGTTGTAGGTAAGGGGGCCAATGGGCAGTGGAATTGGATTGGATTGGTGTTGGACACTGTGTCGCGACGCTCGCGTTGCAGTTGGTTGGGGAACCAAATCAACAGCCGGCCGACTGCCTCACAGCAGTTCACAGAGGCTCAGGACTCACTAGACGCCTTGTGCCAAATGCAATTCACATGAAAAAATTTTAACGATATGAGGAAGTTGGGCCGCAGGATTTCGGATGCTTCGCCAACTTGAAGATGTGTGTGGCATTCGTATTGTGCATTTTGTATTTATTGCAACGTGCCTTGAGTATGTGTGTGTGTATGCGACATATGAAGTGCATTTTTTGCTTTTAGACACACAGAATAAGGCGACTTGGTCACGTACCATTGCTCTGGTACAGGCCGCTGGCAATGCGCTGATAATAAAAAAAATAGTAGGGAAGAAGAAGAAGAAGAAGGAATGGATGCGGATGCGGAATAAGATGAAGTTGGTGCAGGGAGACGCGAAATTTTAAGCTTTGGCCAGTTTTTTATTTGTCCTGTCTGGTCGGGTACAACAACGCAGCTTAATTCTACGGCATTTTTCTTGAAACTGAAACAACAGACGTACCAGAAGCAGACGCTGAAAAAATGCATAGAAGGCTGCAATATGCAAAATGACCTCCAAGAAATAAATGCAGGATATATGGGAATAGATGGAAGTGCAGATGGGTTGGATGGGTCAGAGCTACGAGGAGAAGCAGCTGCAACGTTGATTTGATGAACATTTCGGGCGACGTCTGGTATAGCCCAAAGTCTAGTTGTAATATGCAAAAAGTGTTCACTCAGACTTGTGCCTCAAGGGATTTGACTGTGCTTATGCTCAGACTTGCAGAATGGGTTTACCCCCGCACACATATGCATAACAATGCAATTTTTCTTCATTGTAATTTGCCTAGGATGCGGAACTGGCTGGACACACTGCACTGATTCCCATCGAGTAAGTGACATGGCAATGGCAATGGGTTTTCGTCCCAGCCAGTTGTGCCGCGCATACAAATTATTCGCTTGGGCCGCAATGCACAAAACTTTCCATACACTGGGATGAGTGGAATTCTAGGGGACACAATTGTAGGGCTGGCGGTTGGTATAGTTGGTTGCACAGTCCAGTGCGTCCAGCTTCTATGCCCATTGTAAATTTGCAATTTTAGCTGAATGCTGCGACGTTGCTTTGTTTCGATTTGACCGTCTGGGCGGTGGTGGGACTTGCCAAAAAACGAAACAGAAGATAAGTAAAAATGCCACGACGATGACGACGCTCAAAATTTTTGCTAAAATGCATTTTGATGTAGTCACCGAGGCATTTCGTGTTAAAAAACAAAAAAAAATTAGAATGTTTTACACTTTTAAGTGTTGGAAATTGCTTTTTGCAAATGGACGCTTAAACCCACTGGACTGGGTCTAATGTTTTTTGTTAAAAGCTGACTAAGCCTGCCATAGACATTTGATGGACCGACCGTCCCTCAACTTACTCCACGCCTTTCCGTCTCTCATAGCAAAAAATTTCAATTATAAAACTGTTACAAAACTTTTGCAAATATAAATATGATTTTAGTAGTGGCAAAAAAACTTTGTCTTTTGGATTTGTTTACGTTCCACTTTCACAGCTCAACTATCGGATTTACTTGTGCGTTCTGAAAGTTTTTAAATTATTTTAATAGAAAAATATCTTTTATTTTTCCAGACTACGTACTTTTTGCCTCATTTTAAGCTTTGTATAGTTGCTGTTGGTCATAAGACCCAAATGCACTCGATAAACCCGCTCAATTGCACTTGCAACTAGCCACAAAAAAATTAAATGCAACCCAAATGTTGCATTTAAACTTCAATGTGCGGTTAATCGAACCAACAGCAAAGTAAACACACAAATGAAACATGTATTGCAACTGTCCATAGACATTGGTCATTAGATGATGACTGTGTCGAGGCAGGGAGCCACCCTTCCACTAGTTCGTTTGGGAGCCATGGGTTTGCCAAATCCAAAATTGCCAAATATTTACATAGGCAATTTAGCATGGCTGCGGCTGTGCAAATAATTACAATCGTATAAAGAAAACAAATAACTAATAGAAATAAATGGATGGATTGCCCGAAAACTACAATCAAAGAAAATAAAATGCATGTTACGCAAAGTAAACAAATTTAATAACAGTGTAAAACTATTAAAAAAAAAATGAAAAAATTAGTATTTATAATACTATATATTAAAATAAAATATAATAATAATATATAAAAATTCATAATTATCACAATAGCATCCTCCATCAGAATGGATAATTGCAACTACCAAATACTCGTACATACAAATATATTTAAGCCAGGGCTACAGCACATCCTGCAACAACAAATATTTGCACTTTGGCATTTTGTTGATGCTTAATATTGATATATTGCCCAAAATCTATCCTGTATATAACCATAAGTGTACATACAATAAGTTATGTGCCTGTATGTTCACTTTAAAGCCCAGCACAGCACAATCCATAGGGCCAAATAGAAGCCCTAAGTAATAATATACATACATAAATTTCGAATCTCAGACAAATGACTTGGATGTCATTTCGCCAAAATACTTTAAGCAAGAGAAACAATTCCAATGTTCGTCGGTTGGTTGCAAGGCTGTTTCTTAAATCTTTGGTTGCACTTGTATCAAAATGGCTGAATATGCGACAAGTATGCTCCGTAACGCTTGGTCAGCCAAGCCATTTCATCCACACATAGAGACATGCATATACATAGATGAACACTGCACATCCGTCGTTCAATAGGATTTTTTGCTGGTCATAACGAACCAAGTATTGCTCTATATCTAACTCTGTCTCGCATACCCGATGTCTCAGTTGGCAGCTCAGTGTGTCTCGCTTGCCGTCTCTCTTGTCTATTCATTTGAAATGCAATTTCAAAATTTTTTCCGAAACTTCTTCTGAAACTCAAACTCCGGAACCACCCGCTTCGTTGCAATGCTGTTGTTGTTGTTGTTGTTGCTGCTGCTGTTGCTGTTGCAAGGCTGCATTTGAGGCTCAGAGCGATAGTTGGGAAAATGCATTTACCAGGCAACCAACACATTCACATACGCACACACGCAAACACACACACAAAGCCCACATTTGATGTACAATATTTTTAGTGAGCTGAACTCAGTTTGTCGTCGCGCCTCTTTTCAGGCCCGGACCAGGGCCCGGTTCCTGGTTTTGGGTTTTGGGCATTTGAATTCTGGGCTATGGACTATGGGCTCTGTATTTTGTGTGTGCTGTGTCGGGCGGACAACGGCCTGGCCCGTTTTTGCAGTTTCAATTGGCTTTGCAAAAAATTGCAATCTAGGCAAAAATGCAACAAAGGCCTGGGCGTGCATATTCACAGCGGAGCTTTGTCTATTTACATACATATGTATATGTATGCATTTGTGCGTGTGTATCTGTGTATGTCTGTGTCTGTGTGAGCATATATGTTTTTCACTACATGTCGCTGCATGTAGTGTGCATGCAACTGCATGTGTTCTAGTATTGGTGTATAAGTGTATCCATGTGCATTCATCTGCCGCTGACTGGTTCGCTCTAGCAAAAATGCAAATTTTTTAGCAAAAACAAAAACGTACAACTGAAAACAGAAAATTTTTTACGTTGCAGTTTCGAAAGCCTGAAAATTTCGTTTTGAAAGAAAAATGCATTCGCTGCCAGGCAGATGGATTGCCAGACATTACATGCCACCATGCAATTTTCTAACGATACATAAAACACTCTGACATTTTAAAGCTTTAAGTGTCGGATCGAACTTTCATGAATTTCAAACAAAACAAGCAACCCACGTAATCGTATGAAAGTATTTCTCAACTTGGGGAGCATCCCTTGAGGCCATTGTAATTTCTACAATTAATTGACCGGAACAATTTCATAAAACTAAAAAATATCAAATGTTCATTCGAGGCATAATAAATTAAGCAACCTCATGACATTGTCACGTAGACCACGAACCAAAACTGCCTACGCCTCATCCTGTCGATGTCAAAAAAGGTCTCTAATATTTGGCGAAAGCAGTCGCAATGTATTAGAAGGGGAGTCAACCCAATGACGGCAGCAAAAATGTATGCAAAAAATTTGCAAGTAAAATTAATGACGTTTAAGAAAATTTAGATGAGTCAAGGGATAACCCCCGCCGACTAAAGGGTAGACTCACTGCACGGATATCTTTCTAATTAAGAAATTCTTACATAAGACTACATCTGCTATTTGCAAACTTGTTTCTTTGCCTATAATATGTACATACATATATGCAACATTTATGTGCTGCTTATGTATTTAAAAAGCAGCTGTGACCCTTTGCATACTCACTCAGACAAACTCATCTTGCGGCCATATTGCTTAGCCCAGGACTGTTCTGTTCTGTCCTGTCCTTTGTATGCATTGAAATAAAATAATAGTAAAAAGTTAAAATTCTATTCAAATTGTTTGCCAGCTGAAAACAATGTAATTTCATTTTATTTGAATATAAAATAGCTCAACGGCAGCAGACCAAACTCTCAGTTACCATGGCATGTTTTCCGACCCCCACTTCATCCACAGAATGTTAAACAAACCATCCCCGTCATTACCATGCAGCCAGCAGTAGCATCCAACGACAACGGTACATTCTCCATCTTAATGTTAAAAAGTCCACAAAGTCGTCTTTTGTCTGCGGTAGAAAGGAACAGCAATCCTGCAGAACACACTCACGTTCACTCGGCCACATGCTCATACTATACATTATCACCCGGTTTTGTATGATTACGTTGGCAACTTTACCACAGTTTCTCAACTCAGCTCAGCAGAACTCAGTTTAGATAGTTGGAAAATGGTGCTGGTTGGATGCTTGCACACACACAACTGTCACCCGATGCCCCCCTCTACACTTGTACCCGAAGAGAGACTGCGGTTGTTGTGGGTGCTTTGCAAGTGGCGAGTGGGATAGGATCCATCAGCAACTTGGTCGGTGTTTGGTTGTGTGCTTCGCTTTCATTGAAAGTTCTACTCGAACGAATGTGGCAAGGCATTTTTGAAATACATCTTTTGCCAATGACAACTTACGTGCGAAGGGAAGCACGTATTATTTCCAAGAATCACTAAAAGTTCCAAAAAAAGTTCTTCGTAAACGGATACAAGCCACCCCGTAGCTGTTTTTTTTTTTATTTTACTAATGCTTTACAAAGATATATAATTTTTTATTATCCAGTAGGAACAGTTAAAATCATGGATCCGACACTGGTGCTGGTACTAAAGCGGTAGACTAAATTTTATTATTTTCAATCGAAATTTTTATGGTCTCTTCGGATAGAAACTGAGCTTTCTACATACTTTTCCAAGATCATTGAGATCTTGAATATAACTAGATAGCTAAAGACACAAATTTATTCCAATAGATCAGCCTAATTTGTATTCAGGAAAAGTTCGCTTCGACTTTTTGTACCCAACCCCGCCAAAAACCGAAATAAATTAAATTTTTTCGATATCATCGTCGTCTAGAAAATACAAAACGTGAAAACAATTTTTATTATGCGTATAGCCCATTGATAACAAATCTTACCAAAAAGATAACAATTATCAAGAAACATACAAAGTTTTTTGATTAATGTTGTTAAATGACTTCCTCTCCATGTTCAAAAGTTTAGAGGGCAACACCCACACAAAAGAGAGAGCACTGCGGCATGAAGATGTAAGGAAAATGTAACGTAACCATTTTTGGGACAAAAGACCATTTGCCTTCCTTATGAGGAGCATCAAGTTTTTATTGGGATTCGCGGTGATACGTTCGGCTTCCAAATGTGTGACTATGTCCCAAACTATTTCTGGATAAGTAGTCTACCAGCAACCTAAGGTCCGCTCCACCCTGGTCTATAGTTCTGCTGGCATCCGAGGGTACAGAGAATATCTCCAACATCTCCTGTTTACCTAAGGTCTATTTGCTGACCATAGTTTTCATTGTCGACCAGCTAATGCCAAAGAAGGTCGCGTAGCAAGTGGTGGGCGAAGAAGAGCACAGTCTCAGCAGCTCATCTGGTGTCCAATTACCTTCAACTCCTGAATGTCCACGAACTTGGTTAGGGCGATGATAGCGTTCTGACTATCTGTAAATATGCAAATGTTAGCTCGCCTAGTATTTTTAAGGAAGATACTGTGGGCGCAGTCCTTTATGGCGAGAATCCCTGTTTGAAAGACACTGGGCCAGATACCCATTGCAATAGAGATTCTGGTGATGGGACCGAGCACTCCAGCATCTACACCCTATTACATTTTGAAACCATCTGTAATCCATTGCTGGCAACGGAGATTGCCACAGGGGTTTCTTTCAGTCCAAGTCTCACGATTTGGAATGAGAAATCTAAATTTCCTATTATGGAGAAGTTCCGTGGTCATATAATCTGATCTTGAGCATAGAATAGGTTCTATGATCTTACATATTTTTAATTTCTGTAAAAATTGTAAAATATAGCATATTGTTTTATATGCGAAAATATTTAAAGTTGTCGTATTGATAAATTACACTGGTAACAATCGAAATTGGATTTTTGTGTGCTACGAGTGTTGATTTAATTTTTGAGGAGCCGCTAAAACCATTTTCTATCTCCAATATCGCATATAAACATATACCTGGAAAGATGGTATATGTCAATACTTTTTTATGTTAATATTTTTCGATTTTAAATCCGAATACACGGTCGAAATCAAAAGTATACAAAGTTCTTTAGTACGAAGATAAAACAAAAAACAATGGGGGGTCACAGCCCACGTCATGAAAAAAATCAATCATTATTTCATTATAATCCGTTTAGGTAGGGATGTGATATATAGGATATTTTCATAACTGCATAACTGTCTTTTGAAGGTGTCAACAGATCATGCAAATGGACTTTCGGAAAGCTTTAAAAATCAGAGTCCATTAATAAACAGAAGTCTTTTGGAAGCATTCTAAGGTTTTTTAACTTTGCTCGCTCAGCAACTCGAATAAAACTTGATAGATCGCAACAACCCTTATTGTTTTAGAAAAGGCAAATTGCAGTCAAAGCATTTTACGTTTAAAAGACAAAAAGACATCCATGATTTTATGCAAGGAACGGATTCCGACAGACAAATGCATCCTCACAAAGAAGTGCTGGACCCTTTGTAATATATGTATTTGGTCGACAGAGACATGTTTGCAATGCTTTTTTGACCAGCTAGCACACAGAGTTCTGGAATATAAAGCCATTTGAATTTGAAATCAAAATTTTCTAATAACATTTCAGCTGAAACAATCCAATAACCACCCACACACACACTTACATACACCGGCAATCACTTACGTATACGTATACGATATGTCTGCATATAGACCAGAAACCCATACATTCAAAAACAAAAAGACGAAAATAAAAGGCTGAGTATCAGCCTCGACGCTGGCTGCTTGAATATCCCTGCCTTGTACTCGTGCACAAGTTACAAGCTACGGAGCGCCATCCTCAAGCCCATAACCATCATCGTCAGACTTCTCGACATCGTCGCACCCATCGTGTTGCTCAAAAGCAAAAGTGTTGCTGTTGGTGGCACTTGGTGCTAGATGGTACAGGGTGGTGGCTTCAGGGTGTTGGACAACTCTGGCGTGTCCTTCAACGTTGTCATTGTAGTTGCCATTGCCGCAGTGCCAGTTCGTGTCTCGTATCTTGGCAATAAAATAATGACTCAACTGAACTGAAAACTAAAAATGTGAATTGTAAATGGCGTACAACAACCATACATCCACAAACTACAAGCATTTACGGAACATGAGGAGCAATGCGTCTAGTTGGCTACACCCCACAGTCACGTTGCAAATACATGGTGGGCAGCATGGTCTACTTGCTACTTGTGCCTGGGTGTGTCTCTTTGCACTACTATAAACTTAAATTGTACAATTTTATATATTGTAAGTTTCTACGTAGCCGGAACCAACAGCTTCAACCCCAACCCACTCCATCCCAAATCCAAACAGCCCCGCTGCTCTTTTATAATTGCTTCATGCTGGCTGGTGGTAGTGGAGCACACTGGCAAACTGGCCTTGCTGCCAACTACCCCCAACTTAAGTCGCATGTTAGATATGGCATTGTGGTGCTTGTGTGCTGGCTGGACTGCTGCGTACTGGCATAGTATCTCGAGCAGGGTTTTGTAACTTGACATGTGCAACTGCAACAAGGACTTCTAGAACTACTACACTATGCTGTATTATGCATGAGGTTTGCCAAGAAGGGGGGAAATTATTCTTGTCAGTGTATAGGATATGCTGTCATATGCATTTATTGTAACCACTTGAGCTATAAAAAACAAAAGATACTTTTGTGCGTCGCTTTAAGTTTTTGTAGCGACAGAATTTAAAGATATATTTAAAACATCAAATCAAGGGATGTCTGCATATGTACACTGTGTCCAACTCATTAAAGGCAATTTTATGAATGCATGAATGTGAAAATTTGTTTCGTGAAAGGACAAAATATCGTCAAATAAAATAAAATGGTAGAGTTTGTTTTTGTGTGTAGGCACAACCTTTAGCTACAACAAATGACTGCAATTGTATGTACATACTCTCAAGTCTGAAGTAAATTGCTTGTAAAATGAAAGCAGAATTTAAATTAACTTTTATTTGCTTTTAAACAAAAAAAAAATCTACAGCGTGCAACATGACTCGACATGATTTAGCCCGTCTCTGCTACTGCGGCATATATAATTATATAGCGCTGTCTTATTTTAATAATTTTCGACCACCCACCCAAAGGCAGGCAGGCATGCACAGGAGCAGCTATAAAGAAGTACTACAAACAAGGACGCTAGGCCAGTTGGGTTCAGTTCGAGTTGGGGAGTTAGTAAGAACTGGGAAATGGTTGCTTCTAATAAATATGCAAATGGCGCATTTAAATTAACAGGCGGATGTGAGTGAGTTGGTTTTAACAATATGATAGAGCTGCGTTTGGTCATTCCAGTAAAGGCTTATGTACATTTTTTTAATGTAATTTCTTAATAGCTCAAAATAAAATCAGAATACGCGGCAGACGCCACAGAAGCAGCCAAGCAGTCAAAAAGATGCCACGGTGCAGATAATGCGCATACGCCAGGTAAGCCGCGGCAGGCAGCCGAGCGCAGGTACAGCCATTAAAATATATATTTGCAAAGGACACAGTCCAGTTGCTTTATCCCTTCATCATCCGTAGTCGGTTGCCTGAATTAGGTGGCGTCCCCCCCGAAAAGGTTGCAAGCCTTGAGATCCTTGTCTGCAGGCCAGCCAGGCAGTTTACTAAATGTTGGCCCCTGTACGGGTGTGTATGTGTGTGCTGGTGTTTGCCTGTGTAAATATAAAAATAAATAAATCCTAAGCGTAAGCCAAAAGTTTTGATGTATGCCCCAAGCAGTTAAAACATTGCGTACTTACCATATATGCAAGGGCTCTAAATCCTAGGATCGACTGCGGGTGTGTGCGTATGTGTGTGTTTACGTACAAAGTTATTTTAGGGCCAACATTTAAGCTCTTTCGAAACGTGTCCTACGTGCTGCTGCTTCGCCTTATCTGCCAGTTCCAACGCTGCCCCAAGTGGGTTGGCGTTTTGAATATTTTAGGGACTTTAAAGATACATAACGAACAGGTCGAATGACGCTCGTTGGTCAACTGTTTCTATGATGAACGTTATAAGGCTTCTGGCATATCTGTCTAGAGTTGCGAATGCTCGTGGGTGTGTCGCATTATTTATCAGCAAACAGGAAATTAAAAAAAAACACTTTTTGGCTTATCTTAGAGCTTAGATGTAGATTGTAGAAAAGCTAAGCAGCAGGTTCCACACACACACTACGGAACACACTGAACATGGCCAAAAGCGATTTTAATTAATTACACAGACGCATGCGGCTTTAAAATAGAGCAAGTTAAGAACCGCCCACTACCAACCACGGTGGTCATTTTGTGCAATGCCAAAAGTTTTTACATGTGTACCCGGTCAGGCCGAGGTCCCTTATCAAATCCACTGCACTAGCCCCGAGAACAACAACACAACAGCAGTAGCCAGTAACCAGTAGCTTCAGTTATGGGAAAAGGCAGCGGGAACAACAGTAGCAAAGTTAAAAGTTAGAGGTACGAAACTATTAACTAAAATTTTCTATTAAAACTTTTTGCAAACCAACAACCCAAAACTTTGCCTTGTATTTGTTGTTGTTGTTGTGAGCAGCGGTTTCTGCTAAAAAGCAAGTTTAATTTGTTGTAAACTTTATTTTTTATTTCCAAGAGGAAAACAGACAAAGCTGAATAGGGCCAACTCTAACGTTGTCCTCCTGTGGCTTTTATTAAAAAGTTTTTGTGTTTAATTTTATAACCTAAAAAACAACGCAAATACAAAAAAATACCAGCTTCAATATATAATAAAATAATATTTTCATGTTCTTATATTTTCAGAGTTCTTTCGACTGGCTTCGAATATTGTGTTCTTGTGATTTGAAATTTCGACTTAGTCTAAGTCTTATTCTGCTTAAATAAACGCTACTAACATTATGTACTTTAGTTCTTAAGCGATATCTTTTTAGGCTTTTTATGATATAATTAATTTTACTTATTTAGTTGTAGCTATTGTGTATGCTTTGTACCAGATAGTTGCTTTAAGAAATGCTTTTTACCATGCTTGATTGTTTTTTTTTTTGCCTGAATAAATGCTTTTTTAGTAAGTTAATGTATTTGTTTATTTGCGTATGAAGGAAGTAATGCTGCTGAAGAAACGTCTTAAATTCGCTACAAGGATGGACTAAGCTGAATTCATACATAAAAAGGTTTGTCAAAAATAAAACTGGTGGTGGTCAAATAACATGATTAGAACAAACCTAAGCCATGAACATACGCACCAGCGCCATCTAGTGATTTTTGTTCGCAACTTTTCAAACACTCTGGCATAAACAACCCTTATGGGTAGGTACGTGTACCAAACGGCTTTCTAACATTTCAAATAGAAAAGCTCTGCGCAAAAGCTTTTAGCTGCTCCAATTTGATTGATGAGGCTTTTCTTAGCCCATTATAGTAAACTTTTCGTATTGTATTACTTAACAATATACATTTTCTTTTGCATTTACAAATATCAAATATTAGTGCGGTCTTCTATCTTAGGTGATTGTATATTACTTAAGTAAAGAGTCTAAAGCTCTGAAGTTCAAACAAAATTGAAATTCTAATTTAACATCTTCCCAATCAGTTACGAATTCTAATCAATATTTATACCCTGTACTAAAAAGTAAAAAGGGTACAATAAGCTCGTGCACTTCTGAGATGATTTAAAGATTAAAAATACAGAGCAGGAGAGGGATATACATATATAAGGCGAAGGTAAGAAGTTCGGAGACTACAGCAAGCCATGAACGCAGCACAAATAGGACATAGAGTCTAGAATTGCAGAGAAGGAGATTGATGCATTGCACCTTGAACATTTTAGGCAAGAAGGCCAAGTCGGAAACACTTTACATTGAACACAGCTCAGAGAAAACAGACTTTGGACTGTACAGCAGAGTAGACACGTCAAGCGAAAAGACCAAGAAAGGAACACAGGCGAATTGCAAGAATACAGTCACATATTCACTTTATTTTCCTTTGAATCAGTTCACTTCGTTGCAGCTGCAGAAGGAAAATTTTTAATTAGAAAACTAAATAATAGATATGCGGCTTCTTGGTTAGAATGAGACATCCAGACACTAAAGGAGAAAGGAGTAGCTATTGCTCCAGGTTAGGGACAGCGACCTTTAGATATGATCTAAGATTGTGATTCAGAGGAATTGTCTTTTTCCACCATTTACGAGCCCGACCACTATTAATTCGTACGGCTAAAATGATCTTTCAGAAAAAAATAGGTTTGCATATGTTATCTACTTTAGTATTGAAAATATCGTCAGTTAAACATTGCATATGGGTAAAAAATGGGGGACGTAAAGTCGGGCGCGGACGACTTTTGGATGCCCCGTACCACTAGCTTGTAATATAGTCCGATTTCTTCACAAAAAACAAAAAACAGAAGAATTTTTAAGCAAACCTTTTTTTTGACCGATCGTTCCTATGGGAGCTATATGATATAGTCAACCGATTTCAATAAAATTTGACACAGTGATTAAATACCTTAAAAAAGATCTGAATGCCAAATTTATTTCAAATATCTTTACAAACAAACAAAACACATCGAATTTTGTATAAAAAACGTGTTTTTGGACCGATTGGTCCTATGGGAGCTATATGATCTAGTCAAACGATTTGGATTAAATTTGGTACAGTGCTTAGGAACTATAAAATACTCACGAATGTCAAATTTGGTCCCAATATCTTAACAGACAAACGAAACACAACAAATTTTGTTCAAAAATCGATTTTTTGGAAGATCGGACCTATGGGAGCTATATGATATAGTCAACCGATTTTGTTCAAATTTGGCACATTGCTTAAGTGGTCTAAAAACTTTCCAAACGCCAAATCTGGTTACGATATCTTTATTAAAAAACGAAATATAGCGAATTTTTCTTTAAAAAAGTTATTTTAGCCGATCGGTCCTATGGGAGCTATATGATATAGTCAACCGATTTCGATCAAATTTGGTACAGTGATTGTGAACTATAAAAAACTTTCGAATACCAAATTTCGTTACGATATCTTTATAAACAAACGAATTATTCATCTAAAACGCTTTTTTTTTGTCGAGGTCGTCTCAAACACCCCCATGGGAGCTATATAATTTATCCCCGATATCAAAAAAATAAAATAAACTTGCCTCCTATGGAATAATTTGGGATCTAATGTGAAAGTTTGGTAACTCTAGCTCTTACCATCTCTGAGATCTAGGCGTTCACACGGACGGACAGACGGACAGACGGACATGGGTATATCGACTTCTCTATTCACCCTGATCATATTTTAGGTAACTTTGGGGTGTCTCCGACGTCTCCTTCTATATGTTACATACATTTTCGGCTTGCACAAACTTAATATACCCTTAGTACCATACGGTACAGGGTATAAAAAGCTTGCTGTACGAATTAATAATGGTCAGGGCTCGTATGCTGGGGCTACGAAAAGTTTACGAAGCGACACAAAAACAGTTGGGCAGAGCTAAGAATCTTTCACAGAAGAAGATTTAGAATAGATAAATTTTTCATTTACAATAGTCGACGATGAAAAATCTCCAGAGATGAGATTTACATTTTATGTTAGGGCAATGTTTCAGCATTCAAAGTCAGATTATATTTAATCTACCTATTGTTTGTTTTTTTTTTATGGCTATTTAAGTAAAAAGGGCATTTTTCACAATATGGTTGAACATATAAGGTCACAAAAACTGAACTTATTCGAATTTTGTAATTTTTCGCAAAAGAAGACTACCTTTCTAAAATGCCACGATTCACAAAAATTTGTAAACTTAAGAAAAAACTGCTACTGAAAGTGTGTGCCCAAAATCCCGAAAAACACAACATTTTTGGACTTTTTGTACAAATATCGCTATTTCTTTCGAAACGATACGATATGTAGATGAGATTTCTGCATAGTGCCATAGTGTATGATAAAAATGACTGACTTATTGAATTTTTAGTAAAAATGTCTTCTACATATATATGAATATAGAAAGATTGTATTATATCCCATATTATTCCATAGGAGACAAGTTTATTTTATTTTTTTGATATCGGTGTTAAATTATATAGCTCCCATAGGGGTGTTTCAGACGACCACGAAAAAAAAAAGGTTTTAGATCAATAATTTGTTTGTTTATGAAGATAAATATATCAACCAAATTTATGTAGTATTCAAAAGTTTTTTATAATTCCCAAGCACTGCACCAAATTTGATCAAAATCAGTTGACTATATCATATACGCTGGGATTCGAGTACTCTATTCCATCACCTTAAAAACAAACGAACATTGCGCCAAACATGATTTTTTGATCAATCGGTCTTCTAGCTCAAACCTCTAAGATTTAGGCGTTCATACAGAGAGTGGAACATGTGTACGACCGAAAAAAAAACAATCGCCGAGCACTCAAAATACTTATAACCTTTACGCCTCTCACAACCAAACAAAAAATGCCATTCACTTGAAATTTGGTGCAGATGTTCGGGAAGAGTGTACCAATACAACAAAACAAAAAAAAATCGATAATCGAAAATACGTTGCCCGCGAAATTTTAAAAGTCGCCTTACTTTTTGAACACACCTCGTATATTGGCTTCTCTTGTCACCCTAAACGCGCTTTATGTGACATACATTTGCATTAACTTAATAGACTCTTTGTATTGGGTATGGTTTTGTGGATTCATTTTGCAAAATCTTTAAATTTGTGTCTTGGGGAAAATTTTTATATGTACCTATAGGTATAAAGATTAAACTACATTTGCGTTATGTATGTATGTAATGGACGGAAGTAAGCGTGAAAGACTCCAAGTTCTTTACACAAAAATATCATTATCGCAATTATCATAGCGATTGAACCATGTCCATCCGGCCGTCTGTATGAACATCTAAATTTAGATGACTATGGGAGCTAGAGATACGAAGATTTATTAGATTTATTTATTGGTGCGCATTGTAAAAAATATGAATTTTTTTTAATTACCTCAAGATTCCCTGCTTTTTAGCTGAACCGTTTTATATTTTGAAACAGAGCTATGTGTCAAGATTACATGTATCTGTGTTTCAAAAATGAAACTACATTTTCTATTAAATAATATTAGTGTGGAATGCCACACTGCATCCTATAGGATCTACATATTGTGCTCCATTATCAACTATCCCTTTATCTGCAAAAATATTATTTATTTGTAATTGGTCTTGACTGTTGCAATTATATTATTATATATTATAATTAATGAATTATATTATCTAAGGGAGACTTTGTTCAATTCTCCTACATGGTTGAGTTTGGCTCTAGTTTCCCGAACCAATTTTAAATTTATCTTCAAGCCAGTCACCGCACTTATAGCAATGTCTCTGTCTTTATATTTCCTATCCAGAAACAAAGTTCTGCCTGACAGACACGTTCTTGGTCTCGCGACTTCCAGTCAGGTACCTTCTTTGGTTAGAAAAAGTTCCAAATTCATCTTGTTGCACATAATAGTAATACAAATTTAATAATTTAACTCCCCTTTGCCATGGGCGGCCGCAGGTAGGCTACATCAAAGAGATCAATCTGGTCTAATATATTTTATATAAGCCTCAAATAATGAGTATTTGGCTTAGAAAAATAGCTTAATAAAATATGTAATAACCTTAAATGCAGGAATATTAATAATTTCCAACCATAGGCGTGGTGCCAACACCACATGCAAAGACATGTCCTCATAAAACGACAACCACCAACTTGAAAAAAGGTGGACTGCAAAATATTTTGTGCCTTATCAACGACAATGCCAGGTCGTCAGGCTTGCATTCAAATTTCACTTGCAGACACTGTCCACATCGATGCTGCTAGGTTGAGCTAAAGTCAAAGAAACCCCTGGGGGCAAGGTGGACGGACTATGCACATGAACAAGTGTATAGAGAGCAGCAGATGAGAGGCAGACCTTACACACGCGGAGCGCAACTTTCAAAGGCAATCAACCCGACTAGAATGGAGCTTCGTACCACCAGAAGCACCCTAAGAGTCCATGATGGTTTTAATTTTATGACTCGGCAAGGGTTAAAAACTTTTGCACATAAAAAGAGCTCTTTAGACACAAATGAAATAAAAATGAAGGCAACATTTTTGTAGACACAGCAGCGCCAATAAAAAGTTGAAGCCAGCGCCGTCTCCTGAAGTTGTTTGAAGTTACCGCCATCTGCAGCATCCCCAATTTTCAGGCTAGTTTCGGCTAAACCCAACTTCTATTCATGCTGCCAACTTGCCAAGTCAGCCAGCTGGCCATGATTTGTAACAAATTTCCTGTCAGTCTCAGCTTCTCGGCAATTTAACGGCTCAATTTCGTAAGGCCAACTGTCACAGTGGCAAGTTTATGTGGCAACGTCTCAAACAATGTTGCAACATAACAAAACTACAGCAAACACAACAATAAAGGTGGCGGAGGCAAAGCCAAATGCGGAAACACCTGAAGCAAAGAATATTAATGGACATGTGCTATAAAGAAGACAGCTGGCACCAAAAGCACGGAGAGACATGGATAGACATGAGACAACTTACAAACAGAGAGAGAGCATAAAAGACCGAATGGAGGGGGGTTAGGTCGCACATTAGGGCTAAAGGGACTAAAGGTAGTAAAATAAAATTTGTTGCCAAAAGTATTCAAGAACAAAAGAAAAAGTTCATGATAGAACAAATAAAGCAAACACAAAACAAAAAAAAACAAAAAAAGAAAGAGCCAAAGGCAACGGTAAATCGGCGGCCATTGTGGAAAAACGGTCAAGGGTGTTAGTTGCTACCCAAGGAAATTCCAGACAGTAACAAGGGTTGTTTCAATTCACCTCGAAAAGGGTTGACTTTATTTGGCATTGCATACTTTTAGGCTTGCGCCTTAAATATTCTAATATATGTATAAACTTTTCAATGCGTCTGCAAGCTCCACGCTCCATGGTCACAAATGAATTTTAATTTCTTGTCTGCAGTGGTTGGCTACCCTCAACCGCTCAACCGCATTCAACCCCAAAGCACAAAAAAGAATCCAAAAAAAAAGGGACTACGAAGAAAGCAAAATCAAGTTGAATTAATTTCGAAAATCATGGCTGCTACCCAGGGTGCATGACGACGAACAACTCCAGCGCCATAATGTCCACTGACAGGAGTATGCAGCATGGAGCCGGGCTTTATGCCACTGACAGCACAAAACAGGATACAGCGGACGTGTACATTAATCTGCTTGCAGACGTTTCATGCGTTTCTCGTGCTCTTTCGCTCGTTTAGATCAAATGGCTATAACATACTATACATGCTTCTATCTATATGTATATATGTATATGCCGTTTCTGAGTGCGTGTGTGTGTTCGAGGGGACGTTTGGATCAGTGACTGTCTGTTGCCGAGTAAAGTGTTTGCTTCTTGTCCTAGCCCCCCCTGTATCATTACCAAAACAGGAGCAGCAGAAACCGCACTTGGCCAGTATCCTGGCAGTTGGCAGTTATGCCCTTGTCACACAGGCGAAAGTAAATCTACTTTCACCCTTGCTTCTTTCTGTCCGTGAAAGGAGACAGCGGCATGTTTCCCTCTAAAATGGCTTCTATAATTTGTTTAGTCTTTCATTCTTCTCGTTTGCGTTTGCGTTTTTGGTTTGTTTTGCTTTCATTCACTTTCGCTCGTTTCATTGTCATTGTTGTTTACGTCGTATTCGTTACTCCTTCTTTTGTTTGCGAATACCAACCATTATTCAGGTTAAATCCTTTCAGCTCAACATTTTTCCAACATTATTTTCCATCACGTGTCGGGAGCCTTTTTATTTTCGCTTTTTGCCTGCCTTTGTCATAATTAATGCGCCGGAAGCTTTTTACAATAAATAAAATTATATTTTGGCTCATTAATTTTACTCATTGTTCTTAAAAATAATTTGTTTTGAAAACAAGAATGTTTTTAGCGTATTTTCATGGCTCCCTTGCATTTCGGGGTGAGTTTGACAAATGGCGGAATGCATATTAATTGTCGGTTCTGCTTGCCAACAACAAATTTCATTTGCCATATAACCTAAAGATAATTAAACTTCGCGCAAATACCTATGTATGTATTTAAGAAAAAATGGTTCCACAATATAAGTTTAGGTTCTAAAAATGATATTTAAATTGCCATTTGTATAATTAATATAGAAGCCGCAAGATTGTAAGAATAAGTGAGAACAATTTTAATCTCATTATTTCTTAAATCAAAATTCACAAAATATATATAGAGAAGAGCTTTATATTTTGTAAAAAATGGCAGTAAATAACTTATCGATTAAAAAATACTTTTCTTTTGGTGTATTTGTATAAAATTTTCATTTGTACGCAATAATGTTAGTGAATTTTGCATTTTCATAAATCAAAAATCAATTTTTCCTACTGTCGTGACATTATACAAAATTGCACCCAAAAATTTTTGATTAATTTATTTTTTTTAATTTTACTTACTCAAGTTAAAATATCCATTTTGTCTTAAATTTGTCCATTTCTACCATAATTCCAATCGGTGGGCACTACAACAACATCTGCCACATAAAACTGAACACTCCGAATTTCTACTATATAGGAACGGGAAAGACGTTGACATAATGCAACAAACTTAATCTTCTAAAAAAAAAACCGGCCAATCTCTACACTACTTAATAAGCAGTTTCTGCCACTTCTTATAAGCTAACATTATGAAAAAAATATATTAAAAGGTTAAGAGCTAGTGTATTTGATGTTCTTATAATAGCTTTAATTATAATTATTTGTGGCCTTTTTAGAAAACTACAATTACACATCATCCGTAATAGTGAATCATTTGTTCATAATTTTCTTTTCTATCTCGTTAGATTAAAAAAAAACACAGTTAGCACCCTAAAGAAAAAAGATGAATTTAAAAAAAAACTGACTTTTTTCACGACGTAAAAAATTCTTTAGTTTTAGTTAACCTTAAAAAGTATTTATTTATTTATTGGAATATTGTTTCCGCATAACTAAGTTTTGCAGAAAAGATATCTACGTCCTCAGCAATCAAAAATAATCGAGATTACGTCAGTTCTTAAAGAGGAGTCCGATAGTAAACTTTTTTTAAATAATTAGCAGGCTATAATATAAAAAAGCTTCATTTGATTGTTATCGACGGTGACAGTTACCCATGGCGCTTTTGATATTATCATTTGCATTTTATTTTATAAGCCGAAATCGAATGAACTCAGTAAGATTGCTTTGTTTAATATTTAAAAATATGCGAAAATTGTTATCCATTACTTCCAACGCAAGCATCTGCATTTATTCAGATAGCCAAGCTGCCATCTGGGCATTATCATCCTGGAGCATCTCCTCCAGGATGGTTAAAGAATATCATAACTACCTCCAAAGCCTGTTCTTAAAACTCCTGGTAGCATACCTATCTGGCCTCCACACTGTAACATACCATCTACAGATGGATGACTATGGTATGGGATATAGAGCCTGTCACATGGGAAAGGAACGAATTAGTCCCTTCCATCTTAGGTCAATACCAACAAAGGACCTAATGCTATTCATGCGGAAAACGGATAGTCTTTTGATTTAATTTATGGGTATGGTACAAAAGACCTTTTGGGCGCAGTGCCCCACCTCTTTGTGAGGAACCCTTTTCGGGGGGGAAAAAAAGCTTCTCTTTGCGGTAGAAGACCAACGTGTCAACATTTATAGGTTATAATCGAGATCTTCTGTACAAAACTATAAAGTCACTTCCACTGAACATCCTCTCACTTTCAGTTAAATAATAATAATTGGATAAGTTTTGTAGTCCAACATAGTCGAATCGCTGAAAGTGGAATAATTTTCGAATTGTCACAAAGGTTTTGGACATGTTCGGCACTTTGCAAGCTTTTTGTCCGTTAAATTGTGAAAACAATTTTTTTAAATACAAAATATACTATAGATATATTGCACAAAACCATCGATAGTATCCGAAAAACGAGATTTTCGATACTATCGATGGTATTCCACCTCTATCATTTATTACTTCATGGAGGCTTCTTGTTAATTGGCAATGTGTGTTCCAAAATGTTACCTGAAAGGAATGTACTTACTGGCTGGCACCAACTATGATTTTGGTGAATTGTACTCTGCAACAGCAAGTCTGATAAAAAAAACAGCATTAATTCTCACAAAGCAAAAGCTGTATTTATAAATAGAAAGAAATCTTTTCACAGCTAGTTTTTTTTCGTGACTCTGTCCATATATCTGTTCAAATTGATATTAAAAGTTGCACACTTTTAAACCTTTTCCTTATTGACCAGTTAATATGAAGGCGCCGATAGATATGTGAATTTTCTGATATTATATTATTTATAAAAATAACGTATTCAAGACATCCTTTGCAATGAACAAGATAAATGGAAATTGATTTATATGAAATCAATAAAAGAAAAAACATTTTCCTCCGGACCCGGAGCACTCGGAGGGGTCCGAACTCGAGAGTCATTCGGGAATCTCACACTTTTCAACAATTATACGTATTTTCATGAATAAAGAAAATTTGATAGGGGCCCGGATCCGAGATTTCCCCCAGGGCCAGGATATTCTGTCTACGGCCCTGTCTATATCAGTTGCTTTTCTCTTTACGCACCCATATGTGCCAATTAAAAAATAGAAGCTGTCTGCCGGTTTCTTCTATTATTTTATAAATATATCGGATTGAATAATTTCCATTGAAAATGATGCTAGCTTTGCGTAAAAGAATCAAAAAACAAATCTTGAACTCTTTATATTTTTAACTAAATGAAGCTCCATAACAATTGAACTTTCCTCGCAATTAAAGAAATGTTGTTATGTAATATTTAAATTATTTAATTGAAATGATTAGCAAATTCGCATTGCACCAATCGTCAACTTCTCAAAGATACGGATTGCAGCGATTATTCAATATTTATTGCGTACCTTGAGGATAGAAACTAAAATGTTCTACAGATATTCTTTAATAAAAAATCAACCCACTATGTATTTGCAAAATGTATTTTAAAAAAAGAAGAAAAAAAACAAAAAACGTCGCATCAGAAGCAACAACCCCCACACTAGATAATGGCCGCAAACATAACCACTTGCACTAATTAAACAAATATTTAATTATAAAATATATTACTGCAAAATGTAAGCAGACGCATAAAATTTATAGCTAAACTATTTCGAGCCGTATACCACACTCACACATGCCCAAACACACATACTCATATATACGAGTACAGTTGTGCATGAGCACATTACAACATTATGCAAGCTCAGCAGAAAAACAGTGGAAAACCCGCATGAACAATATATTTTAACTAAAATGCGAAAAGTTTTTTAATTTAATTAAATTAGAAGCAATTAGAACGAAAGCCAATAAAAGTTGACCAAAAACTGAAAACTCAGAGCGACGGTGTTGGTTTCGGCGACGCCATTTTGCCTGTGCTGTGCCAGCAACTTTTAGGTATCACAAACAAGAGTTTGGTAACTGGAAATAGTTTTTATGGCCTTGTTTAATAAACCCAAAATATATGATATACAAAACTTTTGCCAAATGATATTTGCAGAAAGCAAACAAAGACTTCCGCCATGTACTAGCATGGCATCCAAATCAGAGCAGAGCAGTCCAAGTCCAGTCCGGCCGAGGCGAGTCTGTATCAAGTAATTAACTAAAGAGCCACACATGTGATAATTGAGTATCGCTAAGTGTCAATAAGTACTAGCTAGGCCTGTGCCAAAAGGATCCTTTCGCCAAATCAGTCAGCTGCCTCCTCCTAGCTGACTTCATGTGGCTTGTGTGTGTGTGTTCTTTCAATCCCTAGTTCTGAAGTTGGTTGTCGACGCACTGCAAATAACTAAATGTGTTTACTAAACCACTTACTAAACACTCAACAACTACTGCCACGTTCAGTGTCCCACTCGCCTATCCACGCCCCGGCCCCTTCTTTCTTCCACCAAAGTGACGAAGCCACAGACGCAAAACTCAACACGATGCCAACGTGACCAAGTGCGCCAGCGACAGACAACGAAAGTTGGGCAATAGAAAAATAAAATTACATCAAAAAAACAAAAAAAAAAACTAAACAAGGGCATAGGAAAAAACAAGGTTGGACGGTCCAACAGTCACAGACATAGACGAGGCTACTCCAACCACAGTAGACGCGTCTAGGGACCAGCAAACCCACGCAGGCCGCTGCCAAACCCCAAACCCAAGCCGAACCCAAGCAGCAACCATTTTCATTTTTCATAATGTAGTTAGGCAGACATAGCAACTATAATATCCGTATGCATATATATATATATATATATATGTATCTGCATGTGTGTGTATGTGCGACTGTTGCTATATAATATGCACATCTAACGAACGAACGCACACAAAATATAAATGTTAAAAATAAAATGTGAAAAAGCAAAAAATACAAAATCAACACAAACATTAACAAAAAAAAAAAAATAATAACGAAAAGAACAGCCACACACACACACACACACATACAAGCACACGCATGCGTTTTTATTATTTTTGTTGCTACACCGAGTTAGCCTTTTTTTCCCCCTTTTAGCTAGCTGTTGTTGTTGGCCATGTTTCGTTGTTGTTGTTGTTGTTGTTGTTGTTGTTGCTTTTGTTGTCATTGTTGTTGCTGCTACGGCCGAAGCAGGCAACCAATCCGCATGCAGCAAGTAGGTGGAGCTTAAAAAAAAGACAAAAAACATTTTTTGCTTTACTCTAGTATATAAAAAATGAGAAAAACTTTGCGTGCAGCAAAAACAAACCTTTAGCCATTTTGGGTGGTTCAGTGAGCTCCATGACCATTTGGCTTACTCGCCTTTTTGCTACGTTTTTCTATACGTAAACAAAAAATACGATGACATGGACGTAGCCGAGGACGAAGACGAAGACGGGAAAGAGTACAACGACGTGATGGACGACGTGTACGCTGAGCGAAGCTGGCGAAAATTCTGAGGCGAAAAATGCACTGCTTGCATAGGTATTGGTGAGAGAGCGAGAGTATTTCGCAGTCGTTTTGTTAACTTTGTTTCTTGCTTTTCTTTGTGCTCTGAACATTTTATTTGATTTTATTTTAACCAAACTCTTTCGCACTCTCAAGGCGGCCCGTTGTAGGGGGACACACACACACACACACACAACGCGCTCTTATAAACGAGTATATAAATGTGCAAAGAGTAGAGTAAAAAATCAACGAATTTTGAGCATTTAGTTTGCCACATGGTGGGTGGGTCGCGTCAAGAAGTGGTGGGGTTGATGGCAAGGTGAAAATTTCTTGTTTTCCATCAATGGCGGCTAGGTGAAACTTTAACAGCGGATAGCTGAAGTTATTGATTAGTATGTGTTAGATATTGATTTGATAGGCAACTTGAAAATCGAATTATGTAACATGTAGGTCAGCTAATAAATAAGCGCACGGCTTCAATTCGATTTTGATGCAGGTCAAAGATTGATATACGGATATATTTCTCATTGTTACAGGATAAAGAGCCATTTTAACTACATCAGAAACTGATCTTCTTAGCAAGTCTAAGCTAGAAGCATTGGGGGCAGTATCTCCGAAATGGTTTTTTAAAGTGGCCTAAATATGGCACGGTGGTCTGTTAGCCTATATGAGCTTACAATCCGATTTAGATGATTGTTGCTTCTTAAGAAACTGTTTTACATTGCATAATTACCATATTATTAGTAATGGGTGTAAGATGTACTACGACCCAAGTGAATCCCTTCACGGCTATTAGCTCCCGTGCCATGCATTCACATAATAGATAAGCTGAAGTTTTTCCTCCATCATTCAGAAAGATCATAGTCCACTATTCGCTATCCCAATTTTATTTTAGTTGCTGCAGGGCCTACATTGTCCCGCCAAGAGGCCCGTCGGGTTCCTCACGGTTATAGTTAGAGGGTTTTCCCTTTCTAGTCCTTTCTAGTTTGTGTGCCACGATATTGTTGTATACTGAAACCCATTTAATCATGAGTTTATTTCTGGCTTCTAACTTCTTTGACCAGCATTGATATGATCTAGCATACTTAAGCATAAGTAGCTTATTTTATATTAATTTTCCAACGGAAAAATTTAAAAGATATCCTTATGAGTCGATAAACTTTTGGTCACATTTTTTATATCATCATAATATTTATATATCAGTTTTTTTGTACAATTTATAGAAAAAACCTTTACAACTAAGAAGTACAAATTATATCGTGTAAACTTCTAATGATGTAAAATTTAATTGCAGTTAAATATCATGAATGTCATGAGTATAAATATAAAATTGGAAAATATGTCCTTATAAATCGATAAGCTTTTGGTCTCATATTTGTTTATCTATCATATAAGTCTTGTAGATCGTTTTGTACATTTGGAGTATCAGACTGATATCGACTGGGCTATTTTTGATAATCAAGAATATACTTTGTAGCCCTTAATGAGTCGGAGATATATCCTTACGCCCTTTATATACCATTAATAATATTAGCGATTTCTAGTTAGCTAGAATGAATAATTTGTCTCAAATAGAACTGAATATCCCAACGCAATAATTCAAGTCATCGAAAATTGCCATATTTGCATGCTAGCCTGTAGATCCAGCCGCGAGGGTCATTTGAGCGATATTATTTGTATTTAACAAACAAACCAGCAATTGGCCCACCCTATACTATAGATTTGTGTAATAAACATATTCAACAAACAGAAAAAAACGCAAGCCTGTGAACATAAAAAAAATATAAAAACTGTGGAGCTTCATCCCATACAATAATATAGTAACTGATTAGGAGAACTATAAGATTATGCAAAATATTCACTTAAAGAACATATTTAATATTTTTCTGTTTAATTCAAAAACTAATCTTAGTATAAATCAATGTTTCAAATATATTAAAAACAAGTTATTGTAATAAAATGTATACATTTTCTCAGTTTAAATATTTCAAGTGCTGTGCGTCCAAATAAAGCAGCTCACTTTTTAACATGACTGTACTTTATTTTTCATTTTGTTTTTCTCTCCTTTTTTTTATTAATTTCACATATACGTCCTTTTCGTCTCTACTGCTCACACACTGAAATGGTTTGACCAACTCCAAGTCATCCTTAAATGTTAATTTTGAATTACGAAATTTTTCATGTACGACCCAAAAGTCCCCCAGACCTCAGCCTACACCCACGTACACAAACACTTAATACAATGATTCAGGGTTTGCATTGCTATGGACTTCGACCGCCCTCATCAGGACTATGCGTAAATAATTTAAGGACCTTAACGTGCCGCCAACTTTGCTAAAACAACAACAAGCCAGCTGAGCCAAGCCCAACCAAAAACGCTGCAAAAAACCCCAGAATACTCGAACCTCGAGAACCCTTAATACCAAATAGAACTCAAGGTCTGAGGCAGGCAGAGTAGTTTATAAATGGGCTAGGTGGCAGAAGTCGGCTTTTTCTGTATGCAGCAATGTGCCTTCGTTCTTGTTGTCGCTGTTTCATTTTATTTTCTATATACAACGAAAACGAATGAAAATGAGAAAATAAAAAACAAAATGGCGGCGGTTTTTCTCTTTTTTTTATTTGTACTAAAAAGCGCCAGGGCAAGCAACCGCTGCCGCCCGCCATTCAAGTGAAGAAAAATGCGAAAAACAAAATGCAGCATGCAGCTGAAAGGACAACAAAAAAAGAAGAGAGTGTCAAAAAGAAGAGAGCAAAATAAAACAACGTTAAAAGGGCAGACGCACAGTCTGAGTCTTTGGGCAAAAGTGGGGGATTTTGGGCATTCGAGTGCAGAAACAAAAGCATGAAAAATGCCGAGGAAAAGCTCATGATTTATGATTTAAATTCGTATGATGGTGTGAAGCATCAAGTCTCGTTTTCCCCGAGTGTGTATATGTGTGTGTGTGTGAGTGTGTGTATGTGTGCTTTGTGGGAGACAGGCAACATGCTTGCAGCTTTCTTTATTTGTCCCACCCACTCCAGCTGAGCCAGTGCCGAACGTCCAATGAGTGTGCGCTTCTTTTACCTTTTTTTTTCAATTAAAGCTGTTTGTTTTAATTAATTATATTAATAAAGTTTTCTTCTCCCAACAGCCACGCCTCGGCAATCAAAGTTTCCTTGAACTTCCCACTCCCACGTCTATTTCGCATCTCATTTTCAAGCTAAAATATGACAATCCCATTAACCGCAACTCAAACCATATTACTTGGAAAAAACAACATTAGTCGACGACTAGTCGAGTGATGTGGTTAGCTCTACTCATTTCAATTTCCGACTTCCTTCATACCGAGTAGTCTATCGGCGGAAGGCTTTGTTTTTGCAACCGTCGGAGAGGGAGAGGGAAGCTTTTAGGCCTAGCCTAAACGCAACATTTTAAACAGGTTTTAGGTTTTGCATTGTCCAGACTGCCGCGTTTTGCCATTTGTATCTCACAGATACATTTTCGAGGCACGCCGTGCAGCTGCAAAGTGCAAATAATGGCATTTTTTTTTTTTGCCCTAAGTGACGCATCTGTGTGTGTGTCCTGTATATCGGCGCATATTTGCAGCTTTTAAACAGCAGCTAAAATCCACCGTTGGCAACAAAAATTGTTTCACATTTTCTTTGTCAAAATTCAAAATGGCCGCACGCACCAAACAAAAAAACTTACCCTTATTATGTGCCACCTTTTTGTTAGTTTTAAGGGTTTGTCCTTACAACTTTGATTTGCTTATAAAGGGGGTGAGTTGGCAAAGCAGCTGGCAAAAATATATTACCTTTGATTATTCCAGCCAAACTTTGCCAAGCAAAAGTTACGGAAACAATAAATTTGGAACGATAATCAAATTATCTTGAACAAATTCCATCATTGTTCAAATTAGCATTAAATAAAAATATTTCTTATACAAAATTAACAGCACAACTTAATTATTGGCATTTTGTTTTTATAACATATTTTATGAAATTGTCTTAAAATTGTTTAATAAGTTAAATATCTTTATTGCACAACCTTTTAGCATGCATTTGTATCTTTTTTAAAGACTTTTTCTGCTTCCGAATATTAAAATTGTGTCTATATTCAAAAATGAAAATAAGGTGTTCCAGATATATACAAAACTTTCCACACAAATGGAAACTGGCCAAATTTGTGGCAATTCGTAAGCCAGGTAAGGTTCTTGACTCTCCAGAAAACCATCGTCTAGTAACCTTTTGTGTAAGTTTCTTCAAATTTTCGAGCGTATTTTAAAATCGAAACTAAGCGCCATATTCTTCCGTCTGAAAAAAACTTAAGAAAGACGTTAAAGAAGATAAAGTTAAATTGACACAAAGGACTTGTGTATAATCTACAAAATATTGGCACGCCCTCGTATCTTTTGCTTACTATAAACAGCTTCTTGTCGGAAAGATACTTTTAGGTATATATGAATAAGGTAAACCCTATTTAGAACCCACCCTTTGCCATGTTTTTACTCATGTGATTCAACTGCAATTAAATTCTACATAATAAAGCTTTTTTCTATAAATTGTACAAATTAACTGATATATAAATATTATGGTGAATAAAGAATAATTAATATATATCGAAGGTTATTCTATTAATGGATGGTCTAAATAAAAAAAAAAAATAATAGTTTCATTTCTTGTATACTTTCTTGTCTTGTTCAATAAATCGATAACATTCTGCAATTTTGTATATAGAAAACTTTCTTGACAAATCAACGGACTAAAAATTTGGCAAAGTGCCGACCATCTGAAAAATAATACAAAAGCAATGGTACGTCGAATTTTTTTGACCATCCGGGACCATAAAAAACTCTTTAAGCCAGCCAAACCAGTCCAAAAATTGATGCAGATGATTGCCAGAGACGGCCAGTCTTACACGATAGTAGACTGTTTGAGCATCCAAAATTTAGAATTTTAAAAAATTCGTGTGTCAAAAAAAAAGGATCTCTAACAATAAGATCAGTAGAATTGGACTTATAGTTTCGGATAGAAGGATCCGACTGAAACCTAGCTTCAGCTTTTCGTGATAATAGCTGAACCTGGAAATGCGGTTTGCTACTGTAAATCTTTTTAAAGCACAAGTCCTATGCTAAAATTTTTTTAAAGCCAGGGCTAATCATTTTATATTAAGTTTTCTTTAACTGCATGTTAAATACAATTTCAATACATATATAACAAGGAGAGGTATCACAGATTCGTAGCTGCTATTTTGGGAATCTTGGATTCTTAGATTCTTGGATTTGTTAAGCCCATTAAATACTCTTTAAAAATAACAAATCTTTTTCAGCAAATTTAACATAAAATTCCGCCAGAATTAAAAGCCACACATGATCGGAGTGTAACACTCCCATATGTATGACCAGAACTCTGAGCAAAGCCCAGAGCACAAACGAACAACAACCGCAATATGCATCTACACACCCACACACCCACGCACAGGGATTCGGGTTAGAGGCCATACGTATAACAACAACAAGAACACCGACAACGGCAACGGCAACGACAACAACAACAACAAGAAAAAAAAGACGCATGAAACTATGAAAAAAAAAATGAACGCAGCCCACAAAACCAAAAACTGTTGAGTAAATTATATACCACAGTAAAGCCGAAGCTGCCAGCTGGGCATCACACGCATATAACGATACATATATGCTTATACGTATATATTGTATATATATATATGTATATATATATTAACACACACACACACTCTCTCTCTTTCTCTGGCAAATAACAAGCATATAAAAAAGGTCTATGTACAGTAAATTATATATGCGGTGAAGTGTGCACTAAATAAGGTAATTTGTGTATGTCTATGTGCGTGTGCTTGTGCGTTTTTCAGTGTTTGTGTGCGCCAACAGTCAGCAACAACAAACAACAACAACAACAGCAACAACAACACAACAACATCGAGCGAACAACGACAGCAACAACAAAAATTCATTAAAATGAAAAATGAAATACAACATTTTTGGTTTGAGTTCGCGTCTAGCTGGTTTAAATTTTCGCCATTTTCCCCAACGTATGTCAAATAATTTTTCCACTTGATGTATGCGCGGCAACATCGCATGCTTTCAGACCCCAACAACAACAACAACAGCAGCACTAACACTGAGCAACCAACCATTGAGTAAACACAGTAGTCCCATTAAAAAAAACTCGTCCAGAATAAAGCAGCAACTACTTCCCACAAAATGCTATGTATATGCGGGTACTTACTGTAAATATGTTTGAAAATATCCGTATAAGTTAAGTGAACTATATTTAGTATTAACTTTTACGAAATACAGTAAAGCAATTCTGTTTTTCCCCTATTTCCAAAGCACCATCTTTAAAGGACTTCTATAAGAAGTTATCCACAACAAACAAAAATAATCAAATCTAGGTCTTTTTAACCTTTGAAAATATATGTTTAAAAAAATTTGTTTTTTTTTGTGTTTTTGTGTGGAATGCCATTTACCAACTTAAGCTAAAGCTCCGTCTGTCCGTCCGTATGAACGCTTCAAATTTTATTGGAGATTGTTGTTATTTTATGCTGTTTACTTATGAAGATACCGTCACCACACTCTTAAGCGTTAAGACGCTAAGCATTTGTTTAGTTTTCCCAAGCTCTGTAATTTTATCAAAATCGGGTAACGATATCATGAAGAACGTTCCGATTCTTGCCGATCGATTACTAAACATTACATTCAACTAGGAACACCACTTACATCAACTCGAGTAAGGTCGAATACATTTTTTTTGCTTTTTTTCGCACCAAGCCTGAATTTAATTGAAAGTGTTGTCAAAAATGTTTTTCCAGCAATTTTACAGATTTCCGAAAATATTGAATTATTTATTTTTCTAATTATCATCCAATTGTAAGCAAACTAGTTAGATCCCAAAACTATCAGGACGATGAAAGAAAGCGCTTCAGCTATGCCGGGTGGCAATCCTTCGATCTGTTCTTTTTACTAGTTTACATTTTTTATATTGATCCCCAAAAGCATTTTGAGGTTTACTCTCATAGTTTTGAAGTTACCATATTCACAGTTGGCAAAGATTTGTCTTTTCTTCGGGTGTTACCCTTTAGTGTGGTTCAGGCCTGAACCACTTATGAAATTATGCCTGAATTTTTGCACCGTCCAAGAATCTACGCATATATTTGTCACTAAATGTAACACATGCATATCCTTAGCTTTCAGGCCTGAACCTTATCCGTAACAATCAGCCATCAATTAAGCGCTGATTGAGAAGAAAAAGTCATGATGTCACTGATATTGTTGTCTACAATTTTGGGTCAAAATATATTACAGTAGCCGTCTTGGCCGTCGGTGGTGTAAGTAGTAGTCTAAAAAACTCTATTTGCCATGAAAGTCTCTATTAATTAAAGACACCGCCGTTCGGAATCGGCTATAAACTGTAGGTCCTCGTTCCATTCGAACAGTTATTAATAGAAATCGTCTATGCCCCTTTCTAAGAGGTCAAACAGGGAATTATTATTATTATTATATTGCAGTATAGCTTAATAAATCGAAATGCTGTTGTAGATATGAATACAACTCAAGAAACTTTAAGTGAACAGGGATTATCTTACTCAGTTACCACGTTGTGATGAAAACTTCAACAGATGTAGGCAAGCTATAGTAGTGGTACCAAGTGTTTTTATGAAATTTAAATATATAAGCATAATCGAAAAAACCCATCAAATCCCTATTAATTGGTTTAAAAATATCCATTTTCCAAAGCGGTTTAGACATCAAACAGAAGTCATATTTTCATCTTTTGATAAAAAGAATATTATTCAATGGGCGCTGAAATGTATGCTATGATTTGTATTGATACTTGTGCCATAAAAAACCCAAACAAATAATCAGCTGATTTCATTCGTTTGAGGACCAACGACAACAACTATACGGAAGTATGACGAATGCACATGTGATGACGACGACATAGTAAATAAACATTATAAAATGCCAAAATGTATAAAAAAAAAACCACACCAAAAAATATGCAACAAAAAATTAAAATTTTAACATCGAAATGAGCAAGTGTCGCCATTGGCACGCACCAACAAAAACAAATTGCAATTAAATAAAAATAAAAACAACAAGCAAGTAAAAACAAAAAACAAAAAACAAAAAAAAACGCGGATATGCCAGACTCAAATGGCAACAATGACATTGACAATGTCAATGAACGGCCGAAAAAAAATTAAACCGAATCTGAAAAAAAAACCAAAGCCCCAACGAGTCGCATGCCACGTGCCGGCCAGTTGGCCGTATCTCCAACCCGTGCAGACGCAACGTGGCGAGCAATTATCATAAGCAGCAGACAGATGCAACAGCCGGTCAATGATATATGCACCAGCTGTATCTGTGAGTGTGCGTATATATCGTATCTATATGTATGTGAGAGGGTCTGTCTGTATAAGTATGTGCAAAAAATAAACTAAAAATGTATGACCGCATGCACACATACATACACACCACACACACACACACACACACAACGATGCCGGTCACTGCATCGGCTTTTTTTTTAATTTTTGTATGTTTTCTTTTACCCGGTGTTGTTTTTGTTGTTGTTGTTGTTGTTGGCCAAGTGTGGGCTTGCTGGCATTTAATTTAATGCCAATTACTTGTATGAACCACATTAACCAAACGAGCGCCACGACAGTCCACACAAAAAGACACATACACATATATACAATATATAGATATATGGTATATACTATACACATACAACTACTTATATATACGCTTCCGAACACTTTCGCCAGTACAAATTTTTGAAAGTAAGCAAAAAAACAAAAAGAAATTACAGAGTAGCGCCGTTGAAGGTTGCATGCCCTCAGAGATCCCTATTTTGGGTTCGGATAATAATTAAGGTGTCAGTCGATTAGCAGTAACTATAAGCACATCATAATGTGATAACAAAAGGACCAATTACCAAATACGAATAGAAGATCAAATGCAGTACAAGGAGGTCATCCTAGTATTCCACATAATAAGAACAAAATGTAATACAGTCGAGGCGGTGCTCCACAGTGTAATACCCCGTACTTTTTTTCACGAAAAAATTTGATTCCTGCGTATTCCTTCCAAGAAATTTTCCAATTGGAACATTATTTTTTTTGTTTGTGAAAATCTATATTCATACCTACAAGTTCTGTAAATTTGTACCGATTTTGATGAGAACCGAGAGTTACGTCAAAAAATCAATTTAAAGTATATGGAGTAAATATCAATTTGATATGTTGAGATTTGTTCATTAGAGCCAAATGAATCGGATTACCAAAAATTGTGATTCTATTTCACTATTATCATATTATGTAGAGTCAAATATTGACTTAGCTTATGGGCAAGGAGTGGTGAAATTTCTAAATTTATGGCTATAAGTTTTGTTGTATTTGTCCAATTTTTTTGTTTGTTTGTTTTGACATTCGGATGCATAAGTTCATGACGCATCGCTCTGTCAAATTTCAGATCAAAATATTAAACGGTTTGACTAAAAATCTATTGCGGGGGACGGGGATGCTGTTGATATGATTCAACAAACTTCATCTTTTCTGGAAATATGCACGTCAAGTGGTAAAGTTGTGTATTTCGAGCTCTTATAACCTCCGAGGTCTAGGTGTTCATAAAGACGGATAGACGAACGGGCGGCCGGACAGGCGGACATGACTCAATCGCTATCCGAGGTTATGATAAGCATTTTGGCATAAAGGACTTGGGATCTGCCACGCCTCCTTCTGTCTGTTGCAAAAATAAGACAAATCTAGTATACCCTTTGTACTTTTAAGTACAGGGTATAATAATCACCTATGAAAACGATTACATTGACCTTTTTTAGTATAATCTAAAGTTGGCGGGGCATCAGCCCCAGCATTTCATCAGAAATGACCAAACAGCTATCAAAAAGAATATTTCAACTGTTAGCGACTCCCTTCAAAGTATTAATTGTTCTTCAAATATGGCTTGGAAAGTGGGGAGTGCTTTGATGCGAAAATTCCTTTAAAATTCGTCTTTAGACGCTGCACTCTGAACACTTTATCTCGTTATGAGTCATTTGTATGAAATAATGTTCTATAACGATTTTGTAGAGAGTTTCAAAACTACTGATAAAATGTTATTTTTCAAAAATCAGATTTTTATGATCTGTAACCTTAAATATTTGGAGACAAAATATTCATTGTTACTTTAAAGTTGATCTTAAAATGTCAAAACGATTAATCATGTCCAGTTTGATTTTATTATATTTTTACCCGGGGAGTTATGCTTATTTGTAATTTGTTTAAAACATTCATAACTTCTACAATTCTGGAAGTCACAAACTTTTTATTTTTGTAGCCCCAATAGGACAGATCGAACAAAAAGAGTTTTTGCTGCAAAATTCGTCTGTTTTCTGCAAATATATTCGTCACCACACAAGTGAAATAAAATATATTTTTTTCAATGTAGTGGTAAGGGGTATACCAAAGTCGTTTGGGTCCAACTTCAACGTACGCCATCTTAATATAAGTCTTAAAAATGTTAATAAGCAGATAAATAAAATAATATACTAAATATCAGCATTAATAATTTTTTTACTTGTACATTTTCATTTTAGTTGTATTTTGTTGTTATTGTTTGTTTGGGCTTGTGAGTTGCCATGCCACAGCTTTTTTGGCTATATCTCGGCATTGAATACCCCTCGGCATCGATGTATCGATACATCGTTGGAAAGAGAAATGAGCTATACTCCACAAAAGGCTATCATTTGAATTTTGTTATATGAAAAGAAGCATTTCACAGACAATTTTCCAAAGAGATTGAAAAGACCACCAAAAAAAAGCCTTTAAGTTTTCATACCTACAAAAATCTCTAAAAAGCACGAAAAATATAGGTAGGTAGGTAAAGTGGCTGTCATTTGACGCACCTAGGCCTGTTGTAGGCCCATTGTGATGACGAAAAATATAACTTTCCAGAGAATTTTGAATTGTTTTTGTTATTATGATTTCTTAGTATCCATGAATTATTAAAATATTGAAAAAATATATCCAAAATAGCCAAGATATAAACTAAAAACAATTCAACTTTGCTCCAATGATAATTCCACACAATAAAACTGTCATATAAATAGCATAGTAATGGAAAAATATGAAAATAGATGTGTGGCAACTTGCAACCAAAAAGATATGACAAATTACTTTTTTGAAGCCATTTTGGAATGCATTGTAAAAAATTTGTCGAAAACCATTTTCGATTATGAAAGTTCATTTCAGTTCCAGCATATATTTTTTCCTAAATTTGTAATTTTGATTTGGTCACTTTTTAAGCGTCATTAAAAATAATTTTATTTTCCGAAAAATTAAATTTTTAGTTTACGGCGTATTTGCCATCGAAGACATACTATATAAATTTTTAATTTAGTTATTTATTGGGCAATGGGCATACAAAAAATAAACCCGCTAAATACTCTTTAAGTATTATAGTATGATGTATGTCTTATGGGGGCCATTGCTTGGTGGGAGATAAAAAAATAGATAAAAAGTTACTAAAAAAGGTATAGTTCTTGATACCTTGATGCATTTTTTGCAAAGCCTTTTGTATAACTTTACCCTAAATATATTCATGATATTATTAAACGAAAATTTAAAGATTAAAAAAAAATTATTTACAATGAAATTGATAACTAAAAGCAAATTTCGCATGAATTTTAATACAAACCCAAACTTTTTCAACATATTTTGCTGCTTCTAGGTATCAAATACACTTTAACTATGTTTTATAAAAATTATTAATTAATTATGATATGGTGCTTTTTGAAGCTTGGTGTTATAGTTTGTCTAATGGGATCGGAAATAGGACAATAAAACTTGTTTAAAAATAGGTAATTCAAAATAATAAAGAAATTTGAAATAATAATAACAGATCAAGCTAATAAAAATCACGTTACCTTTTATTCGGCTATATCGTGTTGGTTATTCTTAACGATTCATTAAATGAGTGATTTAACTGTCGAGGCCCTTTTCTCCAAAAAGGGTAGATATGCCTGTATATTTCTTATAAGACGAATTGGATTTTTTTTAAGTACAGAACGGTGTTTTTGATTGAAGTTATAATGAAAAATATATCTACTACAAAATTAAACAGGTGTTTTTTGTCAACAGCCAAAGTATATTTTTAAGTATTTTATTAACTATCCGAACCCACTTGAAAAATGTCAACATTTGACAGGCAGCTTCATCAATGATGGCATAATCTTGTGCGACCTTTTCTTTATCATATGCCTTCTATCCTATGATACAAACAGTGCACTAGATTTCTGGATTTAGGCTGTTTGATATTTTTTCCGACGGCAGCAGTTGAAAAGAGGACAAATCTTTACGGAAAAAGGAAATTCAAAAAATGTAGATTTTATTATACCCTATACTTAAAAGTACAAAGGGTATGCTAGATTTGTGCAATGCATGTAACGGACAGAAGTAGGCGTAGCAGACCCTTAGTCCTTTGTACCAATATGCTTATCATATCGTAGCGATTAAGCCATGTCCTTCCATCTATATGAACACCTATATCTCGGAGATTATAAGAGCTAGAGATGCGAAACTTTACCACCTCAAGCGCATATTTTCTGAAAAGATGAAGTTTGTTGAATAATATCAATTGATCCCCGTCCCCCAAACCGTGTAATCTGAAATTTGACAATGCGATCAAACAAACAAACAAAAAAATTGGACAAATACAACAAAAGTTATAGCCATAAATGTACAAATTGCACCTCCTCCTGCCTATAAACTACATCAACATTTGACTCTACGTATTTATAGTAACAAGCGACCTAGAATCGCAATTGGTAAGCTGATTCATGTGGCTCTACTAAACAAATCCACATCCAAATTTTATCGATGCGGACGCCCCACCCCCGACATCGATTTACCGTGTTTTCTCCTACACCCCTCAACATATCAACTTGATATTTACCCCATATACTTTGAATTGATTCTTGGTTCTCATCAAAATCGGTACAAACAGAACTTGTAGGTATGAATATTGTTTTGCCTCAAAAAAAAAACAATGTTCCAATGGGAAAATTCTTAGAAGGACTATGCAGGAATAAAATTTGTTCGAGAAAAAAGGAAAGCGCATTGCACTGTGGGGCGCCGCACCGCAACCAGATCAGATTGATGTTGACCAGTAATAACAGTCTTACCATTTTGCCAAAAAAGCCAATAAATGCACTAAACGGAAATGTATCACGCTTTTTATTTCTAGATAAAAGAACAGAAAAAAGATTATCTTTGTAGTTTATTATAAGTGCAGACCTACCCTTATAAGTAGCGACCTACAAGTCAATAAAAATTTTCAATCTATCCAAAAAGAACAATTCATTAAGATATCAGACAGACATCAATAAAAACATCAAAACATCCTACTACAGTCTTTTTTTTAAATTTTAAATTAATTTTAAATATGTATTACATTTGCAATTTTGATAACTTAATTAGCAGCCCAAGATAATCAAAATTTGTAGCAATTTGGGCATTCAAGGTTCCTGTTGAGTTGGGGAGTTGCAACAACGTTTACAGTGCTGAATTTAAACTCTCAACTCAACTTATCCTAAACCCTACTCCAGTTTTTAGCTTTTGGGTTGAGGCGAAAGTGTTGCAATATCCGGGAAGAATAAACAGAATCGTGAAAACTCAACTGATAAATTAACAAAAAAAAAACGTTAGCAAGTTGAGTTCTTGCAAAACTTTTAAACTACTCAGCAGGAACCTTGAACAGCATAAAAAGTATACACAAATGGATGTTTTGTTAAGCGATTAACTTGGCTTTTTGACTTGGCTTTAAAATAATTAAAGTTATGTTTAATTGGCATAAAATAAAAATGCGATAAAAAAGAAAGACTAAGTATGTTTAAAATATCAAAGCATATTTTATATACTCTAACAGGGTCTAAAAAATTATACCTAGAGGAAGAAAACGAAACGCGCTGCAATGGATGTAACGTAAAAGAGAAAAAAAAAAAAGGAAAACAGCGCTGCGTAAATTTGCTGCATCCCCAAAAGTATGCAATGGTAAATGCTTGATGCTTGCAGCGACTTCATTTTTGTTTTCATGCACAGTTTATTGCACTTGAAGAAACACACACACACTCGCAGTCACATATACGCACACACGCAAACATATGCCCAGTCTGGGCATGGCTGACATTTGTGATGATGTATGTATGTATGTACGCGTCGTATCGTGTATGTGATGATGCAATGACAACACAGAACCAACTGGTATTAAAATACAATGGGTGAACCAAAAAAAGAAAAAAACGGACGAAAAATACAACAACGTTAAAATGTATACGCCATGTTGACCGGCAGTGTCCTCGTCCTTCACCTAGAATTATTTTTGTAATTTTATTTTGGTTGCCACAACAATAACAACAACTACAACAAAAGCATCAACAATGACAGACGGTACACATACATACACATATACACATTTTACATAATATGCAATTTTTATTTCGCAGTAGTTATTCGTTTTTTGCCCTCTTGCCGTTTTTGTAGTTGTTGTTATTGTTGTTGCAGCACTCTGAACCAAAATTCCCAAAATATAAAAATCGAATGAACGCCACACGGGCTCTGCGTGCGTATGTTTTTCGGTGCGTATTTCATTATCAGACCACGCAGACGCCGTATTAATAAGTTAAGAGTGAAAGTGCCAGGATACCAAAAAAATAAAATCAAATAAAAAATAATATTAAAGAGGCGCAATCAAAATGAAAATAATACGAACCCCAGCCGACTGCCAAGTGATGCTCAGAAAAATTAATCGAACATTCACATATAAATGGCCGAGAGTTGACCAGCAAGCGCAGCTCTCCATTTTATCCAGAAGCTTCTGGGTTAGGGGTTCTTCCACAAAGCATAATTTAATTAGTTTATAGTATTTACAAACAAAATCAAATTTATCCCCACCACACCTAATTCAATTGTTTTGGCACAGTTAAAAATAATCGATGCCCTCAAATTGATGTCACGACTATAGCCAAATGCCAAAGAAGCATATTAAAAGAGTACTCAGCAGTGGTCCGTAAAACGAAAAACAACAAATTCTTTTTTCCCAATATCCTCTGATGTGTCCCTCACTCTAGTTAACATAGCTCTGATACCTCGTTTACATTTTGGTTTGATTAGTATCAATAATTAATTCACTTATAATACTTATTAATTATTGTAATTTGGGAGTTAATTCTAGGAAACAAAAGTAATTGAAGCCAGAGCAACATTGGCCTTCAGCTATTACTACTACTCGGTTACGCATAAAACCTGAAAAAAACCGCACCTCAAACTGCATCTCGCGCCGCACCAAGTCTCTGTCCTATGCTTTTACAGCCGTCTTTGAATTATATATTCCACATATGTATGGAATTTAAATCAATGAAGTAACAATAATAATAATAAAACAAATAAAGAAGATTTGCAAAATTTATTTTTAGTCGTTTTAAAATCGGGCGCGGACGAATTTGGAATGCCCAATACCACCACTTAGAAATCAAATCAGGTATTGTACCTTAAAGTCTCCAACATGCATTTACAACAATCAAAAAACAAACGAATTTTGCTCCAAAAACACTTTTTCGGTCCTATGGGAGCTATGTGATATTGTCAACCTATGATCTAATTCGGTACAGTGCTTGGGACCAATAAAAAACACCAAAATTTGGTTAAAATATCTTCATGAATAACGAAAAATTAAAATAAACTTGTCTCCCATAGGATAATAGATTGATAATAATTGGTTGCTCTGGTTTTTACCACGTCTGTGAGCAGACATTAGTATATAGACTTCTCTACTGATTATATTGTACTTTGGGTAACTTTGGGAACTTCCGATGACTCCTTCTATAAGTTGCATATACTATATTTTCTGCTTGAACAAATATAACATATCTTTTGTTCCATAAGGTGAAGGGTTTAAAAATGGTAAAAATAAGTATTCATATTATTTATATACACAGCACCTTCCTCTGTTTTTTTTTTATTGTTTCCATCCAATGAGCTTTAAAGTATAGGTTGGAAGCTACTGTTAAATTATTTGCTTCTATATACATGTAGGATTGATATTTATTTGTTTATTAATTAATGGGTATAATGAACTATAAGAGTAACAACTTTAAACGACTTTACAACTTTTCTTGACTACCGCTTTTCGACTCTACTCCGTTCTGCACACGCTGCTGTTGTACGCCCTGCCAACTCCCGCTGTTGATCGCGCTGCCAACTCCCGCTATTGATCGCGCTGCCAACTCCAGCTGTTGATCGCGCTGCTAACTCCAGCTACTTATCTTTACATAACCTTAAAGTAGATATTTGGAAAGTATTATACTAAAAAGTATTCGAATTATTTTAAGCACAATTATATATAGTAAAAATATTTGTATTTTTGAACTATCATATAATTCTAATATAATTAAGTTCTATGCAAATGCAAAATGAAAAGGAATAAATAAATATTAAGTGTCTGCGCTAAAGAACAAATGCAAATACTTTTATAATTTAATTAAATCAAAAAGTCTTTTTCTCTTTTTTTTCTTTTTAGATATGAAAGAACTTCAGAGAAATTGTTCACCCCATCTGCTTTTTGTGCAATTTTAATCAGCAGAAGGCATTCATCTTGTTTCCAAACTAATTTTTTATCTAGGCAGGAGCAGCAGTTTCAACGGCAGCACAAGACACGATCCAGCACTTAGTATATAGTGTGCTCTGCTGCAAATGGGGAGCCAGAGGTGGAAGCTGTGATATGGTGTCCTGGGCTGCCCTGTGGCCATAAGCAGCCACTGTGGCTTGGCGTGTCTTTTAAGCAGCGAGACAAGGTTCGGGATCCCCAAAGAAATGCACACAAAACGCAAAGCCAACACTCCCACACATAGCCAGTGGTATGTGGTATGCATATAGAAAAGGACAGTGGCAGCTGCAAAAGTAAATTGTAAAAACTTTGAACGAATGTTGCCGCCGCCGTGGCAACATTGCTGCCGGCCCTCGCCCGTGCCGTTTCCTTGTGGGGACACAGCTGCAGCTGCTCCTGCCCCACATTTATTTAACTAACAGAAAAAAAATTACTTGTGCTGCTAAAAATGGCCAGAACAGCAGCATGGGATTTGGCAGGAGCTGAACAGCAAGTGGGAATGGAAAAAGGACATTCGTTATGCTTAAGCAGAAGAATACGAAACTGTACTTGACAGCGTACTCCCTTGCCAGCAGAACTAATGGCGAAAAGGGAGCTAGGCAGCATAGTAAAAGGATGTAAGGTTTTATAAGTATGTACATATGTGTATAAGCTAACATAAAAAAAAGAAAGACACAATAAAATAAAGTAAAAGATAAAACCTGCAAAAAAAAGTAATAGGCAACTGCACAGGACTTCCTTGGGTATTTGGCTGTTTATGTGTGTGTGTGTATGTGTGCCAAGGGGCTTGGCATGGTATCTGGGTATGTGTGTGAGTGTGTATCTGTGATCTGGTCGTTGGCTGTTGGCTGGTTTGGGGTTGATTGCTGTGCAAGCCAAAAGCAAAATGGCGTCGCCTTAATTTATTTTAAGTGGCTGATGGGTTTAACTTATACTGCAAAAAATTAAATAAAGCAAGAATTTAAAACAAGTTGAAGTCATTCTGGCAAGTTTGCAAATACAAATTGAACTTCATGCGCCCATATAAGTATGCTATAGTCTCTAGCTGAAGCACAAAATAAACCACTCATTCCATTCTACAGCAACGATAAACCACATTTTGTCGGCCATTGTCTTTTGAAGCTGACTTTGTCTTTTCTATGAGCCATTATGCAAATATGTAGCTGCAAAGGCAAAGTGCAAGTCAAATTTATGGCCGACTTAACAATTTTCAGCACTGGCCAGACCAAAACAAGCCCAAAACAAAAACAAAAATTACAAAGAAATCACGAAAAATTGTAAAAACGATTAAATATAGGCAACAACAGCAAAAACAATGACAAGCAGGCAAGCAGCAGCACAAGCCTGATTCAAAAGCAAACGAATGCAAATTAAAATTGTCCCCTTAAGTTGACCAAGCAGCTCACTTTTCCCATAAAAAGTATGTGCTCCATGGTCGGCCAGACCATCGTCAAACAATGCGGCCGTATGCCGTACGAGATTCACTTGGTAGTCGGCAGCCGCCCTTTTCTTCATCTCTTCTCCACAGACTTGCCACTTCCACTCTATCACTCCACTTCCACTTTAGACATAGGGGAGTCATTATATTGAATTGAACGTTAAAGCGCAGATAAAATGTGCAACAAAAGGATAACTACCGTGGCCATTGCCATCAACTGAGCCCAAGTACATTGACTCATGGCCAACTTGGGGCAGTAGCTGTTGGAGGGACAGGAACTGCTAAAGTTGCAGTTAAGTGTACCGGTCGGTCCCTTTGGGTTCAGTTCAGTTCGGTTCGGTTCGGCTGAGTCGACTCGGTCGTAGTCGAAAAGCCAGTAAAGCAATTGAGGCCTCAAACACTTAAAACGTAAGCTAAAGGCCGCCTGCATGCTTGAGTGTGTGTATGTGTGTGTGAGTATGTGTGTTACCGGTGTTCATAGCTGTCAGCCATAAGATATTTTCAAGCACATACCCACAGCTGAGCACCTAAAGGCAGCGATTGAGTTGCCAGGTTTGTCCAGACAGATTGGACAATAGCCAGGTCGGCTGGCTGGCTGGCTGTCTGTCTGGTTGGACTAACCGAGCGAGCTAAACTGAGTGGCTTGCCTTGGCTGGAATATCCTGGCCTAGCACACGAGCAAAAAAAAATAACTTTAAGCACTAGGGTGTTTCACTGTAGAAACAATTGAACGGCTACGAAATAATATTTTATAGAAATCTTTAGTTATGACATGGAATTTTCTATTAAAAGGTATCTCGATTAACACACCCATCACACTGAGAGATTACTTTGTAAAATGTTATCTTTAAATCAGATCAGGGGTCTAAATAAAAAAGTCTGGATGACTCTATGCAGAAAATAAAAGCACAGTGCAGATTGATATTATATAAATCGTTAAAATTACATTTTTTCTTAGATCTTACATACGGAAAAAGTACGAAAATCATTACCTATAGTCCTCAATAGTTTTAAAGATAGCGTATATTTTCAACTATTCTCGGTTGACCCTATGGTTTTTCCCAACCGCTTCGCTCTCGTATATGGTTAGACATATCGAAGTAACTGCCTGTTTCCTGTATCCCTTATGTCTGGAACTTTCAATTGAAGTGCTTATCTTCCTTGAACTCCCAACCTCGTTACGCTTTTTGTATTTTTTAGCAAATCAAGTGAAATTACATTTTTCTATGCCATGTTCCTAATGTTATTTGCATACGTATCCTGCAGCTACAATATTTACAAATGAATGCTGCAAAACGGACTAGACAAGCGGCAGTTGAACTTACCATAACCCCCAAACCCCGACACCAACGCCAACTGCTCTTTGCCTTGTAGACTAAGCCAACTAACAACATTTGCAAAAATTCTTGCATATCCTTTGCAACCATCGTTACGTGCCCTCAAAGTGCCATTTTGTCACTAGCCCACAAAACCCAACCCTGGAAGGGTTCTGTCATTTGCATTTTCTGTTTCTGTTTCTTTTATTTTTATTTGTCTTTTTTTAGCACATTAATATTTGTTTTTGTCTTTGATAATTTTCTTTTTGCTGCCTTTTATACTTTTAAGTGCACATCCTGCCTCGTTCCTCTTATTCAGTATTTCTTTCGTTTTTTCATCGCTTTCTACTCTCGCTCTCGCTCTAAGCTCATCCTTACTGCTTCGTCTTATAGGACATGATTGCATAAGCAGCAAACTACTGAAAACACACTAACACAAGCATTCATTTGCATGTATATTTATATATTTGTGTATATATATACATATACATATGGGTTTACTGCGCCCGTCGCATTTAAATACGCTCCGCCCCTTTTCTATTAAAAAAAATATATATATAAATGAAGCACTCTCTTTTCTTCCTTATTTTCTTGTTGCCTAGTCTGCTGCTTGCTCTTTCTTTTAATTTATTTAATTTTTCCCCTTTTCTTGCAATCTCCGTCCACGTATTGCTGCCTCCCTGACGGTCACCCGCTGCCACGGCTTCTGCTTCTACTTGCCTTGAGGTTGCAAACTGCACGGGAACGACGTTGTCCTTGTCGTCAAGTTTACTTGTCCAATAAGAATGCCGCGTCGACCGCGCTCAGCTGTACTAGCATATGCAGATAGATACGCTGAAAGGATGTGAGAGCGAATTCCGTTTTAAAGACCCTGCCTGCTAAGTCGGATTTCGGATTGCCATAAAAAGAACAAGTGGGTGATGGGTCGTGCCGTTGTTGCCAATTCAAGAAGCGTTTAAGATCCTTAAGTTAGGGTAAGGACTGAGCAACCAAAGCAGCGTATCAGTCGGGGTGGTGCCCGAAAATGGGATACACTTTACCCAGTTTAAAAAAAAAAACGCGTTTATGCAACTGATAGGTTGAGTCTACTACCAGTAGTGATATCAAACTAATAAGACTTAATGAGTTAAAAACAAATACTAAACACTTCGTTTTTATTCTTTATTCCAAGGAACTGAATATCTGCATTTTCACTCAAATAAAATGAATACAAATTAGTTTTTTCTCAAATAACAATTTTATACTCAATGTACCATATACATTGTCATTGGACATAATGAAGGAAGTTCTTTAAGTTTAATTTAATGCGTAAGAAGAAAAAATGTTCATTAAAAATAAAATACAAATTTACACGAAAAAGTTTAATTTTGTATATAAAATATAGATTTATTAAAAAATATAAAGAAAATTACAATTGTTATACAATTTCAATTATAAAAATTATAAAACGATTTATAAACCAAATAGCAAAAAGTGAAATAAATAAGGTGCTCGCTAAAATCGGGTTCGGACGACTTTGGGATACCCTATAAAACCACATTCCAAACAAGCCGTTTCATTGCTTCAGAACTCTAAAAGAAATTTATTTGCCAAATGGTGGTTAGCTAAAGAGCGCAAAATTCTACTACGGTGATAAGGGCCGGATCCGAGACTTTCCCCGGGTCCTGGATATTCTCTCTACGGGCCGTGAATGCAAGTTGTTGAGAACGACAAAATGCTGATCGCTTCGTACGCCGAATACCTGCTGGTAAAGATTTGTTTTTTAGAAGTCCACAACTTTGAGTTGGCAGCACTGCTCTATCTGACAACTGATTTAACAGCTGATAGTTGCTTTTTGTTGAGTTTGGTTTGACCCTTTCAAATTAAATTGAAATTGTTTATGAAAATAATGGTTTCGTTCGTCAAACTGGTTCAAAATTCAAATAATAATAACAATAATAAGCAGAATTCGGAGAGAGGATAATCGACGAACTTTTGTCGAAACAACATTACATGCTCAGAAAATTAGTGGCACTTGTCTACGTCAATAAACCAGAGACAATGAACACCTGGAAATCAACATTCTAAGAGTTATAGGTGATATACGGCCGCAAATACTGCGGAAAGTTTGTGAAAATTGGTATCATAATTGAACATTAATGTTATAAAATGTTCTATCCAATGAACCCCGTTCCATTGATATTATAAATATAATTCTTTGTTTAATTATGACAAACTCGCGTAACTGTAAAAAAAAAACCCTTTATTTTACACATCATCGTGTGAGTGTGGAGCAGCTGACGGAAACCAAGTGCACATCCACCTGTTGAGCTCGCATTGTTACCCAAAATCCAACCAAACGTCAATCGGTTTGTATATCCTTTAAAGAAAATGTCTCCTTCTACGGCTTACATTCCATAATGTCATAGTCATAATGAGTATCTAGCCAGACACAAAAACAGGTTTGCGGAAAACATACTCAATAATAGTCCAATACTTAATTCCCTAAAACGGTTTGGACATCATTATTATGCCAATCAATTGTTCCACCATTGAGAATTTTCCAATAAACAACCAAAAATAAAAAAAAAATTTGAATAAATGACTATCAATTATATATGTATTATTATTGTATATTTCGCAATTAATAAATTAAATAATAAACAATACTGAACAAACGCTTTTTTCGTATTAAGGGTTTGTTTTTTTTTTTTTTTGGGGAGCGCATCTGGAACTTCTAGAATGCCAAGAGTAGATAACATCTATGGGGGTTATAAAGAGTGAGTTAGAAGCAAATTGCAGCAAAAGAGAACTTGCACAGCTTGTTAGTTTATCCGCACGTGGGCAAAGCAGTGCAAAGCAGTGTGGCTGCGACAAGTGACTAATCGCGCCATCTAGCGTGTGAAAGCAGAAACCAGCTGTAAACTGCTTGGCAGTCAACAAAATTATCCGTCACAAGTCCAGCTCTAGCCTAAAGGCATTGACCACCCCAACAACCACAGACAGCATCACATTCTGCTCAACTAAACTGGTTTTTAGGTAAATTTTTAACCCTTGCATGTCTCCGGAACGGACCCATCTTATTGCTGCGCAAATCAAGAAAATCATGAGAAAATATTGAAATTGTGTGCAGCATCTTCTGGTAGTTTTTTCCTTTTTAGAGCCTGTTATTCTTTGTTGTTGCACTTGGTTCAAAGGTGACTGACCAGCAACGTCGACCGGATTAGTTAATGAAACAAGAACCGAACAAGCAGCAGCCTGGGAAAGTCTGCAAGTTTTGGTAGCTGGGATGCTGTCTCGGCAGGAACAACTTGTAGACCAATTAAATGGAATGCTAATAAAGAATTATTTTCCGTAGTACTTATTTTAGCTTAACTTTTTTGTTTGTCATTGAATAAATGCATGCAATTGTGTGTGTTATTTGTGTGCGTGAAAAGTTTTTGGGCTAGCAAAGCAATTTCTACGGAGAAAATATTCTAATGAGATCCAACGTTCACATGCAACTCAGCCCAACTTCCTGCCGAGACTGACTGAAATGGGCATGCGGCGATTTCCTTCCACTTGCAACAATGACTTCCGCATACTCGTTCTCCAAATGGTAATTAGTTACTTTAAAAAAAAAAAGATACCACTGCTTACTTCATAGTCTGTGCTCAAAGACAATTTGCAATTAGGCATTAATATTAACATGAGTTACACGTGAATCACGTGTCTTGGCCATCCCGACGCAAAACTAATTAGTTTTAAGCCTTTACACGCTAGGGCGCAACCTGCCCTCCAGTCCAGCTATGCGTTGCTCCCTTGACTTCTCAGCCAAAGTCACAGCCGTGAACGAAGCCAGGGCGTATTTTATTATGCAAACTACGGCGTATCTGGCAAGCAAATGAAGCTCATTCAAACTAACAAACTGCGGCAAGGATGTGGCCAAGGTAACGACGACGTTGCCTGATGGCCAATTGCCAACGTTGAATATTTGATAAGTTGCATAAAAAACGAAGTAAAAATAAACTGCACCAAGCGTAAACATGCTTAAAAGCCGGCCAAAACAGCTCGGCACACATAAAGTATCATATTTAAAATTTATGGCAACGCAAAGTGTGGCCATCCTCACCAGAAGTTGTTGTTGTTGTAAGTGTTATTGGCCAATGCAAAATTTATTTCGAGCTTGGCCAGCGGCTACTACTAATATCGAACTAGCAACCTATCCAAACCAATAAATTGAGCTAGCTGGAACCTAAGGGTATCGTACTGAAACGGTGTGTGTCCTATGTCCTGTTACAACCTCCTGGCAGGAGTATAAGTCAACATGCTGGATAGCTGCTTCTGCTGTTGTTGTTGTTGTTGTTTTTGATGCTATTTTTCTATGGTAATTATAATTCGCAAAACTCGTGCATAAAATAAATTAAGAAAAAGCAAAGTTTTCACAGAACCAAAATGGCTGCGCATTCATACACACTCTGTGTGTCTGTGTGTGTGTGTGTGTGTGTATTGAATATGGCAGTCATGCTCCACTTTATATAATTTGCTTTCGCTCAAGTCCTTACACAAGCAGCAACAACAAAAACAACTACTACTACTACCAAATGCATTTAGCCTGCATGCAAATAAAAATGCAACAACAACAAACAGCCAGCAGCAACAACAGCAACAACAAGAAACACAACAGAAAAAGGCGGACATCGCCGGCGAAAACTTTTATTGAACTTGGGAGTTGTCCTATAGCCATGACCAGGCCAGGCTAACCCAACTATAGCTTGCCCCACTGAGTACTGCAACACTTCTACATCCTGGAGCCAGGCGTTGCAAATGTTGCCAAGGCACAACATTTTTCCATGCTGGTAAAAGTTAACTATGAAAACCAAAGGAAGTTAACTGCTGAAATTAGTAAAAGTGCAGAAAAGTTGATGAATTTGCAAAATGAGGGTGGCGGAATTGGGCGTCAATTAAACGGGGCACTGCATTTATCTGGTGACTTGGAGACTTATGCGATTTGTGAAAATTCTTTTGACCAACTTGAGCTCTAATCTAAACATTTTTGGAACCAAGGATAATGCAGTCGCCGTTATACTTAAAACTCATACAGAATTACTTTTTTCAAAACTTAAAGAGCTCAATAATGTTTGATTGGATTAGATTTTCTTATTTTCTCTTCTACAACAAAATCTTATAAAATTTTAAGTAATCTAAGCAGCTAAGGGGCCTATCCTAAATACCATGTCTTCAGCAAGTGCCAAGTCTTCTAGAGAATTTGTCAATATATGAAAGAAATATATTGTGTATATGCTTGATACACTTCCGATCAACCAAATAGACCGAACATGTTTTGATGCTGAGGGCTATTGCAACTGCTTTTGTTGATTTTATTTGAACTAACTATTTGATAAATTTGCATGATAAGAAATGGATTAAAATATTTTTAAGTTATGATCTATTTTTGTTTTGTTTTGGTCATGTCATAAAAATTAGCTCAAAAGCTGTAATTTAAGTTTGTTATAAGCTATCTGCTTCATCATCATCGTCATCGTATGGTCCTTACAACCCGCTCTCGGGTTACGGCCGACCTCAGCAGCTCTCGACAGGCGCCTCTGCTTTGCGCGCGCCTTCTCCAATTAGAAATACCAAGGGAGGATAGGTTCTCCTCCACTTGATCTTTCCATCGGAGTCGTGGTCGTCCCCTCCGTCTTCCTTCGTCGGCTTTCGCTTCGAAAACCTTTTTCGCTGGAGCATCATTATCCATACGTACGACATGGCCGAACACTAATGTGGGATTGGGGGCCAATTCTTACTAGTGGACATACGAACTGCAGATTATCTCATCTAGGTTAGGTTAGGTTAGGGCGGCAGTTAGGACCGACATCCCAACTCACTTAGGCCAAGGATAGGCCCTTGTGGTACTGCTAGTGAGCCAGTTCACCACATTTCCCCACTTGATGGGTCCCCTAAGAAAGTTGAGGAAGCCATCCGGCTGCCTAAATGAACCTTAAAAGGCATTTTGGACTCTGTTCAGAGAGCTGAGATAGATCGTTTAGAAAATATGACTGTAGGAACCTAATCTTTTTCTGCCCAGTCCTGGGCAGTGACAGAAAAAGTGTTCCACCGTCTCTAGCTCCTCTTCATCGCCACAGCTTCTACAGAAGTCGTGGTGGGGAGCATTCAAACGGGATGCGTGGCTTCCTACCAACCAGTGTCCCGTAATGGCACGAATGACAGATGAGCACTGGGCTCTATTTAGACAGCAGAGTTATTTTGGTTCTTTTACGGCAGTATGTCGGCCAGGTTTGCTGCGAGATTCTACACGTGTTCGATGTCGATTCCACGTTTTATTTGCACAGAGAGCGATAAAGTTTCGTATTCTCAGTTTACAGCTGGCCATGGGTATGCCCAGGCCCTCCTTATCTTGAAGGAGGATGCTGGTAGTTGCTTTCGCTAGCCAGTTCATCCGCAATGCAGTTTCCCTCAAAGTCCCTGTGTCCTGAGACCCATATCAGGTGAATTGAAAGCTGCTCAGCCATCTCCCTAGAGACAAGCGGCAGTCATTCACTGACTTCATACACGAAGTCATCGAGACTAGAGTCTTAATAGCCGCTTGGCTAATCCGAATATATAAAGATGATTCTTATCTTGAACTTGTAGGTTTTTTATTGTTGTTAAAGCCTCCCGGATTGCTGTGACCTCTGCCTGAAAGACACTGCAGTGGTCCGGGAGCCTGAAAGCAATTCTAATGTCGAAATCCTCGACGTAGACCCTCCCCCTACACGGTCGTCTAGCTTGGAACCGTCCGTGTATACCTTTATCGAGCCTGCTGGGCCTGGTACCCAGTATTCCACTCCTTCTGGTTGGAATATAGGCTCTGAACTTGGCTGTGACATAGTACGCTGCGGTATGCAGTAGTCTTGTATCGAGAATGAAATCGGTTTACTTTGAATATTTCATGACGCAAGATTTTGATTAATTACATTAATTAACAACTCTCGTGCGTGAAGCTGATAGGTTGGATGGTAGGTTCGATACCTTGTTAAGTGCCAGAAGGTACTAGTATAGTATCTAAGGCGTCATTTGGTATAGAGCGTAGAGCAAGACTAATCGCTTAGCTCGACTATTCGCTGAAGCCTTACTCAACTTTGGTACAAATCAGTCTCTTTATCTGGAGTAGGCCACCAGATCGAGACTCTATGACATGATTCCTGGGTCCATCAATTGTAAGTATACAGGCAGTAGCACCATGTTTGGGCACATTCGTCAATTACCGTCCAATGGCTGAACTTGCATATGTATAAGGCGATTGTGGCCGTTTTTCGTCGATCCTCTGTGTTTAGGTTCTCATCTAGGATGAATGCCAAACGCTACAAGAGGCTGCTCAAAAGTGCATTTTCTCACTTATTCAACATTGTTGGGCTATTCCTTGAAATTCCCAACAGGACCGCATGGAACGAAATTTCTTCAAATTATTTGCAGTCCCCTTATAATTATATATACATTTTAGAAAAATTTTGTTTTTTTAAGTTTTTTAGAGCTTGAGTCTATTCGATTGGTCGATAAACTTAAATTTTTGTTGGTTCAATAACAAATATATTAAAAATAAACCAATTGATTTGAAACTGCCATTTTTGTTTTGTTTAATTTGTTATTGAATACTGAACCTATTTACCGTATACATTTTTTTTTAATACAATTTTAAATTAGAAATAGATTCTCATCTTTATGTCCACTATTACTTAAAAGACGACAAGACGGGTAAACAAATGCGCTCCTGGGTAGCCACAAAATGCCGCCCGCTGCTTGGGGCAACCCATTGACATTTTGGCCAAACTTGATGTTGATGTTGAAATTTTTCATCAAGTTGCATAAAAATAACACCAAAATACAAAATTTTTGCACAACAACAAAAAAAAACCAGAAATGATGAAAGCAAACTGTGAGGAAAACTCATCTAAAATGCATAAAATTTGAGTTGATGAACTGTCCAGTTAGTGGGAGAGAGTGGTAGATGCGAGTGGGAAGAGGGATGAGACGCATTTGGGCAGAGAGAGACAAGCGGGTGGGCAATCAACAGCAAGCTGTGCACTCCGACGCAAACGAAGCAAAGACAAACGGGCTGCTCCAAGCAGCAGTGATAACTTATGGCAGGAACAGAGTAGGCAAAACCTAAGCTTAGAACCACAATTTCGATAGCTTCATGGGCCAATTATTGAGGCTGTCAATTGGAAGAATATTAGTAAACAAATTTGTATGTTATTAATTCAAAAATCAATTTGAAATGGCCAAAATGGACAAAAGATGCGCTGGTGTCTATTTAAAATACTTGGAACAAGAAATAGTTTGTCTAAATTCCGCAGACATTCAGACAACGACCCGTTGAGTCTGGACACTGGAAATTGCATGGACATGGCAGGAACATGGCAGTAAAACAAGAAGCATACAACAAGTCAGTGGGCAGAGTCAGCTTTATAAATAAATAAAAGCTGTTGAAAATAAATAAATCTATCTTCATATGTATGGTGAATGGAAGTGTGTCTGTATGTATGGAAGTGTGGATATGCAGGACATGTACATATATATACATGAACACACGTAAATATTTAAACAATGGAAAAGTAAAAGAAACAAGAAATCAAGAGCAAGAGCAAGAACAAGAAATGAAAGGACAATGTCTAGAGCAGCAGCAAAACACATACATAAGGACTAGGCAAGGCGTGCGAAAGGACAACATTTGAGCAGACAAGCCAAGAAGGAGTGATGCTGTCTGGCCGCCAAACTCCTGGAGTCCCTGACACCCAGCAGACTGGCTGACTGACCATGAGCAAAAGTACCAAAATTTTCTTGTTTTATTTCGACATTTTACTGTCGGAAATTTCCTCTGCCTTTGGCAAAAGTTTCTGCCAGTGCCTCGGCAGCCAGGGGCAATGACAACTGCAACCTAGACGTCAACGAGCACTACCAAGACATTCTCGAGATGCATGCAACGTGATGCTAAATTAAAGTTTTCAATTAAAAATTGCCATTGTTGTCGTTTTCGGGTTTCTGTTGTCACAGGCAAGCCAGATAGAGCCTCAGGCAAATTGTTGTTATAGACGTTCCTGCTCCTTCGCCTTTCGTGTCGCTGCTCCAGACGTGTTTGAGGCGTGAGAAGCAGAGAAGAGACACTTGGTTATGATATAAATGCCACATCAGTCCCTACGAGCTCAAAACTTGTTTAATTTTGCGACCATTTCAATTTTAAAGCAGATTGTTAATTTATACTGAAGCACTATTTTTGTTTTTCTTCATTTTTGTCTGGAATCCAAAATTTGTAAATTAAATTTTTGGAAGAAATGATAAATGTGCCTTAAAATAACGAGGGTAGGCTAGAAAGTAATCGGCCTAAAAGAGAAGAAACGACTTTTTTCGAAAACCATTACTTGAATTCCCAGTTCCCAGCAATTCTGCATTTTGTAAGCTTTTACAGAAAGATATCTCTTTCAAGGCATTTCTTCAAGCTTGCACAAAGATAATAGTCATAAAGACGCCATATTGACAAACATAAAGCAACTTCGAGACAAATTGATGCCATTCGTCAAGTGGTAATGCAAGATCGTCACGTGGCATTCCTTAAGATAAAGGCTTTCTTATGCAATACTGTGTAAACAATCCACAGTATTCTACATAGAAAGTTGGCTTTAAAAGAAATATGTTCAATCGACGGCGAGGGTCTTTTAGGACAAATGGTGGCCTGTTTCTTCGGAAAATATAAATATATCGCTACAGATGCTTCAAGGAATAGTAGATCGGTTAATTCTGAGTTGCATGAAAACATTTTTTTGCGAAAAGTTATTCATGAAATCTGGCAAAATAATCAACACCGTAGAATCAATCTTCACACCATGACAATGCCAATTCTCCTAAATCAGCTCAAACAAATGCATTGCGGACCACTTAATGGGTCATGATCATTTAAAAAAATGAAATGCGTATTGAACGTTTTAACTTGTTTTGAAGATTTTCCCAACTCTGTAATAGACAAAATGTTGTCAAGCAAAAGCTTAATCCATTTTAGATGAAGACTTCAGCAGCAAAATAGCTCTAAAAAAAAATAATATGCATTAAAACCAATTTTTCTATTGAAAGAATCTTAGTGATGTTTATTTTTAGCTTTATAGCACTCCGGGAAGGCCCTAATCATAAGGAAATCAATTTTTGTATTAAATTTTAGGTGATAAATTACTTGTCCTTCATTTCTTTTTACAGATAATCATTAATTTTACTGTAAGTTACTAGTAGAAAAAAAATGTATTTTAGTTTATATATGTATAAATTTTCAAATTGATCGACTTTTATGAATGATACGTATTTTTTAAAGTCGAAAATATCAATATTTTTGTAAATAGTTCATTAGAAAACTAAAAGTAAATTTAAGGAACAACTATTTGTCCTATTATGCGATTTCTAATGATTAAGGCACTCTGCTTATATAATTCAAAAGTAGATTTCCAAACTTGATTCTAGATACTAAATTCCAAACGATGACTAAATATTGACTTATATAGTATACCATGTTATTTACACCTAAAGCTGTTTCAAATTAAAAGTTCGAAACATTGATTCTTGGCCATTTGTCTTTTAGTGGAAATCAATACTTAAATGTAACGTACACATTCATGTTCCATTTCCAAGACATGCTACTCCACAATCGTTAAGCCCTCAAACATTTACAAACACCAAGTGAAGCATCAACTGCACAGCCAACCCTTGCTCCAAGAATAGTGTTGGACCCCACACCAGCAAACCGGGTGCTACACTCTACACAAAATGGTGGTGGGTCTTTGCAACACGTAAGCAAACTCAAGTTACCCCAAAACCAAAGGAAGAGGAGCGAGCTCGTGGGTGAAGATAAAACGAGTGGCATGCAGGGGATAAGTTTTTATGTCTTGAGCTGATGACGTAGAAAAACTTTTGGGTGTAGCATTATACAAAAATCTGGCATGGCATAGTTTGGGGTTGTTGCTGCAAGAAGTGTGGCCGAATATGAACGCACAGCTTTCATGGGTGTTTGTGTGTGTGTGTTTGGGGAGGGGATGAATATTGTAATAAAAAGGGTGTTTGGGGCTAGATAGTTGTTGCCTTCAAGAAACAGCACCAAGCCCATACGCCACAAACCAACTCCAGCTCCAGCTTTAAAAGAGCAGATACACAAATACGTTGTCAGGCTCTTTGGCCTGTTGGCTACAATAATGGCCACGACAGAGAATCTAAAAAATGAGAACGGGGCTCAAGAGATGTGGGGCTATGTATATGGGGTTGGTGGGTAGTTGGGTTGGTGTGCATAAAAGATAATGATGTTGCCTTAAACTTTTGGGAATATATAATAGTTGTAGTTGTATGTTTTTTTTTTTTGTATACTGTGTTGTAGTATATGGTAAGCTAAGGTTATTATCTTTCAAGTTTTGTGGGCTGCTTTTAGCTAGGCTATAGTTTTAGGTAGGTAGGTTTGTTGTCATGTGTTACAAAAGCAACATGGCACTACACAACAACATGGCCCACCGGCCGTGCTGCCGAGCAGCCGACCAAACATAGAAAAAGGGACCCAAGGCCTTAAGCTTATAATTAATTGCATGTTTGGTCGAGACGAAATAATCCTTTGTACAAAAATAACACCCAACCATGTACAGCCCACATGGCCCATGGCCAAAGCACATCTTATGTGTAGATATAAACCAGAGAGGAGTGCTTGTAAGTGTGTATTTTTGGTTATAGTTTTTACTGTACTTCTACTAGCCTTTTGGGAAATTTGGAACAAGCCAGTACTGGATCAAACAAGTTTTAGGCGAACTTACTGCTTAAAGCCTACTGCCCCAAAGTTGAATTATGAATAAAGTTAAACATCAATGCTGCATTGGAGCTAAGCCTTTAGCTCTTTTGAAATGTGAAATGTTATTAAAATTGATGAATGTGGCGCTAATTAATGAAATATGGTCAGTCCCTGGGCCGGTTTAGTCGGACAGTCCAGTTGACAGACAGGCTAATGTTGATTTTTGTTTCTAATTTAAATTGATTCATGCTGCCTCATTGTGCCTGATTATGAATATTAATGATGCGCATTGTGCCAACAATTAAGTAAAAACTGTAAAAACGAGCAAGTATCTCAAATGCCCAAAAAAGGACTTTAAAAGTTTATAAAATTTTCAACCCTTTCATTTTTTACGATAGGCGGCAGCATCTTTGCCGACCAGAGGTCATTTTTGCCCAAATTTTCTCACAATCTTATTTTTGCCAGATTTTCAACTCTTTTTTCGGACAGCACCAAAACTGGATAGTCAAGTTTCTTGGGATGCTGTGGGAAAAGACGTTAGAAGTCGTGCTTGTCCCACGGTAACGTTAGTCGTGCGTTTGAGTTTGTGTTAGAAAGTTAAGTTAAGTTGGACAACCTTTAAAAAATAAAAAAGTCAACAAAATATAAATAAATATAAACAAGTAACTGGCATAAATCAAATCTAAAAGACAAGCCGTAAATTACATCTAAACACTCTCTCTATTTAGTACATACAAGTATGTACTATGTATGTATATACTACGAATTATATGTACTACTATGAAAAACCTTATCTTAGAGCTCATGGCTGCAAAATAAATTGGCAAACATTTTTGGTCGGGCTGACATAAAGAAGCAGAAACTTTGTTAGCAAAAAGAGAGAACTTTTACTAAACACAAATCTCTTGCACACCCTGACTACCCTACCCGACCCCACCCTACACTACACTTGTCAGCTCTTCTAGCATTCTGAGCTCTCGCAAGAACTATTTAAACTTTCGGTCATGCCATAATACCTCCAGCAATCCAATACCAAGCTCCAGCAAATAGCTTGCCATCCTGGCAAGGCACGTACAATTTAATGTCCCGCAGTGGTACTTGAGAAAAAGTAGTTGGCAGCTGGGAAGTGAAAAATTGTAGATGGAGGTTAGCTTGCAAAGCTAAGAACTTGTACTTATTTCATCTGGCATGACGGCAGGCGGAGCAGGCCACCATCAAAAAAACTCCACTGGCCACTGGCCATCAGCAATGGCCAGCAAAACTTTTGCCAAAGCAAAAAAGTTCAAGCTGCAAAAAGAAATACTAAGCATTCTACCAACACACACAGATACACACACACACACACACAACTATAATAAAATAAAACATTTAAGTGTATACCGAAAAATAGTTGGACACCCTACAAATACACCCACAGAGATGGCTGGCAAGAAAACTTTCTCGTACAAGGACGACCAGAACGGCACCAAGCGACCAAGTCGAAATTTAATAGAAAATGTTCTTGTTGGAATTTTCATTTATAAATTTCCAGCATTGCTAGGCGGCAACTTCCCACTGACTACACTCAAGGTCCTCAGCCGGCCCTGTTCCTATTGATGTGCCTTGGTACTTGCTGGCCTCTCCTGCTCTCACTCTCTCTGGTGAAAGCAACTATTTGCTGCAAATTCTAAGAAGTCTTGATAGCAAGGAGCGGGGGAATTTTATGCTTTTAAATGCTGCCCCTTCATTTACAATTTCAGGGCAGTGGTTTTTTGCGTCTTTGGCTTATGATTTATGTATACATAGAGAACGCCATGAATGATGATAAAACCATTTGTCCATTTGAGTGGAAAACTATACAAAAACCGAATTTCCTTTGTACATAAGCATTGTAGCGTTCAAAGGAACACAATTTACATAAGCCCAAAAATATTTTATGGTCAAATGCTTTTAATGTTTTACTTTTGATGTTGCTCGCAATACCAAAAGGATCTGGATCTGTCAAAGGGGGCAGCATAACTGTTATTGACATCCCACTTACCACACATTCGCCAGCTTTCAGTTTGGAGACGACGCTTTAACTTGTATTTCAATAATCTTAGCTATCTCTGCCCCTCGTCAAAGTCAAGTTAATTAATAAAGGATTCCAAAGTGAAACCCACAAAAAGCATCAGCACGCCTGCACTAAGGACTATACAATGAACTTAAGGCGACACAAATTTGACACAAAAATCAATTTTCGAATTGCCTAACCAAAGGGTAAAGAAAGTCCTTTACTACAACATTAAATCTAACACATCGTCTTTAGAGTCCGTCCTCACTAACAAGAAAACGGTACAGTAGCGTACAAGCAGGCATACATACTTACATACCCTTATGGCCATAAGAAAAGGCGTGGTTGCAAACGCATATACCAAGCGCAATAGTCCTGGAACTGGTTTTCATCAAAACTCACCCTCAAAATTTAAAAGATGCGCCGCTTGGACTGCCCGTTTCTAATAAGAAAATGACGCCATTTTGAATAATAGCAACCCCCTGCTCTTGTTGCTCGAATATAACGACAGATTGTTTTTTATTTATGATATTTATATGCTAATGGCATTTGTGTATATGTGTGGGTATACCCTGGCGATATATATTCAAATTAAAGATGAAGACTTTCAACCAATTTTTCCAACTTGGCAAAATAATACCAGCATATTAACTATAGCAATCAGCACATTATCTAGAACAGACTTGAGCTCTTCTTATTTAAAAAAACTTTTACTTTAAGTTTTTTACATTTTCTGATATTTAATTCTTTTTCATTTAAAAAAACTGCGTAAATAATAGAAAATGTTTTGGACGGAGGATGAAATGGCTGGATCTATATTTATATATATATATCTATATTTATATGTATAATATATTTTGTATAGTTGGCAGATGTGCGCCTCAATTTGTATCTCCAGAAATAATTTTTTCAAAGTTATGTCACTTGAAAATGGAATGCTGGAATTTTAAAATCTGGCTAAAACAAGTTGTACTTGAAATATTTTTTTTTCGTAAGTTATTCGTTTATCTTAAGAAACGATCAATGCTGAATAGTTTGTACATAATAATTTGGCATGAGAATAAATTCTTGCCAATACACTGAAGGGCTTAAATGTTTTAGAATATATTTTTTTATTTAAATTATTTTGTGATAATAATTTCATAATAAGGCGTTTAAAGAGCCGCTTCACATTTTATTAGGTTAAGGCAAAATTTTAATGTCTTATTTATAACCAGCGCACGATACGATCAAGACGCATCCAACAATACCTCATTTAAAATATAATAAAGGGTGTTTTTTTAAGTTATAAAAGTTGAAATCATAATAAAACATGGAAATATATTTTCAATATCAATGAAACAGGCTTTATTGGATAGAAAATTTTCGGACATTAATGTTTAAATATGATTTCGGGCAATCTGGAATACCAATATTTGAAGGTAATGATGATTTTCATAAAAAATTTCAAAAGTTTGCTAGCGTTGCTCTGGTGTAAGTCTGTCCCTAATAAAATGTCAAACAAATCTCAACATAAAGAAAATATCGTTATAAATAACGCAACTAATTAGTTATTTAATATTTCGAAACTTAAATCTTTTCCATGTTAATCGAATTGTGACAGCGTATGCTCTAGGTGAAAGTTTCTTTTATTTGAATGGTATTTACAAATCCTTATTTGCGTAAACATAATAATGGGGTTGCCCATTTAGATTGAAAGCTTTGAAAAAATAATATTTCGGGTACCGGTAGAGAATTAAAATTTCAAGTTAACAGCTTCCTTCACATAAGTAAAAAAAAATTTATTTTAAGAAAATATTCGATCAAAAATGCTTTTGGTAAAAGTGAGAAGACCCTTTTCAATGTCTGTGTCAATGTCACACAGTTTTAACATATTTTAGTATTCCATACTGATCGTCTTTAATGCCTAAGAATGTATAATATTAAATCTAACTTTTTTGCTAGTGTAGGAAATGCAATAATGTAGGAAAAGTTCTCATATTCTAAGGCCATAAAATAAAAATTAAACGTAATTTTGAACATTTTTTTGTTGACTTTGGAGAATTCTTGTATTTAGAATATAAAACTAATATTTGTATACTTTTAGTTCGAAACTTCTCATCGCAACAAAAATACCTTAATTCACAAAAATTAGTAGGTTATATTTTATATATATACATATACTATGTACATTAGTCTCAAATAGCTGCTGAATAAGGCACAATTTTTGTCACAAAATGCCCGAGATTTTATGTTTTTAGATTTTTAACTGATAAACTCGAAATATAAAAGAAACCTTGCATTTGACATAATTACAAAAGGAAACAAATGTGCCACACACATACACACACACACACAACTACATATAATAAACACTCGCAGGACACATATCTAAAGGGTTCAAGTTGAAACAAAAGGACTTTTCTTTAGCATAAAATTTTATAATGATAAAAAATATGTGACATGCTAAATGTAGCAGGAGAGAAATTTAACAGACACACGCACACACAGTCACAGGCCCACAAGCAGTGAATGCCAAAGGACAAAAAGGACACACACACATGCAAACATGAGTTTCCATAAAAATGCTTAAAAATTCAGCCATGTTTCTTAAAAGCCAAGCTTGGGATTGTACGGGCAAGTACTCTATATAGATATAGATATGTACCCATATATGAAAATGTGTACGATTGAGGATGAGATGGTTGGCACACTTAAGTTGGCATCAGTCAACCCCAAACGACAAACGCCCATATTTAAAGATATCACATTAGCAGAGGTGACCTGCTCTCACCTCCAACCCAAATACCATTACTTGTTAATGGGATTAGTAAGGCCGCCGTCTGTTTTTGGAAAATGGAAATTCCTGCACACATTCCGAATTAAGTTGCTCATCAGAAACTATCAGAAAAAAGACAGACTCAAGTAGAAATGCCAAATAAATTGCCAAGTGAGGCATCAATAATAGCATAAAAATTGATTACATTTCAAAAATGGCTTAAACCCAAGTACTTGTAACTAGGCAGGAAATGGGAAATGCATCCCACTGGTAAAAACTCACAACTTTTGGCCATCATCATTCGGCCAAAGCTAGTGACAACAACAACACTTTACTCCTTACTTAATCTTCAATTTTGTGAAGGGCTCCATCGTCATCAGCAAGCGATTTTCGTGCAATAACAACAAAAGCAACATTTTTGGGAGTAATATCCTTGAGGCTGTTTTGTATATAGTCCATTTGCAAATGCCATGCTAACATACTATATATGTATTGTATATGTATGTATGTATTTATTGTATATTACACATGTAGTAGGATATGCTGAAAATAGTTTCTATAGCATATACACAGGCGCACAATATTATTTCAACTTACCATGATGAGGGTGAAAAAAGATGTTTTAGTATTCGTTGAGGGCATCTTGTTGTCCTGTTTTCATGCTAGTATTTGTGCTTGTGTGTGAATCTACAACTAATAAATATGACCAAAATGAAACTGCCCAAAAATTTCCACACAATCACACATTATGCCGCCCACATACATACACACTCACTTGGCTGCACACATTAGCCATATAGTTTTGCTGTTGGCTTGAAAGTTGACTGCAAAATCCGCAAAAGAACGCCACACACACACACACACACAAGCAGCTACAGACAGATACAGATGCAAAAACACACACACAGATTCAAATACAGATACTGAGAGAAAAAGAGACTGTGAGGAAGAGCTGCCGCCATTTGCTTGTGTGTGTGTGGGCACATGGTCAACTTTCGCTTCATAAGTGGTTGTCTATGGGTTTGTGTGCGTGTTGAAAAATGAACCCATCATGGCCGAAAGACTACAGGAAATTCGGTTAAAAAGTGTAGGCTCCCTTTTTTTGGTTCCATTGTGTGCGTGCGTGTGTGTGTGTGTGGCACCAGAGTGTGTATAACTAGTGTCCTTTTTTTTTTTCTTAAAGTCAAATTATGGTAACATAAATGTTGGCAACGGCAGCTGAAAAGTCTGGCCAACCAAAAATGAGAGTCGCTTTACGTACAAAAGATAGAAACTTATTTTTAGGCGCATTTTCATAGTAAAGCCTTACTGTAAAGGGTCTACAAAGCTGCCCCCCTCCCCCCAAAGTCCTTTACACGCACAAACAAAGGGACAAGGCCTGGTTGGCACTTCTTTTCTCCGCAAGGGAAGGTGGTGGGGGGCTGGCCCCTTGGCAAGGCCTTCGTTAAATTTATATACTTGTTTACATTTGTGTGTGTATGTGTATCTTTTGCTGACTTTCCACACACACACACACACACGCACGCACAAGCCTTTGTAATTTTCCTTAAACAGAAGCTCTTTTGTGTAGATACTTTGTGCTTGTATGCGTATACATGACTGTGTGTTTGTATGGTCATTGCTTGTTTACCTCGTTGTTTTCTCCCTCCGCACTCCGCTGCCCAACTTTTCTCTCTCTTTTTGTCTGCTTTCACTTGTATTTTATATGAAAACTTTACGGCACAAAATTTGCATATATAGAAGTCTCAGTTTGTCAATGTATGCACATACATACACTCACTATACACACACACACAGAAACACACATGCCATATATATATGTATGTATACTCATGTGTTTCTTTCTATCTAAGTGTGGATGGTAAATGTATGCAAATTTCAAGTGTTTCCTCTTCGTTATGAACCCAACTTCAATGCAAAATTAACAGAAATATGTAAATTTTGTATTCGTTAAGGCCGCTAACAGTTGTGGTCAAAATGATATGGCCCATTGTCAAAATGTCTAAGCCCTTAAAGTATTCTTTTTGTGTATATTACATTTTGTACACTGCTGTACTAAGCTATAATATATTTGTAGTTTATTTGATTGACCTAATAAATAAAAACAAAACCAAAACAAAATTTTTGACTTTTCTAGCGAATTTTTAAGCAGTTTTATCCAATAGCCTAACACAGTAAGTTTCTTGACATCTAACTTATTTTACAAACACGGTAAATGACTAAGAAAGAACCTTTTACAAAACCCACACGTATTCCAAGTAGAAATATCTTGTTTCGATTCGCAATAGTCAAAATTTTTACTTAAGCTAGAAGAATATACGTTGGTACTTCTATTGCAAGAGAAAATTTTTGTTTTCGCTTTTCCGGCCAAAATGTAAGATTCCTTTGAACTAAGAAAAACCAAGAAAGTTTTTATATAAGTCCACATAACAAAAAAACGTTTGTTTAAATTGGAAAACTAATAAAAAAGACAATAGCATGTAAATGTCCACGATTTATTGTTGATAAGGCTAACATGAGTCTACACACATACTAGGAAAATTTGTTGATTCTATTTTAACTACATTTAATTTTAGTAAATTTTTTTTAAAGATTTGCTGAAAATATTCTGAAAATTATGCAGAATTTCGATTTTAGCATTCTTTTTACTACCGAAAATAAAATGGGGATACTGATTCAGTTGAAAAAATACGTTTTTTTTTTTGTTTAATCAGTGTTTGCGTATTTTATATATGTAAATTAGTACAAAAGTTGTTCAATATTATATGTTTCAAATTGTATGTGTTAATGGTTGTATTATCTAGTGTAAACGAATTTAATGGTTTGCATAACGTAGTTATAATAAATGTATAAATATATATACGCGTGAAAATCGTTATAAGAAACGCGACAACTTGTTCGTGGAAATTACAAGATCTTGGCAGTTTGCAAGATAAAGGGAGAGTGAGTTAATTGATTTATATATTGTATATGCCTTCAGTGGCCTTAAATTAATGTTAAAACTAATGCTAGCATTTTCTGTTAACTTAACATAAGAATAATACTATCCGATATGGTATAGTTTTCAGAGGTGACGTGATTAAACATTCAGCTTATGTTAAAAAAATAATTATTTTGTTTACACATATGTGCTGCGTGCTTTAGCTTAAGCCAACCGCGGCCGCTTCATTTTCCTCTCCTTTCCATAGCCAAAGCAAAGCAACGGACACGAAGTTGCTCGTACATGACTTCGGCTCTTGCTTAGAGAACGTGCTTGCTTTTTTACTCTCACAATGACTTTGCATCTTGCAAGAACCGGTGCAGCAACACCGCTAATCGGTCCTGAACCACACTGTGGGATTGGTAACCACGTGGTAGAAGAGAGGAGAATAAAAAACGACTGCTTCTTCTCCAACTACAACCGTAAGAGGTTCAAAGTCATGATAACGCACGGGAAGAACAGCCACTTAAACAATATTGGCATAGTGGATAGTGGACTTTGTTGCTTCTGTAGCACAGAGAAAGAAACTTCTACGCATATATTATGTGAATGTATGGCACTCGCCGGTAAAAGAAACAAGCTCCTGGGTATGTACGGACACCATTGTTACTATAAGTCCAAATAAAATACATGCAGGAGAGCTCTAAGCCATGGAAGGGCTACAATAGATCCACCCAATAATAAATGAACACATCAACATTAATTTGATTAAAGTTTATTTCTGAAAAGAAAATTGCAAAAATTGATTCGTATTAATTAGATGTATTTTTGTCTAGTCCAACGTCAGTTTCAAAATCTCGAGTTCGTAATCATGGGCGCCCGCAGGTAGGGACCAGTAGGGCATTGGCCCCTAGTAAGATTTTTGTCAAGATCCTAAAATTCTTAAATAACCAAACTTTGATATTTTTGCGTTTCGTTTTTCAGAATCTCAGCTTTAAATATATTAATCGCGCTATATTTTTCAAAATTTATAAGTAAGCCACAATTATGTTGGGAAATAATGCCGACGTGTGATGCTTTATAATGATCTCAATTTTATGTACGTCGTGAATAAACAATTATTTCCATTATACTTGACTTTTTTAATATATTAGGTTGTCAAAAAGTCTTGCGGTATTTTTATTGAATTTTCAATTGTTCATAAAATTGGTTATAATAATGCGATTTAAGTCAAATATGCGCCGTTTTGTTCGATGACGAGTTCCCAACGAGATGCCAACTTCATAATGCCCCTCTTATATAAGCTCGCTTCCCTATTGTCAAAAAACTCGGAGAGCCAATTTTCACAGGACTCTCTTGTGGACAACTTCCTATTACCAAGCGCTTTCGTCATGGACAGAAATAGGTGGTAATCACTTGGTGCGAGATCCGGACTATACGGTGGATGCAAAAGAACCTCCCATCCGAGCTCCCGGAGCTGCTGGCGCGTCACCAAGATGCGTGTGGCCTGGCGTTGTCCTGATGGAAGACAATTCGGCCTCTGTTGATCAAAGATGGCCTCTTCTGCATGAGTGCTGCATTCAAGCGGTCCAGTTGTTGGCAGTACAGGTCCGAATTGAGCGTTTGGCCATAGGGGAGCAGCTCATAGTGGATGATTCCCTGCCAATCCCACCAAACACACAGAAGAACTTTCCTGGCCGTCAATCCAGGCTTGGCCACCGTCTGGGCAGCTTCCCCACTTTTCGACCACGACCGTTTACGCTTCACGTTGTCGTAAGTGACCCACTTTTCATCGCCAGTCACCATCCGCTTCAAAAACGGGTCGATTTTGTTGCGATTCAGAAGCGATTCGCATGCATCCATACGGTCAAAAATGTTTTTTTGCGTCAAGTCGTGTGGCACCCATACATCGAGCTTCTTTTTCAATCCAAGCTTCTTCAAATGGTTTATAACGGTTTGATGACTCATGCCCAGCTCTTGGCCGATGCTACGGCTGCTACTATGCCGGTCTCTTTCGATCAATTAGCTGATTTTATCGCAATTTTCGGCAACAGGCCTTCCGGACCGTGGCGCATCTTCGATCACCTCTGCACCAGAACGAAAACGTTGAAACCATCGTTGTGCGGTGGAAATAAAACTGTATCGGGTCCATAAACTGCACAAATTTTATTGGCAGCATGAGATGCATTTTTGCCTTTATCGTAGTAGTACTGTAAAATATGCCGTATTTTCTCTTTATTTTGCTCCATGTTTGCGACGCTATAACTCACGAACGACTAAAAGCAAACAACATTAATCAAACACGTGTTAGCACGTGAAAAGAGCTTTCCAAAAAGCTCTAGCGTGAACCGATGCGACGAATACAACTAGAACTACGCGCTTGCAAAGACAAGCTTGCGAAAATACCGCAAGACTTTTTTGACAACCTAATATTTGACTTGCCCCTAGTGTCCAAAATTTCTGCCGACGCCCTTGATCTGATGTTAATAAATCAACACAGGTGAGAGGTACAACCATCGATTTGACTTATTCAAGGCACATTACACTTGAAACACTCCCCTTGATTTTATACTTGTCCTATCATAGTCCTATCCTTAACAAAATGACGCAGATTGGAGGATCCTAAATATCAAAATTAATTGTTAATATCATAAATATATGAAATTTTCCTTCAATGTTTCCTTATGACGTTATCACATGAAATCATCGTCCGTAAACCGAAAAAAAAACGAGGAAACCGTTCTTTTTGAAAAGTTCATAAAGATTGCAAAAAGCAAAGGAGGCATTGGAGATTACTTATAAGGGCTTATGCCCAGAACTGAAATCAACCGACACATCGGTTGGCACGGCAGACGCAAAAACGTTGCAAAAATCGATTTGCATAGAATTTAGAATTTTCCAGGGATCCAGAAAATACAAATTTTATTAAAATCGGATGAATAGTTTAGTTGCTACAGCCGCTCAAAGTGGAGTATATTTTAATCTTTATAAAACTATAATTTTTTTTAATAAATGTTTGTTATTGGTTTCTTTAAAAAGGTACATTAAATTTAAACATAAAAGAGATTTTCAATACTTTCATTTTCCTGAATTACTATATTTGGACCACTTTTATAACTTTGGATAAAAAAAAAAAAAACTCCCTGCATTTCCCTTTTGGTTTAAACTAAAAGTATTAAGCGGTAAATATAATGTATAATAAAGGTCCAACAGGCTCCTCTGCATTTATCTTATAAAGCTTTGAATATACACTAGACTGTTGGACATAAATATGATAGATAAGAATTTTTTATTTTTAAATTTTTTAAAGCCCACCAAGATGCCACACCCTATAAAATATTTCCAAAATTAATAAAAAAAGCTTGATTTATAAATTATCAAAATCGGTGAATTATATTTATTTTGTATTTATTTATTTATTTACTGAAGGAGTACAACTAAGAACAGTTGACATTATATTTTAGAAAAACAGTAAATTTATTAAGAAAAGAAAAATTGAGGGTATAGCTATATATATTAGTTAATCCGCGTATCTAGCCCGAGGGGTGAACTTTTTAACGATATGCACCATCTCACATCGATAACTGGCCAGACACTTAGATTTACAATATAAAAGTTGAGAAAAGAAAGCAAGATAAAAATTGAACAATATATATGTAAAAAAAGTGCCAGGGGATCACCGTTGACCAAAAGAGTGACTCATAATATTGGATTGGTCAAGGATGCTCGTAGTAGCAAGTCAAGATAACTTTGGATAGAAGAAGTGATAGATTGAATAGACCGTTCGAAAGAGAGTAAATTATAAAAGTTATTATAATTACAGAAAGGAAATTATAAATAAATAAATAAATTAGAAATAAATTACACGGAAAGGATCGTGTAAAGCGTAATTAGATCTACAAAATTGTAAGGCTAAAGGTCGAAAATTACGAATTACTCTAGAAGGTAGGACAAAAGTAACTTTGCTAAGAAGAACATTGGAATCGATAAGACCGAGTAACAGCTTATGAAAGAATAACCCGCCATAGCATGTTCAGCGATGATTTAAGGAAGGCAATTTTATAAGGCGAAGTGTATCAGTAGCAGTCGGATGTTTGGGTCCCAGTTTAAGCCACAAACGCAAAAAGGAGAAATTGCTTTTGTACGGACTCAATCATGTCTTGATAAACATAGTATTGAGGGCTCCAAACGCATGAACAATATTCTAAAATTGGACGGACGAGAGAGATGTAAAGAAAAGGGAAGAACACCTCTAGCTTAAAAATTTTCAAATTTTGCCTCTCTCTCCCTGTAACTTCTGCAAAATCAAATGAGTAAATATTGTGTACGGATATAGAGTCACATAAGTCGGAAAACGACGATTTCGACCTTTTGAAGATAAGACCCTTAAGATATGCAAAACATCGATTTAAAGTTTGCTAAAAACATTCTTAATAATAACGTTTTGTCGGCAAATACGCTGAATCATTTTTAAAGCATAAATTTGAATGATGACTTATTATTATTATTAACTGTTCTTCTTGCTTTATTTAAAAATGAATCGTGAGTATTAAAATTCCCACATCCTTTGTGCAGGAATTAATTTGATTTTGGAACACCGGATACAGGAAGAACCATCATTGCGCACCTCGATTACATTGATGTTGATCACACAGAACTCGTGAATAGAACTTAAAAAAAAATTTGTATAACATTTTAGCTCCTAAAATAGATGGAGTACGAGATAAAATTTCCTAAAAGATTATTGAATGTGCAATTGTTATTACTATATCGTTTGTTTCCGTAAATGTTAATAATAGCAAAAATGTAAATGTTTTACGTTGGTAAATTTTTGAGATGTGAAAAAAATTGGTAGCAAGTGTTTAACTATTACTATCGGAATCTTTTATCGTCGAGATAACAATCTGACTTATATTGATTGATTAACAATTATTTGCTATAAAGTTTTTTTCCATTAAAATATAAATAAATGTCTTAAACGTTTGAGAAATGTGAATTTATCCAATTTACCGATGAGTAATTGAATTGGGTATGGTCACCCTAAAACAATTGCCACAAACGCAATTTTAATTCATCCTCTCGCTTACAAATTGTCCCATCTCGGAATAGGCTACACCTCATTTTGCATACACACACTAATTCAACTGCCCACGGGAGGGCTAATGTCATGATCCCAACTCTAACCCAATGCCATCTAAGCAAAACCAGGGTAAACAGCATTTTAAATATCCAAATTGCGTGGCATAAGAAAAAAAACACCAACCCTTAACTTGTTGATATGTACGTTACAAATTACTTTGATAGAATATGAAAAAAAAAAAAAATGCAAATCCAAAATGAAAATAGTAAGATGCGGAAAAAAAATTTACTGGTGGGTTGGCCATTTGAGTGTGGTTACAGCCGTTGCCATCCAAGAAAAGGTTATGACCCACAATTTTTATATGGAGCATACAAAAAGGCAACGAAAATGTGGCAAATGAATGTAGAGTAGTGCTGGCATGAACTTCTTTCCTACGGCTATAAATTTTATAAAGACAAATGGGAAAACTTTAAAATACTTCCTCCATTTAGAAGAAGAAGAAGAAGCAGCTTGGCAAAAAAAAATACGAGCGATATTATCCAATTGCAATGCCAAGCGCAAACTTTATATTTAAAACTACACAATATCCAAAAAAAAAACAAGTTAAAATTCACAGCCTACTGTATTTTTAATATTCAGAATATTGTCGGTTCAAATGGTCAAGGATACTCAAGGATGTTGAACGTAACGATCGTCAAGTCGACAGAAACCTAAATCTGTCGTAACCCTTATGAACAAGAAAAAAAATGTATAAAAAAAAAACAAGTTTAACGGCAGCCGCCGTCGGTCCAGCCTCTGCAGCTTTCAGATTTCAAACCATGGACCCGATCCAGGTGTGCTTTTAAGCTGATGCTGATGCTGCTGCAACCCACCACCATGGAAAAAAAGGAAGCGCATTTTTCCCAATCTTTCGAACAACGGTTTTTCTACAATAAACTAGCCTAACGAGTTTTTGGCAGCTTGCTTTGTTAGCTTTACAATGTTTCGCTTCTATTGTCCGGTCGGCGTAGACAAAGGATCCAACCACGATATGCTGCCTAATACTCGCGTCCTTTGCCGATCTGCTGGCGTATAAAAGCCAAGCCTGCTGCAGAGAATTAATCAGTTTCATTTCAATCTTCAAACGCTGAGGATCGCAGCACGGCAGCAGGAGCAGCCAGCATATCAACCAAGCAGCCGAAATTTCGTGGATCCGTAACAGATCCTTCAAACACGATGGCCAAGCGCTAAGTTTGGAGGCTGTTGCACGCGGCGCGCGTTCTAAAAACTACCAAAACCAAAAATACAAAAAAATAATATTTCAAGTTACTTTCAAACGACCAACCAACCAACAAATTCCGTCAAGTTAAAACGTTGTAAAAAACCAAATCAAATTCAAATACCAAAAGTCAGATTAATTTTTATTAACAAACTATATCTGTGTAAAATTTTTTTTACATAATTTTTGCAAGAATCGGTTCAAGTATAAAAAGGAGCACAATAAAAACTAGCACTAAAAAAACTAAAAAGTTTTTGCAATATTTATCAAAAATACTATTATTTCAAAACGTTGCCGCCCAAAATCGAAAATTATATATTCGAAAAAGAAAAAAAGTGCACTCAACTTGGAAGCAACTGGAAAGTTTTCAAAACGACAGCTATAGAACCACATAAGAAAGATCTTTCAGCGTCCAGCATAATTAATATTTTTTTTATATTTTACAGGTAAGCTAAAGCGTTATACCTATACTATATGTATTTTAAAATCTCAGCTTAAGTTAGCTTTTTACTAAAAGTTTATTCTATAATTAATCTACAGGAACCCAAGCGGAGCAGACGACGTCCAACTGATAAACTTTCAAGCAAACTGAAAATTAATCATGGATCAAGCAGTACCGAAATCAACGACAAAATTCATAATCAAAGGCCACAAAAAAGTTCAACAATTATTGTTATGAAACTCAACAAAATTCTAAAATGCTTACTGCTTATATTACTCTACTATAAACCCTGGCGAAAAATAATTCAACTCAAGAAACAAACCACAACATTTTATCGACGAAGGCCAAAAGAACTCCTAGCGATAAATTCTAAAAATCCTACAAAATTTATACTACCATGGCACAATATCAGTCCAAAGCAGCAGCAACAGCAGCGCCGTGTTTTATGCGACACAAAAACAGCAAAAACAATATTACCTATCCGGAAACAGCCCAGGCCCGCAAATTACACAGCATCCAGGCAAAAAATGCAAGGAAGGAAACCAAAATTCAAATTCTGAAAAAAACTCAAAAATCGTATCGAAATTATGGAAATGGAGCAAAATGCAGCGCAAGCAGTAGTAGCACAGCAGAGACAATTGTGTCCACGATGAGGATCAAATTTTCGATGCACTTAAAGTCCGGCGAAAGGAGAAGATTTTGGCGACGACGACGCTGACGATGATGATGATGGCGATGACAACAGCTTTTATCTGAAACAGCAGATAATCGGGGAGAAATTGCCCCGTCGCAGATAGTCTGCTGAGTATCTAAGCAGAGGCTGCGGCATCTAAGTCGCCCCATGTTTTAAGAACACCCCTCGACAGGAAGGATTCACACTCACACAAATACACAAGAACACACAAACACTTATACACACACACACACACACACACACGCACTGCCGTTCGGCCCACCACCCAGCTAAACACTCTCACACAGCAAGAGCAGCAGCACGCTCCTGCGGCGAATTCAAGACAAGCCAACACACTACTACATAGAACCAGCGCACACAGAGAGCCATGGCCGAGAGCGCGAGCAGCAGAGAGGAAGAGAGTAGCAAAATGAAGCGGCTAAGAGCAAACTTGAGCGCACCTTTTTAGACCCAAACAACGGGCAACACTTTTCGCAAGTATGTTTTGAATTTTTTTAGAGTTTAAATTTGATTATTTCCGATAAGATTCAGATTCACGTAAAATTTAAAACTTTTTTATCCAGCCAGCGAAATTTATAAAAATTGGCCAAAACAATTCCAAAATTCAAGCGCCAAATTCCAAATAGCATAAAGAAAGGTGAGCTTTTGTTTTGCAAAACAAAACACTCTAAATTCAAGGGTTTTAACACAAATTGATTTGATACTCCCGATACTCTTCTTCTACGGCATCGCAGAAGCTTTTATCCATTTTTCTAAACTTAAGTGCGTATTATTCCCGCCCCATGCCCCACTTCGCCAAATTCTACACACACAATGCAATAGTTTTTCATTTTGTGTAAAAATTGCACACTGCACAAAACCCAAATCGAAAGCAAAATTTCAAATTCGTGTTTCGTTATTTTGTAAATTTTTATTTTTAATAACCAATGAATTTTTGTACAACCTAAATATCCAAAAAACTGTTTCGCATCTCGAGCTTTAGGCATAAAAACAACCACCAATTTGGCACACAATCCACACTCACACACACACAATTTTTAGAATATACAAACACACACTCAGGGGCGCGCACATACACACACGCATTCAATAATAATGCCGACACCCTCCCCCGCCCCCGCCCCCACGCAACGCTTTCGCAATAAAATGGCTGAAAAGTAAGCTGCTGCTTTTCGATTCCATAGAAGAAAAGAAATAGCCCGGAAAATCGTGTTTGAAAATCAGCCAGAAATATCCAAATCCAAACAGTACAAATTTTCTTAAGGCATTTTTGCGTTTGTCAATATTTTTTTTTTTAATTTTCACAAAAAGCAAAGACGTTGCGCTATTTTTTTACAAAAAAATTGTGAAAATTAAAAAAAACTTTAATATTTTAATGTGCAAAAATGTTGAAACAATTTTTGAAATAACTTAAGCAATCATCTGTAGTAACTTGCGTAGCTATGAAGGGTTCCAAAATTATTAGAACTGCCCTGGTTGTTGGTCATAAACAAAAAAAAATACTCAATTCGACGAAAAACTTATTATTATTATTATGACGATAAATTAACTTGAAAATGGTGTTAAAGAGCAGTTCAAAATCAAACTTATATGGTTTTAAAAATTTCATTTGGCTTTAAAAATTATAAAGTTATTTAAAATTATAATTGAGCTTCTTCGGTTGGCTTTAAAAATTAAAAAAGTTATCTAAAAATTTAAAATTATATTTGAGCTTCAAAGACGAAAAATTATGCGTATATAGCAATATTTACTTTCAATTTTACGATGAAACGTTACTAAATTTACAAATTTGAGTCTGAAAAACTTGACAATTAATTAAAAAAAAATCATATAATCAAAATTAATATTAAATTTTTCATTTAAATGTTGATTTTAAATTATAACAAAATCACGATTTTCCAAATAAATCAAAAGAATTAAGTTTATATAATCTTAATTTCGAATTATCAGTAAAAAATTCCAAAAATTAATATTACCAAATTCTTTTAAAATTCTAATTACTAAAGATTACACATTTTAATAATTCCAACACCAAAAATATTACTCTAGACCTATTAATCTAAATAATTATCAACCTAAAATCGTCGTTTGTATAAAATTCAAACCAGAAAACTCGCTAGACGAAAACAAAATTTTATAATTTTATTTATATACAACAAAATTGAGCTCTCGTCTCAAAAAAAAAATTAAAAAAAAATTGTATGCGGTACAAACAAAAAGCATATTCAATTCCTGGAAAAACAAACAAATTCAGTCCGGAAGCAAAGTATTTTCGGAACTTAAGAAAAAAATGCATTTTGAATATAAAATCATGAAAGGCTGAGACATTTTTAACTAACAAATACTCTAATCGCAAATCAAATTAAAAGAAAAAACAATATTAAGATACAAAAGTTCCTTAAATACTCGATACCAACTTGAAACACTCCTCGTAAAAAAATATAAAAATCTTTTTAAACAATTAAAATCAAATTATTTCTGAAAATGTACTGAAGAGACTTCTACCCAACGAACTCACTAAACGAAAAACAAATTTAAAGCTCATATTTACAAAAATTATATTTTCGATACAAAATCTAAAAAATTTTACAAGCAGTTTCGTTAAAACAAATTTTGTCTGGCAGCAAACTTTTTTTTAATTTCAACATTAAAAATATGCTGAAAACTTAAAAGCAAAAAAAATTTCATTGGACATAAACTTAAATTTTCCTAAACAAAACCTCTTAATGTCAACCAAATTTAAAATTATATTTATATTTAAAAAAAGTGAATTTTCGATCCAAAATTATTCTTCTATACGACAAAAACATTAGAGCCATTGCTTATAGTATACATTCTTATCGGCAGCAAAAATATATTTTGTTTTAAGATTCCAAATATTCTCGAAACTGCAATTTATTGCAATTCATTCATCACGTAAACCAAATTTAAAAAATAATGTATATTTAATTAAAAAATTTTTTCTTAAAAAGTTAGCTGGCAGTTCTTGGTAAAAAAAAATTGATGTCAAGAAACAAAAATATTTTTCGTTTAACCATTCAAACTATTATATTTCGTACACAGCCCAAAAATATATAAATTTGATATTTACAATCTGCGAAAATTATACTCCTAAAATGAAACCCAAAATTTGGAAATAGAAAATTTATAATTATTAAAAATTATCTATCTATTTATGACAATATCTGTTTCGATTTTTTAAACAAATTATTAACAATTTAAATTACCTTATTTTAGAACTCGCTATTGAACAAGCAACAAAATTTGCACTTTCGGCCACTCTGGATACCATCATAAAATCAAATTGAAAATTAAATTCAAATCAAAATTTTCAAAAACAACACCAAATTCAAAGCAAAATTCAAAAATACGTTAATATGACAAATTTTCGTAAATCTATCTGGCACAATTCGAAAAATAATAATTTCACAATTTGATTTTTTTGAAAAATTTAAAAACCTACAAAATTCTGAAACCATCAAAGATACAAAAAAAAAGCATTCGGGCCATTTGGCGCATAATTATGACACATTAAGTTGACAAAGTGCAGGCGACTGCCAACAAAAAGTTACCCAGAAATTCCAAAAAGCAACATTATAAATTACAAGAAGCGGCGGAAGTTTTAATGCGGCAAAAGTTAAGAACAAAAAAGACACATGAAAAGAAAATCAAAAAACAAAATTACCAAAAATCCAACCACGTGCTGCCAAGGAACAATGCCATCCCATCCATCCAATTCGCAGACAACTTTAAAACAAAATCTTACAAATGGCGGCGGCAGAAAGACCAGTAAGTCAGGCAGATGATGATGATGATGATAAATCAGAACAATAAACAAACAATAAAGGAGCTCGCTTTCAGCCGCGATTATAGAAAAAACATCAAGTATAGAGGGGGTTGAAAGAACAGAGCAAAAGAAAACAAAAACACAGATACAACTACAAATACAGATACGGATACGGATACAGGCATATACTACACATAGATACACATAAGGAGCATTCAGAAAAGTTATGGCTAAAGACTTTTGTTCATTTTATTTATATTATTTTTTTTTTTCGACAAAGTTTCGACTATGATGGCTTCAAAGCAAATTAGTTGTGCTTCAGAGCAACTCAATACGTAACAAAAAAAAAAGAGAAAACAAACTATAAGTTTACCCAAATCCAAATCTAAATCAAAGTCAAAATCAAAAACAAAATTGTAGTATACATATGTATGTATCTATAAAGGAGCACAACTTTAAGTACTTCATAAAATAGTAGCATTGGCCAACCCATAGCCAAGTCAGAAGTTACCCGCTCCAGCCTGCCAAATTGTGGTTAGGTTTCTTTGGCACAAGTTCGAACCAGCATTGGCAGCAAGAAAAGGATGATGCTTCTTGCAGTTGAAAGCACATCAAACAAAACTCTAAATTTATATAAACTGCTACTCTATACTCTACTGGAAATATTCAAGACATAATTGCTATCAATAAATAAAATAAATGGCCTGCAGTGGGTCGCCAACAACCCGGCAATACCAATACCAATACCAAAAGCAAGACCAAACCGAATCAAAAAACTCAAACCCCCAACACCAATGGCCAGTAGACAGAAATTTTGATTTATAAATTCATAGCCAAAGTTGCCAGGCCAAGCGGGCAACAGACATGCAACATCATGTATAGACACACAAACACACATACTGGCAAATTTACATGCAACATACACATATATATATATAGATTCTGATACATATATACCAACAAGCGACTTGGCAAAAACAAGAACAAGAAGAAGAACAAGCAAACCCGTCTTTATGAAATTACACATTTCCGACTTGTAAGTACTACGACATTGAAGCCAAAAAAAAAAAAAAAAACCCCATAATATTATTACATAGATGAAAATTTTCTAAGAAGCAAGCAGTATAAGATAGTTAGCAGACCAGACCCATCGACAGCTTACAGCCTACACAGCTTTTCGGGCTGTAAGCAGTTTAAGCAGTTTCGAAAATTTATTTATGAATTTTATTTACAAACTTCGAGTCTTTAACTTTGGCAAAACCAAAAACGAAAAACGAAAAAAATCAAATTATTTTGTATTGGCGTAGAAAACGTTTCATACAATTTGGAAATCTGGAAAGTCATTAAGACAAGTGCACAAAACAAAAAGAAAACACCAACAAACAAAAGTAGCAAATGGAATCTTGTACAATATTTCTATTGAAAATCAAATTAAAACGCAAGCTCTTAGGATCTATTCATAGAGATTGTCACATTGGGCGAAAAACGAAAAACGAAAAACATAACTTTTCGGACATACAAGGATGGGGATACCTAGTGTAATTGCTCAGCGTATTGCACTTGCTGGAAGACAAGTGCAGAGCTCATCGGCAACTGACTAGCAACAGATAGTGGTGCAGTTTAGTTGATTTAGTACTATATACTATATATGTATTATAGATTTGACCAAAAAAAGATATTTCAAAACTAGAAAAGAGCATAGGCCTTTGTCTGAGACTTTAATATTAATTAGATTAGATTTCAATTTGATTTAAAACTGCCAAAACTGGATTTTACCAAAAATTGTATTATGTAACTACACTCTGTATCCCCTTAGTTAAGCTAAACTGAGAAGGCTAAAAAATTCAGCAAAAGTCGAAACCCCGACCAAAAATGTAGATAATGCCAATCCTTTTGTCTAAAATACCAATTCTTCTAATCATTGCATAATTGTTAAAATTTTAGACGAAACGATTGTTGCATTTTTTATATAATTTCTATAAAGTTTTCCAAGTTCCGTTTTAACTTTATTTACTCTATTTCGATAAATGTGATAAGCAAAGCTAAGTTTAAAGGTCTAAGCACAAATTGTGTAAGTCAATCTCTTAGATGGATCTAAAATATTATAAATTAAACTATACAATTAAGTACCATTTCACATATATTTAAAAAACTAAAATTATACTTTCGAATTCTGTTAGTAAATGCCAAAAACTAAAAAATGTTATTCAAAATCCTTAAGTTAAACAAAAACATATAATCTTTTGTGCACATTGTAAAAATTACTCATATTATATTTTACATTTTTAAATCAATAAAATTGTACAAGCCAATTTGCTCAAATAACAAAACAACTATTGTCTTTTATTTACCATACAAATATTATTATTACAAGAAAACAAGGGATATGTCTATATTCATCTCGAGACATCCCGAATACCATTACAACAGGAACTTGATATGATTCCGGTCGTTTCGCCAATCTGGGGAATGGGCTTTGGCATCATAACATTCACTTATGAACAATTTTGCAAATATACGCTGCAGTATACCGACCAGTCTTTCTACTAAAAACTCTTTTATTTATTAAGATTTACGAGGTGTGTTCAAAAAGTAAGGCGACTTTTCAAATTTCGCGTGCAACGTATTTTCGATTATCGATTTTTTTTGTTTTGTTGTGTTGGTACACTCTTCCCGAACCAGGGTTGCCAGTATTGGCTATTTATAGCCAAAGTGGCTATATTTGATCAGCTGTGGCTAAAAAAAATATCATTCTTGGCTATGGCTATTTTAATGGCTATTTTCTCAAAATCTTGGCTACTTTTTGGCTATTATTCTAATTTCCCGCCTTCGAAGCTAATGTTGAGCAAATTCAACTACAAACAAATGTATCCGCAATCTTCAAAAAGTACCGAAACCACCGAAGCGAACGATTTCACTCCCGAAGAACTCGAGTTACTTTATATTTTACGTGATGCCCAATATGTTTGTGCAATTTCTGAGCTGCAAACCGAGTATTTATTCGTTCCTCGAGTCTGTGAGCTTACATAATCTTTGTGATACTTAAAAGTTCAAAATATGTTGTAAGCACAGATTTATTACTTTAAGCAGAGTTCGTACTGTAGACGGAGATTTTAAGCAGAGTCTAAGCAGTTTATAAGCAAAGATTTATTGTACTTCTAAGCACAGATATTTAAACAGAGATTAGTGAAGATAATTTAGCTCTGTTAACTATAAGATTCTTTGCGATCCATGTTCCTTGAGGTTGTGACTTGACCAATAAAAAAATTAGAGCACTGAATTTTTTCGTCGTATTCCCAAAATTAAAGTAATTACCCAATCCCAAAATTAAAATAATTACCACCAATAACTACGCAAAACATAATTACTATCAAGTATGTATGTAAAAAATTTTATTACATAACTTAATATCCACAGTATTGCGTAAAAAGTACTCAACTATCAAAAAAGGGTTAGAAAATAAATATGAGAGTTAATTTTCGATTCATAATTTGGCTATTTACTTTTAGCTATTTTATATAGGAAGTTGGCTACTTTTGGCTATATTCCGTCCGCCAGATGGCTATACTGCCGTAACTTTTACTGGCAACCCTGTCCCGAACATCTATACCAAATTTCAAGTGAATGGCATTTTTTGTTTGGTTGTGAGAGGCGTAAGAGTTTTGCGTGCTCGGCCTCAATCGTTGCTGGTTTGTAACACCAAAGAAAAAAGTCGAGCGGTGTGATATCGCACGATCTTGCCGGCCAAAGTGCGGGTCCTGTACGTAATTAATTAAATTAATTTAATTAATTAATTAATTAAAAAGTCCGTTAACATGGTCCGATAGCGTGCGCCATTGATGGTAACGTTCGCACCTTGGTCATTTTTAAAAAAATACGGTACAATGATTCCACCAGCCCACAGACCGCACCAAACCTTTGTTTTTCTTGCATGTAATGGCAGCCAGCGAACCTCTTCGAGTTGCTCTTCTCCCCAAATACGGCAATTTTGCTTATTCACGAAGCCGTGGAGCCAAAAGTTGGCCTCATCACTGAACAAAATTTTGGTCGAAAACAACGGATCTTCATCGATCTTACCAAGAGCCCATTCACCAAAACGGCGACGTGCATTCGGCTTCAATTCTTGCCTGAGTTGAATTTTGTATGCTTTTAAGCCGAGATCCAAATGTAAAATGCGCCAGGTGGTTGAATACGACAGGCCAAGTTGTTGCGATCGGCGCCGAATCGATTCCTCGCGGTCATCGTGAACACTGTCAGCTACCGCCGCTATATTCTCTTTACTACGTGCTGGATGTTGTCGATTTGGTCGTGTATTATCAAACAATGAACACTGGATTTCATTATTATGTTGACCATAAGTCGATCTCAGCGCACGAAAAACATTCTTTGCAGAACGCTGATTTTCGTAGTACAATTGTACAATTTGTAAACGTTGTTCGGGTGTAAGTCTTTGCATGATGATTTGCCAATGAATATTGAACAACTTTGCCTTTGACAGCTGTCATGGATCACGCGTAATCCATACGAAAATCCCTAAAAAAAGGTCTTAATGAAGCACCCTTTATATATAGCGGTGTACTTTATGATTTCTGAAAATCTGACTATTTATTATATTGTTCAGTTTTTCTATGGGCACTATCGGAAAAAACTTGTTTAGTTCCTAAAAATCCTAAAAAAGGATTCTTAAATTTTGTTTTTCAGCAAAACTTTATATAAAAACTGAGAAGAAAGACTTATGCAATAAATATTTAGCTACATGAAGGAGTTTACAGTCGAAATTCTTTTTTTTTCATGTTGTTGGATTCGGTAGCTTCCTCCGGAAGTTAAAAGCAGCTTAATTTTATTTATAACATCCGAAACGCATTCAATCACCTTTATACGAATAATCACATTTGAAGTGAGGATAATCCACAAGCTTTTGTCAAGACACCATTACAGCCACTGAAAATTACTGTCACTTGTCTACGTCGGTAAGCCAGAGACAATTGGAAATCAACACTGGGCCAAATCAAATTTAAATATTAAGCCAGGGATCTACTACCAGGCCTCTTAGGCGACTCAAAAACAAGGTTTGGCTAAAATGATTCAGTCCTGATGATTCTCTACGCGTAATTAATCCTTCAAACCAAATCCAGCGACGTACCCGTTTGCACTGCCACCCCTATCAGCAGAAACTCAACTATCGAATCTGAACTTATTCAATTTCAACCGGAGAAGCTTGCCAAAATCATAAGGGACCAACTCAAACCGAAGAAGTCCCCGGTATGCGATTTAATAACACACAAGATGCTTAATGAACTTAACGCGATTACTAGGCTTGGCCACTTCCCAGAGAGATGGATAAAGTCATAATGACACCCAAGCCTGGTAAAGATCATACCATTTCCTCATAATACAGACCCATAAGTTTATTATCTCGCTTGCGTAAACTCTTCGAAAAGTGCCTTTTACCATCATAATCCCAAATCTAGAACTTTATAATAAAATTCCAACATAACAATTTGGTTTCTGTACAAAAACATGGAACTATTGAGCAGGTCAATGGAATGAGCATTGTGAGTACTGCTCTGCAATATTTCTGGATGATTCTTGAGCATTCGATAGAGTTTAACTTGATGGTCTTATGTACAAAACTAACACTATGCTTCCTACCAAAACGAGTAACCTTCTGAAATTGTACCTCTACAAGAGGTATTCTCTGAGAGATGCAACACCGACATGTCCCCCAAGGCAGCATACTTTAACCAACTCTGTATCTTCTCTATACAGCGGACATACTCTAAAAAGGAAGTATTGAACCCCCTTACACTAAATAACACTGTAATTCCTAAGGCAGACATCTCACATAGCGCAGTCACATTGAAGCCAAAAAAACATACCTAAGGCTAAAGAGCAGTAAACTTCATTAGTTGATTAACGTAAAATCACATCTAAGTCTGGTCCCTTTCTACAGCTCATTCTTAAACCCTATTTGGACTTACGGCTCTCAGATGTGGGGCAACGCCAGCAAGTGCAGCATTGACATCATCCAGCCCCGTCAATGGTTCTAAGAACTATCACCGGGGCACCGTGGTACGTTCGGAATAAAAACATTCAGAGAGATCTGAATATACGTACCACCCGTCATAGATGAAATAGTCCAAAATGCAGTAAAGTACTACAATAAACTGTCTTCACACCCTAATCATCTTTCTCAACACCTAACACGGCTATGTCACAGATCTCGGCTACGCCCTAGGAATCGTCCACCCCAACAACAAGGGCATCATAACTTTTAGTTAAGATAATTCAATTTGTAAGATTTTTAGTTCACACATACAGAAGACTCAATATTTAAAGCACAGTTAAATAAAAAAAAAATTAATCCTTGTGCTTAACTCACAGTGTGGCTTTTTTCACCATTATGACTCTTATTGTTATGGTAAGATTAATAGCATTAAGACACCATAGCTTTTTTTTCTTTGAATGCATTTAGGAAAGAGAAAAAATGGCGGACGTAAAGTCGGGCGCGGACGACTTTAGGATACCCTGTACCACTAGCTTGTAATAAAGTCCGATTTCTTCACAAAAAACCAAAAACAGAAGAATTTTTAAGCAAACATTTTTTTTTTGACCAATCGTTCCTATGGGAGCTTTATGATATAGTCAACCGATTTCAATAAAATTTGACGCAGTGCTTAAATACCTTAAAAAGATATGAATGCCAAATTTATTTCAAATATCCTTACAAACAAACAAAACACATCGAATTTTGTATAAAAAACGTGTTTTTGGACCGATTGGTCCTATGGGAGCTATATGATCTAGTCAAACGATTTGGATTAAATTTGGTACAGTATTGGGAACTATAAAAAACTTTCGAATACCAAATTTCGTTACGATATCTTCATAAACAAACGAATTATTCATCTAAAACGCTTTTTTTTTTGTCGAGGTCGTCTCAAACACCCCCATGGGAGCTATATAATTTATCCCCGATATCAAAAAAATAAAATAAACTTGCCTCCTATGGAATAATATGGGATCTAATGTGAAAGTTTGGTAACTCTAGCTCTTAACATCTCTGAGATCTAGGCGTTCACACGGACAGACGGACAGACGGACAGACGGACATGGGTATATCGACTTCTCTATTCACCCTGATCATATATTAGGTAACTTTGGGGTGTCTCCGACGTCTCCTTCTATATGTTACATACATTTTCGGCTTGCACAAACTTAATATACCCTTGGCACCATACGGTACAGGGTATAAAAACAAAAGATAGCGTACGTTAAATACAAGCAAGGATGATATATTCCTTAAGAACTCAAAAATGTTTGCCACACTTGGTTACGATATAAATAATCAAATATAACATAAACAATGAGATATTTTTTTTAACACTCGACCCTTTGTACCATACGGTACAGGTTACAAAAAGTATACAGAGCGAATCTGTGTTCCGATTCTACAGTTTGTCTGCCTCCATTTAAATTGTTGAATGCCATTATTTCAAGAAATTTGAAAACAATTTTTCGAAATATTTGATTCTTTCCTCATGCTTCTCAACTGACTTATCCCAGCTCTCAAAGCAACCGATTCGCAAGTTTGCTTAAAACTGGAAGGAAAGTAACTTTGTAACTTATCTCTTGTTAGTGACTAAAATTTCGATTAAATCCCTATATTATTTTAAAACTGTTATAAAGCATGTATATATAAGGTATAATAATAAGTAACAATACAAAAAGCATAATAAATAAAATTATGGCAGCTGTACTGGTAAGAAAAATTCGGTGCCGATGCATTCGGAAGTTTTTTCGAGTAAACAGGTTTGTCGTACTTACAAAAAACAATGATTCAAGATAAAGGTGTAATAGAGAAGCAGGTACATTTGTTCCCCGGGCTATATCGACTCGCCTCTTGATGCTGATCATGAATATCTATATATTTCAAAGGGTCTGCCACGCCTCCTTTTGGCCATTGCATGCATTTGCACGAACTTATTATACCTTTGAGTAAGTATTAAAATATCGCAAAAATTCACATTAAAAGAAATATGAAAGATATTTAGCCGAAATATAAACAAAAATATATTAATTAATATATCCCTCTATTATACAAAAAAGTTTTTTTTCTCATCTTTTTGAAAGTGTCGAACATGTTGTGTGAATAGCAGAAGCAGTGGCCGACTCGATTCAACAAATTACCGATTTCATCAATAGTAATTGGGTAAAAGTGTTTAGTTAAGAATATTAATAAATTTTCAAAAATCAATATATATTTCAGTAGAATTTTATTGTAACAAGAAAAATATAAAATAATAGATAAATAATAGAATTGCTTAGTTACTAGTAATACAGGATATAATCACAACAAAGTATTACGGAAATAATTTAGCAGATAAGAGATCACAATACGATGTTATGATATTTAATAAACTTAAATTTTAATGCTTTCTAGTGCTTAACATTTTTTTAAATAATGAAAATTATATTTTTATTCTGCGGTGCGATTTCGTCAACCTTATCTTTCGAAGAATAAAGTAACATCAACGCATTTAAGCGATCATCGCCCATTGTTGTTCTCAGACAATTAAGAACTTATTTTAAGTTACTAAATGAGCGTTCACAAGAAGCTGATGTAATTGGAGCGGTGAGAATGAAACAACCAAGTTTGTGCGCCAAGGGAATCACATTTCGCAATCTTAACACTACTTTACAGATATCCCCAAAATTCGTACATCCTGCACATGATTCAAAAAGAATTTCCAGCTCAGCGAGCAAACATTCTGGTTCTTCATTGAAAGATCCTGGCTCTAATTGTACAATAGATTCAATTAATTCGATTGTTACATTGCTCTTCTCTAATGGAAATTGGAATAGTTTCTGAATAGGCATGAACATTGTTAAAGTTCCTTCCATATTGTCATCAATGCAACTATAAAAAACTTGCAACACTGACCTAAACTCTTTCCGATAATAAGTCATAAAATCAAAATGGAAAGCTGTTTTAGGACTATCATCATACCTTTATGGTATACGGCGCATTCTGTGATGCTCCGATAAATCATCCTTAGGATCTTTAATGTTTTTGCGTATACTACTTTTACATTTGCTTGAACGATGATGAAGTGTTTTTAATCAAATACAATGCGTCAATGACGTTCAGTTCTTCGGCTTCCAAACTTTCTGTCATATTTTTGTCTTTGAACATGATATTTTTACAAAAAAGTCCAAAATTTTCTTGAGCAAGCCAGAAGCAGAAGTACGTGTTGCATTACACTAGTCGACAAATTTCACACTTTTTTTCTCCAGAGATGGGCTTATATTAATATTTTATGTTAGGGCAATGTTTCAGCATTCAAAATCGTATTTTTTATTATTCGTTATAGCTTCTTTTTTCTAGGACCATTTTAGTGAAAAAGGACCTTTTTGAAAAAACCATTTCACATATGATGTCATAAAATCTGTACTAATTCGAATTTTTTCAAAACTTTTTTTTTCTTAAAAGCAGAATAAAATACCTTTCCATAATGTCCCCAATCATAAATCGGTAGCCTAAAGAAAAAACTACAGCCGAAAATGTGTGCCCGAAAGGCCAAAAAACACAACATTTTGGTGACTTTTTCTGCAAATATCACTATTTTTTCAGAAAAAGTCTTTGACACCTAAAAAGTTAGCTAATTTAAGTTATTGGTTATAATATGTAGATGCGATTTCTGTATAACTTTGTCTTTTTATGATAAAAGATGACTGATTTATTGAATTTTCAGTAAAAATTAAAAAAAAAAATATTTTTTTGCTCGATGTTTTTTGTCACTTTCAACTGCATTTAACCTTTAAAAAGCCGTTCATTTATCTATATTTGAATTTTTATAAAAAGTATGAGTCATTACCTTTAAAAAAAACGAAGTAATTTAATTTCAAGTTGGTGGGGGCTGGTGAGCCAAGCGAGAAGGGGGCAAAGCTCCCTAGTACATATATAATAAATAAATAATATTAATATTTATACCCTGTACTTAAAATTACAACGGTTATACTAGATTTGTGCAACGTATGTAACAAACAGAAGGAGGCGGCAGACCCCAAGTCCTTTATACCAAAATGCTTATCATAATCTCGGGTAACGATTGAGACATGTCCGTCCGTCTGAATGAACGCCTAGATCTCGGGGACTAGAAGAGCTAGAAACACCAAATTTTGCCAGCTGGTTCGCATATTTCATGAAAAGATGAAATTTGTTGAATCATGTCAATATCTTAACCCGTTCCCCCAGAAGATTTTCGCGGATTTTGGCAACACCGTTTAATATTTTCATCTGAAATTTAACAGAGTGATGCGTTGTGGTTCTGCGTTGCTGTTTGCCAAAAATGAACAAAATCTGAATTTTTGGTAAGCTGATTCATGTGGCCTTACTTAACAAATCCACCACCCCCCGCAATCGATTAACCGTGCTTTCTGCCACACCCCTCATCATATCAACTTGAAACTTATCCCATATACTTTAAATAGCTTCATTGACGTAATTTTCCAGTTTCATTACAATCGGTAAAAATTTTCGGAGCTTATAGGTATAAATTTCGAATTTCACCAAAAAAAAAAAGTAATTCCAATTGGAAAGATCTTAGTAGGTATATGCAGAAAAAATGTTTTCGAGAAAAAGGGTACAGGTACGAGAGAAAAGGTACCGCCTCGATTATACCACATTTTTTTATTTTATGTTGTCCGTGATTTTTTTAAGAAAAATTGTTTAGCTGTAGATAGAGGCAACTGACACAGCACAATACAGATTCGATTTTTGACAACTACAATGGAATAATGAAACAGCGACAAAGGAGCCATTGTAAATTACCTATTACCCATGCATTGTTTCCGGTTATTTTATAGCTGTGCAATGAAATGAACTTTACGGAAATAAATAATTTTACAGGGTATATAATAGTCTATATCAGTGGTCGGCAAAATATGCATATGCATTTTTTTTCGGCTGTTGCTTTGAACATTCTGTGTTGCTGCTATGTATGCACGCGTAAATCCCCACGTGTGAGCCATAGACCCATGAGATATGACCGTGCTGACCACTGGCCCAGGTGATCTGAATTAAAAAAGGAAGACTGCACGGTAGTTGCGTCAAACGTCAGTTGCGTTGTAATTAATTCATTTATTTTTTTAGTGCAAGAAACTGGTAATCGACAGATTTATATTTTAAAAATAATCTGAATTTCGTACTTTTATTATTTTTGAATTATTACTCCTTGACTCAAAACATAAGCCTGTCTGTATGAGTGTGATTTTATTGGATTTGTGACACGAGAAAAACAAATAAATTAACAAAATAAAGTACGAAAGGATTGCGCTCTGGTCGCATGCGCTTTTGCTTGGTCTACTGACTTATATCATTTGAACAGCTTGGGACAGACATCTCGCTTAGTTTTCACTTTACAAGCCGGCAACTATTATTCTAGGATCTTCAACGGCAGCTTTGACTTTGCGCAGGAACATGACAGCCTCACGTCCATCAATAATTCGATGATCATAAGTCAGAGCAACGTACATCATAGGTCGTATTTTAACCTGAAAGAAACTTAAAATGTTTAGAGATGACTGCTTAATACATGTAGAGGTTTTTTACCTCGCCCTTGACGGCAATGGGTCGCTCAAAGATGCCATGCATGCCGAGTATAGCACTTTGTGGTGGATTAATGATAGGTGTTCCCATCAGGGATCCAAACACACCACCGTTGCTAATGGTAAATGTGCCACCATCCATGTCCTCTACGGTAATGGCATCACGCTTCGCCTTATCTGCCAATCCGGCCAAGGCTATCTCAATGTCTGCATAGTTCATGCTCTCCACATTGCGTATAACGGGAACTACCAGACCGCGAGGCGTAGCTACAGCCACTGAGATATCCACATAATCGCGATAGACCATATCCTAAAACAAAGTAATTCGTTTTTATACATATGCATAAACATTTATACAAATAATGAATAAGATGGTTTTATCGCACACATTCAAAATAGTCATAGATTTAACTAACTAGTAAGCATACCTGTCCATCTATAACAGCGTTAACTACGGGTTGGTCCTGCAAAGCGTATGCGCTTGCTTTGGAAAATATTGACATAAACCCAAACTTAATACCGTACTTTTTAATGAATGCGTCTAAATTTTCCTTACGGAACTGCATAGCATAACTGTGTAAAAGAAATTTGTGCAATCGTTTAGTTTTATATATAGTATATATATAAGTCATTAATTCGAGCAAACCTACCTCATATCAATTTCGTTAAAAGTAGTCAACATTGCACAGGTGTTTTGCGCATCCTTCAAGCGTGCAGCAATCTTTAGGCGCATGCGATTCATTTTTACACGTTGTTCTGAACGTGTGCCCAAGATTTGGCGAGTTCCATCTGCTGGTGGCACCTTGACCTGTGCAACAGCTGGTCTGACAGCTGCCTGAGGTGGCGCGGCTGCGCGTGGAGCAGCCGGTGGTGGACGTGCGGCTGGTGGTGGTGGCGGTGGCGGAGCAGCACGAGCCGATGGAGGAGGCGCTGCGGCAGCAGGCTTTGGTGGTGCTGCGGCCGGAGCCGGTGCTGCTTTGGGAGCTGCAGGTTCGGCTGCCTTGGCTGCGGCAGGTTTCCCAGCAGGTGCTGGACCGGGTTTCATTTTAAAAAGTTCCTGACCTGGCTTCACAGTATCACCGTCCTTGACTAAAATTTCAGTTAAAGAGCCTGCAAATGGTGCTGGTACAGGCATCGTAGTTTTGTCCGTTTCGATTTCCATGACCGCTTCATCAGCACCAAACGAGTCACCCACTTTACAAGAGAATCTGATGATGTTAGCGATTTCATAGGTAAATAAAATATTTTATTATTTTTATGGCTAGATAAGATATCAACAGACTTGCGATGAAGCACAAAAACCTGATGGCAGCTACAAAACAGTAAACAAATAAGTAGCCAACCCCTTACTTACTTTATATCGCCTTCAGTGATGGAGTCTGCAAACGGCGGCACCTTAACTGTTTGCTCTTGCCACAATCCGGAAGTAGTGTGAAAGCTCTGCCAACTGCTGGCGGCCAATACGCTGTGTATGAAAGCTTTATGTTAGCTGCTTAAATTTTTTTTTTTAAATAAGACTTACTTTTGGCGCTTGTTGCAGCATAGCGTGGCATTTTGGGGCAATTTTCCAGTTGCAACCACTGCAGTTAATCTTGAATACTGGCGTGTGTTACGTTTCAGCTATACAAGAAAGTAGTAAGAAATCAATGATTGCACAATTTGTCAATGGTCACGTGAACAAGGCGTCATCATGTATTAGCGGTTTGGAGATTTTTTCGGGACATGCAATACTCAATACATAAAGTTCCAGTTTGTGTACATACTCATTCAGGAACAATATTTCACAATTTTCAGAAGCAACACCAACACACACAGCTAAAATTACATAACCGCATTGCGCCCTGCTTAGCCAACTAGCGATTTTTGCATGTTTTTCACTGTTGCCAAGGTTTTAAATGCATAGGAAATAGTGCAGTGTTGATGCTGCCTACGTTGCACTGTCTTTAAATGGCCATTAAGGAAAAAGCCCACTTACCTGACTCCGAGCGGCGGCAGTAGCACCAGTTTTTTGCAAAGTACGCGGCAGACGTCTAGCCAAAAGTGAAATTATACCCGTCATTGCTTAGATGTCGTAGCTGTTTTTATTTATTATTTATTCTAACCAATTTTGGTGACAAATGTATTAAATAATCTAAAATTTAGTATCGGCTTAATAAAACAATGTCGATATCAGGTGCCGTCGTTTACGTCTCCGTTTACTTCTTATGTCATATGGTAATAGTGAAAGTGACAGTAAATGAAAAGGCGCCATCTGGCGTTATTGCCTATATATCTACAAGTGTGGCAGCCCTAGCAAGCAAAATAAAATACATTTTTTCACAGTGTGGCAGCCCCTTCTTTTTGCTATTCGTCAGTTCGCAAGTAAAACTTTCTGCAGCGATATAATAATTGTCGCGTGGAATTAATAAAATAACAAAATGAGCTCTAAATCTTTTTTCGAGAACGAAAGTGATGAATTGCAAAGCAACAAATTGTCCAGAAAGGTCAAGGAATCACCATTCATGTTAATTGGTAAGTAGTAAAATGTTATGTGACGTCACATGTGGAAACTTCCGCACATCTCAATATTTGTGGCATGAACTTAAAGCCATGACCTTGACCATGTAACACCATTTAGGTTATAAAACCCATATTCACCATATTTTTGGCATATACCAGCGGTATCAAATTTGAAGTTAGAATTTATTTAAACACGCTTAATATTTTGTATGATGTAATCATCCCCAAAACGCCTCTAATTGTCTGTGTGCTCGCCATGCGATGATTTTCATTTTTTGTGACATTGCAAAAAATGGCTGATATAATAGTCCACTAATCTAACCTGCTCTTTCTAGGTTTGGCTGGTTTCGCTGCTGCAGGTATTATAGGAGCCTACAAATACAAAAATCGTGGAACCATGAGCACCAGCGTATTTCTCATGCAGCTTCGTGTGGCAGCGCAAGGGACTGTTGTTGGTGCATTGACTTTGGGTTTAGGCTATACTATGGCTAACGAATACATCTTTAATAAAACGCCCAAGGAGAAGTAATTTTTAAGTTCCTCATTTTAGTAAAACTTAGTTGTACTTATTGATTTTGTAAGTTAATGCTTGAGTTTTGCATATTTCATTCAACCCATTGCAACCCACACCTACAATTTAAACCCTTTTATTTTTTCTCATTCTTTTCGTTTTTATTTTTAGTTTAAAACCGTTAAATAATTAACGTGCAATAGACCCCTATAACTACCATTACGGATTGGACAGATTGCTGCAGCTCACATGTATTTGCACCAAAGCAATTTACCTCCTATTTATTATAACATTATCATTAGATCCCAACATCCGCCCCAACACATGCTCACATACAATGTAAGTGTTTGCAAACGGCAAGCATTTCTAAGCTAATGCTAAAATGTTTCGTATACCTGTGTAAAATTGTGATAATGCTCGTTTTTAAGTAGCACTACGAGAACTAATAAATAGAAGTTGAATTATGCACAAGCCATGCATACAGTGTGAACGATAAATATGTACATATGTATGTTTATAAAAACCTCTAACGACAACAACAAAAAGTGTTTGTAAATTAATATATGATTAAATTGAAATTTTAAATGGAAAAATTGTAGCTCTTGACATTACTCAATGATCAAATTATTTTGGTACTCTCGAATTTAATCTTAGCACTTCTGGACCGGAGATCTATTTCAGCAATAAAAATAATTTTCTTGAATTTTGTAGCATCGCTCGGTTGGCCAATCATTTTAATATATGTATGTATGTATAGTAGTTTGGCAAACCTGGCAAGCTTTTGTATAATACGTATACACAATTTCGACGGTGATATGTTCGCTTTTCAACAATAAAAAGTGATTGCTGCATCCGCTAGGTGACATCTCACAGCTGTTGAAAAAAAATATTGTAGGCCAGCACAAATTGATTGTAGTAATCCTAACTAAATGTCACGCCAAACGTGCGTGTTTTTGTTTTGGCCATGGCAATGGTAAACGTGCGTAGCTTGAGAGAATCTCAGGTGATGCGTTTGATCGTCTAGACACCGAAATCTCCATTTGCCCCTTTATATTCCAACATCGAAGTACTCGCTCGTTCTAATTAATCTAAACAAATCCAAATGGAAGAACTCGTCACACCAGGACATCTTGGCCATTCGAACAGCATTGCATTCATTTGAAGAGTGTTCTGCATTTGTTCTGTGTAACAGGCAAAAGAAGGCATGGCAGTCAATTACTTATACCAAAATGCCCGCACATGGTCAAGTTTCTGGATTCTTGTCAATATTTTGCGTCGTTCCCCCTTTTGAGAATACACCTTGTGGGTAAGGGTAGTAAGCTGCAAAAATGAAAACTTCAATATGTAGGTATAGTTACTGCCTTCAAAGTATTTTGGTGTAAAACGGATCCATATGTTCTTTATTTTGCAAGAAACTACTTCTAACAAATAAATAATAACTAATGCAAAATATTTAAAGTGAGCAAAGGGCATCAAACGGAGCATGTCAGAAGAAAAACAAACTAGATTTTAATGAGCATCTAAAAAGAGTTTAAATCTCAAATTTGGTTAGACTAATTCTTCTCTCGAATCTGTCAGATAGTCAGCCAATTTTATAAATGAAACATAAATTGTTTGTAGTCCAGTGAGTCTTATCTAAATATCCATAATACTATTTGCAAAAAGTTATTAAAAAGTATCTGGAAGGTTCAAAATGCAATCGTCCATTCTATTTATTGCCTATTAGGTTAATTGCTGCTAATCTGTTTATTGGTTGCTTACATTGCATTGAGCGCCGGCAATATTTTTAGAGTGACAAATTGATATCGTTAAAGAATTTCAGAGCTGCAAAGTAAGTCCGCACTTGCTTAAGGACTGCCTTGTAAAACTTTTTGGTGTACTTGGATTAGTACCGAGAAAATAATTTGAACAGATTTCTGCATATCATTTCTCAAACATTGTAAGCTGTTCGTGTAAGCGCAGGGTGCATCAGCTCTATAGTTTTTGTGGCTATCAGGAGGTTAAGGTCACCTTTTCGATATTAAGCTTTTTGGGTAGTCCTTAAAAGTTTAATTCCAGTGAGCAATTTTTTCCTGGTTCATCTTTAATTTACTAATCGGCAATTTATAACAATCATGGATATGGATTCATTAGAAAACGCATTGAAATAAAAATGTTATATTGATAATTCGCTTATTAATAAAGATAAGTGAATACCCAAGTCCTATAGCAAACTTTATCCAAATTGATCAAAAATCAGTCTTTGGTGCAAAACTTGTTGCTTTACAAAAATCGGTATTCTAAATTATACAGCCCCATAGGAAAAATTGGTAAATTAAAATTTTTTTGGTGCAAAATGTTTGTTCTATTTGTTTCTAAAGATATCGTAATCAAATTTGGCAAGCAATTGCTCTTGGAATTCTTAAACAATATTATACCAGATTTAATTGCAATCTGTTGGTACAGGTTAAGTCGTCCGCACCCGACGCCTTTCCAACATTCACTTGCTCTTATTTAAACCCTCGCAAATCTAATAAAAATATAATTTTACAGAAACGCTCCAAATCGGATAAGTCTATTTGAAGAAGTTTAGTGACAAGTTTATTTCAATTTTATATATGCAAACATAGTTTTATGTGCTTTGTAGTAATCAAATATTTATTAAACTGTGGCACCAGTAGCAGCGGTGGCTGCCTGCTCTTCTTTGAGACGATCCTTTTTGAGGGGGCCCATGAAGGCCAGCTTATCGGCTGGTGTTTGGAATCGACCATGACCCATCTTGGATGAAGTATCTATGAACTTGAGCTTGATCTGTTCCAAGGCCGAGCGTTTTGTGTGTCTAAGGAGCGACTTGCGTAGGGTGATAATACGCTTCTTGGAGCCAATGCAGCAGCCCTTGATCATGACAAAGTCGTTATTGACTTCACCATAATGAGGAAAGCCACCCATTGGAGTAATGCTCTTATCTGTCAAATCGTACTCAGTGGAGGCGTTGTTCTTAATGACCTGCAAGAAGAGATGAATCAAATAAGTATTTTCCAAAAGCCGTGTATTTTGCAATACAATCAAATCTCTTCGTTACTTGGATGCAATCAGTCCTATCATTATAAAATATCATGGTTATTCAATATTTTTTATTTCGATGTCGTTATTTTTATAGTGTTTGTCATCATGCCAGATCCAAGCAACAGTTTAAAGATGTGTTAAGAGAGTATTATATTTGTAAGGTAGGGCTTACCTTGCCGTCCTTGGTGTGGATTCCAGCACCGATGCGGTAAATCTTCTTGTTGATCTCAGTACGGTGATGATATCCCTTTTGACCAGCACGGGCCACAGTGGTTGACACACGGGATGGATGCCAGGCACCAATACAGGCAACCTTTCGCAACCCTTTGTGCGTCTTGCGGGGTAGTTTCTTAGTATGCCAACGTGATGTGACACCCTTGAAACCCTTACCCTTGGTCACTCCAACGCAATCAATCATCTCATCTTGACCAAATACATTGCTGACCTGGATAGGTTGTTCCAAGTGCTCGCGCACCCACTTGATCTTATCTTCGATGGAACCACCGTTCAGTTGGATTTCCATAATGTGCGCCTTCTTTTGGCGCTGCTTGATCAAACGGATCTATCAGTGGAGAACCAAAATCAAAGAAAAAAAAATTACGTAAATATATAAATTTATGAGAAACAGGTTGGGACTGTGCGTAATATGGTTTAACCGAGCGATCATAGCCTAAGCGGCTACGCACCGTTACTGGAATATATTAAGCATCGCCACCCAAGGGGCAATTTGGTCTTCGACGTTGCACTCGTTGACTGTGTATTGAATGGACACAGTGGGAATGCTTTTTAGACCAGGCGCACCAATTGCCCATGCCCCAGTAATGGGGAATGACACAGAAAGCGCAACAAGGTCAAGGACGTCATAGAAAACGAATTAGTTTTAAAAGTCCATATTTACCTGCGAGTGAGCGATGACGCGAATAACTTTGCAATAACGCAGCATTTTGCGGAAATCATTCTCGATGCTCTTCTTGCCAAGATCATCAGTCCATTTCTTGCTGGCCTTGGAGAATGCCTTCTTCTTGCTCTTATACCTAAGTTAATGTGGAGGTGATATGAAGATTAGACCATTAGTAGGGTCCCTCCAGACGCTTGCCAAATCAATCCTCCACGATGTTTTTCGCAACTCTATTTGTTTGCTGTAGGACGATACAAAACGGGAAGTGAACCTCATCGCAATTTGAAGCGAGCGGAGATTACAGCTTCCATGCCGGTTTGCTCTAAAATTTGGAAAAGTAATGCACGCCAAAGAACAAGGCAGCTTTCCAAACATCAGCTCACACGACTTGCATATATTTAAAAAGCTCTCTCAGCAAGCTGATCGAAGAACTTTATAATTTAGTTGTCATTTTAGTAACACTTTTACTTTGAGTTTCCATAATCGCGAACGAGCTTAGCACACACAAATTACATGATACGAATTTGATCAGAAGGAAGGCAGCAGTGATGGTAGAAGGCTTTTCAACATGAATATTTGCTCATTCAGATACCATCTTATCATCACCCAAATGTAGCACATAATAAGTGTGTGTCTCTTTGCAAATAATTATTGATGCTATAGGAGATTTAGGTACATACCAGTTCTTATAGAAGCGACGACGGCACTCTTCGGAAAGATGCTGGGCCCAGACGTTTACAAGAGCACGCAGACCAAATGGAGTCTCAATATAACCAACAGCGCCAACAACAATCAGTGGTGGTGTTTCCAAAATGGTTACAGCTTCCACAACCTCCTTCTTGTTTATCTCTGCAAGGGGAGTCAAAAAATATTTGTTTTTAATTGCATATCTCGTAAAGCATTACATATATATTGTATAAACATCAATCAGTCCGCCCTAGTTGGGTTAAAATCACGGTTTTTCATTCGTTTTCTAACCATAAAATTTAACTTTTTATCATCATGAAAATGTATCGTACTCATTTAAATTGGTATGGATATTACTTACTTGAGCCAGGACGGTCTGCCTCTCGCACAATATGCGTCATACCGGCTTTGTAGCCAATGAAGCAAGTTAGATGAACTGGCTTTGTGGCATCATCCTTAGGGAAAGCCTTAACCTTTCCACGATGACGACATGAGCGCTTCTTGGGGTAGAATGCCATAGAACCATGGCGAGGTGCAGAAAATTTGCGATGACTCTGCAATTATCAAATGTATTAACGTAATTAAAAATCTCATTTTATCAATATAAACATATTATTTTTGTAAGGTTAAGTAGTGGAACACGTGTGCAAAGCAAATCGAAAATTTAGTAAAACACGAAATTTTTAATTACATAAATAATACCGGGAAAATGCATTATTATTATAACAATTAAAGACAATAATTGAAACTTCGTTATTAAACTTTACGATTTACACTTATTACCAGCACACAATTTTACGAACGCATCTTACCATTACGACTGTTGGATCAAAAAGAACGGAAGTACGTGATGTTGGTAGCAGCTGCTTCAAAAAATGCTGCCAATCATGTTATTAGGCGACGAAATTGGTGGCAACGCTCACGCTTGCATATATCGATAAAAATTGGCATTTAATTATTATTCATCCCTAGTTTGGTCAGATTTGGCGCTATTTCTGTTTAGATGTTATTGTGGTGCAGTTTGTCAAAGTTAAAGAAAATATGTCTACTTTAGATTTATGCGAAAAGTATTTTGATACGCGTGATGTGTACAAGCTAATGGGCTTAAAGAAAGATGCTCAAGCAAAACAAATTAAAAAAGCGTATCACAAGCTGTCACTGCTTGTGCATCCCGATCGAGTCCCCGAGGAGCAAAAAGACGAATCCACCGAAAAATTTAAGGTGCTCTCCAAAATTTATCAAGTTTTAACAGATGCCCAAAAGCGTGCGCTATACGACGAAAGAGGTGTAATTGATGACGATGACGAAGAGGGCAAGCTCAACTCTTGGTTGGACTTATGGTCAAAAATTTTCAAACCGCTAACAGAAGAAGACATCAGTAATTATGAAAAGGAGTATGTCAATTCAGAGTTGGAACGCACAGATATTAAGAAGGCCTACCTAGGTGGTAAAGGCTGCATCAATTACATTATGAATCACGTACCATTTATGAGAGTCGAAGATGAGCCCAGAGTACATAAGATTTTGTCTGAAATGATTGCTACTGAAGAAGTGCCAGAGTACAAAATCTTTACAGAGGAACCCGCATCGAAACGTAATAAACGCCACAAGAAATACGCACGAGAAGCAAAGGAAGCTAAAGTAATTAAAGAGCGAATTCAACGCACTAGGAAGGAAGAAGACCAACAAGCGAACGATGGAAACTTAGAACAACTAATATTAGCGCGTAATAATCAGCGGGAGTCAAATTACAATTCCTTAATGGATCGTTTGTTGGAAAAATACGGCGATGAGGACGATTCAGATGAAGTGGATTTTAATGCTTTGGACAAAAAGAAAAAATTGAAAGTAAAGCCTTCAACTAAACAAAGCCCAAAATCGTCTAAACTAAGTGGAGTTAAAAATGGGCGAATTTCGAAGACAAAAGCTTAAACATATTCATTTCTACAATCAAATTAAAATGTATTAATTCTTTTTAGTACTTATAATTCAGATAAATACATAAAATACATTTTTGGTTTAATTTGAAAATAATGGCAACCTGGGTCATTTTTTTTTTTAACAGCGAGTTGGCATGCGCGCTGCATTTATATGAAATGTCTTTTATCGTACACAAATAATCCTATATGGCTCCACCGCCGATAATAGTTTTGAAATGGTGCTATTACGCTGATGAAAATCAGTTACAAGACAACGAAATACCTTTAACCACCAGTAAAGTCAATAATTTTGAAAATATCGATGTGCCCCAATCATCTGGTCCACCGACAAATGAAACGCCTTACAAACAAAGGCTTGGCCGACCCGACAAAGTAATGAAAAAACGTAAGGACAAAACAACTTTCACATGTAATTTGTGCAAAAATGTTTTTCCAAAAAAAAGTGAGCTAAGCTCCCACATGGCAGCCCACCTGAACTATAAACCACACCAGTGCGAGTAAGTATACATAGGTGATTACAAGAAACCCTCATACCGACACGCATATTTTCTTTTCGAGAATTTGTTTCAAATCCTTTCGGCAAATGGGCGAATTACGGGAGCACATTCGACGTCACACTGGAGAGCGTCCTTACAAATGTTTGTACTGTGAGCGTCGCTTTTACGACCGTAGCGAAAAGTCACGCCATGAACGCATGCACACGAATACGCGACCCTACTCATGCAAGGATTGTGGTAAAAGTTTCACCCATACTGCTATACTAAAAAACCACAGAGTACTACATTCTGGAATAAAAAATTTTAAGTAAACAATTTGTTTAAAATATTTGGACATAAGTAAAACCAATGTTATAACTCTTTTTAGATGTTCCATTTGCGAAAAATCCTTTACACTTCTTCATCAGCTCAAGGCTCATCGGCAAACAATGACACACAAGGGCAAGGAGAAGCTTGCTCTTGCCAGTACTTTGGAGTTCATATATGACCAAGCTTAAATTTCACAAAATAAATGAAATACATACAAACTTTAATTAATTTAAATTTTATTCGCATAAACAAGTGAACAGAAATGAGTCGCAAAATTTGCTGTAAATTGAATACATTCTTATTTGCGAATAATATTACAGACCGACTAATGCCTTGTAGTTTCTAAAAATTTCTAATTCAAAAAGTATTAATCAACCTATTTAAGAATATTCAGGGGTGCCAACTTACTTAAATATTTATTTATCAAGTTGGTAGGTCGATTCGGCAGATGTTTTTTTAGTGCTGCCAAACCAGCGCAACCAAGCCAAACAAATTTGTTCCGTTTTGTGACCAAGTAAAAACACATATTAATAAATTAATTTTACATACATTCGCTACTTAAACATTATTAACTATGGCTGCACCACCCATTGTAATACTGAAATGCCGCATCTGTCTCGGTGAATTTGACGAGACCAGTATGCACGCCCTTTTTGAGTCAACAACTGGTCCCTCTGAGGAAACTGACACCGAGGACGCAACTATAAGTGAAAATTCAGGACACCGCGAAGATCTAGAGTCACAGCAATTTGGTAAAAAAATTGAATTTTGTTGTGGTGTAAAGGTAAGTGAATTAAAAAAGAAAAATAACGAATATATTTCAATTGTGATTTGTCCAGATCCGCAGTTCCCCCGGCATGCCATCTACGATATGTCATCGTTGCCATGAATTTGTCCGAATGTGGTACCATTTTCGTCAAATGTGTCTAAATTCACAAGTTTATTTAGAAAGTTCATGTTTAGATGCCGAAAAGCCCGATGAACTAATCGATGCAAGTGACAGCGAGTATATGGAATACCTTTACGAATCGCTGCAAAACAGTCCAGCTCCCATTGTTTATGTACATCCCAATTCGACATCATATCCAATAGCAGCTGAGGAAGAAGAATTTGTTGTTGAGAGTGATTATGCGGCTGATGAAGATGGCAATGTTGGTGCTGAGGAAGAGCAAGGATATATTGATATAGAACAGTCAATAAAACACAAACAAGAAGAAATATTTGTTGCAACTCTTGAACCTTTTGAATGTAATGACGAAATTTCCGTACCAAACTATATAAATGAGAGTCAACTGCCTGACAATGAACATGATGACAATAACTATGGTGATAACGATGATTTCTTATCACCCACACCGTCGCCTGAACCAGCACCAAGTGCGCCATCTGGCAAGCGAAGACCAGGTCGCCCTCGAAAACCGGATAGTGAACTTAAGTCAAAACGCAAAGTGTCTCGCACTCAATCATCAAAATTTGATATGCAGTCAGAAGACTTGCAAACTTACAAATTCATATGCAACCTATGTGGCAATGTTTACCAAAAGAAAGCGGCGTATACCTCCCACATGACAGCCCATTCAGACTATAAGCCACACCAGTGCGAGTAAGTAATATTACTCATAAGTTGCTAAAATAATTAATTTGAAATAATTGTAGAATCTGCTTCAAATCCTTTCGCCAAATGGGTGAACTACGCGCACATATACGCCGGCACACCGGTGAACGTCCCTACAAATGCTTATACTGTGAGCGCCATTTTTATGACCGAAGCGAGAAGGTACGTCATGAACGCGTACATACCAATACCCGTCCGTATGCATGCAAGGAATGTGGCAAGACATTTACCCACACGGCAATATTAAAAAACCATAGCCTAGTTCACTCTGGCAAGAAGAACTACAAGTGAGTTGCTGAAAATATTTTCTTTGGTAGATTCATTTTCTATATCTGATTTTTGCAACCACTCTTTCAGCTGCACCGTGTGCTCAAAATCATTTACATTGCAGCATCAGCTTAAAGCTCACCTCCAAACAATAACGCACAAGGCTAGAGAAGAGCAGGGGCTTGCCGGCACTTCCAGCTAAATACTCAAAGTGCTTAGAATAATATTATGTGTTAAGCTAGAATTAAGTTAAAATTTAAGACACTAATGTGTATTTAAAAAAGACTTGTTTGTGTGCAACCTTTTATTTTTTTAATTTTGTTGTTAAGATATGGCCAACGAAGACGCTTTTAGTTTATATTTCTTTGTTTTCCTATGTACATTAAATGCCAGCTTCGTAGCGGTGTGCGTGTGTATTTTCGTGCGCCTTTAGCTGGTGTGGCAATTTAAAGCCCTTGTTGCAAGTCAAGCACCTACCAGAATTATTAATACATAATAAGTAACTATTTAAAGGATATGTTCTTGACTGCGTACCTGTGTGGCTTCTTCTGAGAGTGAACTGCTTCATGCGCTTTAAGTGACGTCGAAAGCGAAAAGGCTTTGCCGCAAACCGTACATTCAAATGGCCTTTCATTCGTGTGTATTCTAAAAAAAAAGCATATCAGAAATTTAAATTCTCTACTAAAATGCAGAAATACATGACATGATAAAATCTAATACAAACCGTTCATGTTTGCGATGTGTGCTGCGATCTGCAAACCGACGTTCACAAAATTTACATTCGTACGGTTTCTCCCCTGTGTGAGTTCGCATATGTGTATTTAAATTGCAAGCAGCGCTAAATTTTTTAGAGCACAATCTGCAAGTAAGAGAATATGAGTGTTGCTGTTGCTCGGACTTTTTTAATAACGAGTCTTACTCGCATTCATAGTATTTTTCAGTGCGATGCATTCGTAAATGTGACTTGAGTAGGCTGTAATTTTTGAACGAGTTGCCACACTCGGTGCAGGTATGCTTAGCCAAGTTCGAAGGATCACATGCCGCTCCTAGATCTACTGATGGGGCTGATACCTGTATTATGGTGGAATCTACGATTTCCGATTTGACAACATGATCTTGTTGCTCTGCCTCGTGAGTTATGTCCTCTTCTATTAAGTAATCCACAGTTTCTGATGCTGTATTTAAGGAATAAGAATCATTCCGAATTGTCGCAGCTGCGGTTTCAGCTTCATTGCTGTTGTTATCGGCGAGATTATTGGGCATCGTGTATTCTGTGAGGTCGCTATAATCAACTTCACTGTTGGTCTCTACGGCCATCTGGCATACTTTTTTTTCAGCTTCAGTTTCTATCAAATCTGTAACGTAATCGTCGGAATAATTTGTACTCAGTTTGATTTGTTTGGCCATTGGCCGACATCTCTCAGAAGGTGATGTTACAATAATAAACTCAGACATATCGTTTGCAGATTTCTCGGCTTTGTTTTGAATGGCAGACTTTTCTGCGTTTTTTATCCTTTCACGAATTAACACGTCAGGACTGGGTAATTTTTGATTGAAGGAAAGTGATGAGTCGTCATTATGGTCTCTTGTAGCTTTCCTAATTACGGAAGCTTCTACATCCGACTCTTGAATTAACTCTTGAAAGTGTGTCTGTGTGAACATCGCTTGGCTCACTACACTTTTTAAATGTTGGTCAGTTTTTTTACAGGCACTTAAAAATTTGTGCGCTGATTTGAGTTTCAAAATGCAATCATTGCATATTTTATCTGGCAAGCCGTCGCTGCGATCAACCTGCAGAAAAATAAGGCTTTCATTGTGAATTCTCTTTTAAAATGCAAGTTTATTAGCTTACAACAACATCGGCGTATTTTTGCAGGTACTTTGCAAGATTGTCATCGTTAAAGAGTGGCTGAAGCTCTTCGACACGTTGACAACTGCACGTACGACACATGATCCACTTGATACTTATTTCCATATTTATAATAAATGTATGGTAATAGCTTTGTTTAGTTTAAAAAACCAAAATTAAAATTTGTTTACGAGTGGTTTTGTTGTCTGAGCTGCTAACCTTTTAATTGGCTTCACAAATTTATTTTGATATCAAAAATTTATCGATAGCTCTGCCCGTCTCATCTCTAAACGCATCTGTCTATCTTCTTGTAACTCATTGAATTTTATTAAAAGCTATTTTACTCTTCTAACTTATCCAGTCGAATGATATTACAGCGATTGGATAATTTGTTGTTGCCATTACCGCGAATCAATAAGTTAAACATTAAATATGCCTGAATATATGCTGTGTAGAATATGTTTAACAGAAGATACAAATCCGGATAACATGACGCCGCTTTTCGACGAGCACAACGAAGATATTCAATGTCAAGAGCTCGTCCGTAAAATTGAAGAAGTCGGCAACATTAAGGTAAAATATTGTTGCACAAAGGAACAAATTCACTTCTGGACACTCGGCATTTAAAATAACATATATGAATTTATTTGTTTGATATAAACAGTTGCCACCACTTGAAGACATTTTGAGCATGTTGTGTTATAATTGCCTTGATACTCTGACTAGAGCATATAAATTCCGTGAACTTTGTCAAGCAAGCGAGCGCACATTTTCGAAAAATGTAGTCAAGGTATAAAATCAGCTTTGTATTAAATCCAAAATAAATAATTAGTAAATTAAAATTTATTTTTGCATTTCTTCAGTCCGAAATGAAAACGGAACCATCAGATGACCTCAATTCACATAACAGTCAAGCTGTTGAGTTCATCTATGAAACAGTCAATGAATTTATTGACGCAAATGAAGAAGTTGAATTAAACGGCATTATAGAAGAACGCTTAGATGGCATTGAAACGGATCATATTCACTTTGATGGAACGGTTGAAGATCTGGATGGGGAGGACATATTTAAAGGCCACAATAGTGACAGTGACTATATTCCGACCGAGCGTGTACGTAAACCGAAGGTACGAAAAACGCGACACGGCAAGCGGGGGCGGCCTCGCAACTCGGCCTCGGCTAAACATCTGAAGGATGCAAAACAATCGGGCAATACAAAAATGTCTGCTGACGGTGAAAAAATTGGCGACGAAACACCTATAAACATAATTTGTGAAGTCTGTGGCAACATATACTCCAAAAGGGGTGCCCTTAACATTCACATGCGACGCCATATGTCGGAAAAGCCATTCGAATGCGAGTTCGTAAATTAGTCGGTCTCTAAACCAAACATAATAATATATATTTTGTGTTTTACAGAATATGCGGTAAAACCTTTGCAGGTCCCTCGGAGTTAAATCGACATATACGAGTGCATACTGGCGAAAAACCATTCACTTGTAAATATTGTTCGAGATCATTCGCAGATCGCAGTTCAAATATTCGGCATGAAAGGTAGGATTTGTAACCCAAGTTTTATACTTACTTATACAAAAATTTCTTCAGAACCCATACAAATGAACGACCATTCACGTGCTCCACTTGTGGTAAATCATTCTCCTATTCCAACGTTTTAAAAAACCATTTGCTTACGCATACAGGAGAAAAGCCATTTATGTACGTACAATGAGCTTCCGAGAATATTTTTTATTCGATTTTTAATCCTTAATAATTTTTTAAAGGTGCATACCCTGCAATAAAACGTTTTCACGAAAGCATCAGCTTGAACAGCATCTTGGAACGCTGACTCATCAGCAAACTCTGAAATCACTACACACTAATGGTGCGCAAAACTATTGATGGTGGAAATTGTACAAGGCGCTAAAGCTCAAATGTAATTATTTGTACCATATTGTTAAATAAGTATTAGAGTTTGTTAAAAAAATATATATACACATCTTAAAATACGGGAACCACAAAAGCCATACAGCTCTCAAATACAGTTTATAAGTCGATTTTTAGCTTATGCGTATGTACTTGGCTCCGCATGTGAGCCTGCAGATGGCACAGTCTGAGAAACCACTGATCGCAAGTAGCGCAGCTATCATAATAAACTTTTAATGATGTTGAAATTGAAGACAATTGTCAATACGTACTGATAATTCCTTTTAGCCTTGTCATTATGTGTCAGCATATGTTTGCTCAAACAGCCGGAACTGACAAAACTTTTGCCACACTGATTACACTCGTAACAACGATCATTTGTATGACGCCTTTCATGCTGCGTCCTTGTTCCCAGATCTGAAAATCGACTGCTACAAAACCTACATGCATATGGCCGCTCTCCAGTGTGACAACGGTGGTGTCGATTAAGTTCTCTCCTTGTTGTAAATTTTTTCATACAGGCACTAGGGAAAGATGTTCGCTATACACAAGAGAATGGGTAAGGTCATTGGTTAATTGATCACCTGCATTGAAAAGATTTCACGCCAGAATGTCTTAGTTGATGGTCACGAAAATTAGCTAAATTTTTTATTTCCCTTCCGCATTGATCACACACATATGGACCAACACTTTTACGCTTCTTGCATGCACTTGATAAATTAGTAATTGCAGCTTTCGGCGAATTGGTGGGAACATTGATCAACTGCGATGTAGCGCAATCATTTTCCAATTCTTCTACCATTACAAAAAAATTATCTATTTGGGAATCGTTGATTTCGTCATCCAATTCGACGACATCCCACAAAGATGGTTGCGTTTCTTCCAAGCTATTCCTGATATTGGTCTTTGCATGATCCGTATGGTGAACAACCGTATTCATTTCTTTTAAATCACGTGTGCTTGAATTATCAGAGAGCTGCTTTTGGGATAGAATGCAACGTTGGCGAAAATTGATGGCACAGCTAAGATCCATAAGACATTTCGGGCATATAAATCTTGGATACCCATCTATATTTTGTAGCTAGAAATAAACAATAAGAACATATTTTAAATGCTCTTAAATACGTGCATACGCATTTGTGTGAAGAAGCCTGCAACCAAAAATATGTACCTACCTTCATGCCAGTAATTGATTGAATTTGCCGAAGTAAATGTTCCTGACGTGCCCCAAAAATATTAACCATTTCGTCAGTGCTATCATTATAGACATTGCAAATACGGCATATATTTTTATGCATATTTTATTGTCATATGTGCATACAATTTGTATTTGCTTGCGCAATTAAGTTGTGTTGTATAGCTCAGAATCACTAAAATTGTACGAATTTTAAAATAAACTATTGATCTACATTAAAATTTTGTTCTATTGTAGTGAATGAATAAGAAAATTACCGCAAATAATAAGAATTCATTTGAAAGATAATCCCAAAATATAATTCAACTTGGTTCGCGAGCTAAAAGTGAACTAATGATTCAAATTAAATAACTAAAATCTATCGATTTTTCTTTTTGCTTACCATTCACAACGAAACGGTAAAGCAGCTGTTTTGGTTTCAGTCTCAATAAATATGCGAGTTTTATTATTTTATAAATAAATGTAAACAAACGCAATATGCCACTTCAATGTCGTACCTGTGGGGGTACCATTTATAATACCAACGCAAAAAATCTTTTTTATCCTCACAATGGGGAAATACTTAATAACATTTTTTTGGTGACTGGGATGACGGTAAGAACAAAATACTGTTTACAAATGACGAAAAATTAATATATACATAGACAAATATATATTATTGTTTCAGCTTTTTGAAGATCCAACGCTTCCTAATTGCATATGTGCAGGCTGCCTAATCGACCTGAATCGTGCCATAATTTTTCGAGATCAATGCATCAACACACAGGAGCAACTTAAAAACTTCTGGTCACAAAACATTTCGGCGGACTCCCAAGTTGAATTTGAAGATGATAAATATGTACAAGATATAAAGTTCGAAATTGAAAATGAAGCTCTTACAATACCTATTAACGATTTAGATGAATCTTCAGTTGACAACACGAGTTTTTTAATTTTAAAGGAAAACAACGATATAAGTGGCAAAAGGAAGACTTTTGGCAACAATCAAACCACTGATGATGAAACCAATTCATTGATTGTAAGTCTACGCAAGGAAATTTGTAGTATATTTGAAGACAGCAGCGAAGAAGATTTGGCAACTGAAAAGCTTTTAGAAAGTTCGGATGACTCAACAAACATCAATTCTAATAACAGTCCCACCACTTCCTCCTCTCCAAACAGAGATATTAATAGTAGAGCCAACCCCTTGGGTGCTGCAATACCTTTAAAAAGGCGTAGCCAACGCCAAAGAACAATTACAGAAATAAATGAGCGTGACGAGCTTTCAGATCAGTATAGCGAAAGTACATCAACTAGTCCTGCTACAATTAAACAAATCGGCCATAGTAGAATATCGCAAAAGGACAAAAAGAAATACGTTACTTGGAAACACCTCACCGAAGATGAAGTTATTGCACGGAAACGACAAATGCGTCGAAAAGATTGTGTGTGTGATCAGTGTGGCAGGCACTTCACCGATCAAAGTAATTTCAAGTTGCACATGCTACGGCATACCGGTATCAAAAACTATTCATGCGAGGAATGTGGTCGAAAATTCTATACTGAGCATTTGATGTCCCTTCATAAAAGGATCGTACATAATGGCGAAAAGCCATACGCATGTAAATACTGCTCAAAACCTTTTCACAACAGCACAACAAGGGTTATCCATGAGCGGTGCGTATTAATATTTTTAATTTTTAATATCAAAATGTAAATGAAATTTTGTTCAGCAGGACTCACACAAAAATACGCCCATATGCATGTAAGCACTGTAGTAAAACATTTAGTTCAGCGTCCGGCCGCAAGCGACATGAGTTAATACACACCGGTGTAAGGCCGTTCCAGTAAGTCTTAAAGACTAAATTTTTTATTTATAAAGGATTTATATTACACATTGTATGTTATTTATAGGTGCTTTACTTGTAATCAAACTTTTCAACGAAACACGCATTTAAAGGCGCATTATAGATCAAAGCTGCACATTCAAAAGGAAATGGTTTATCATCCCATTAATGACGAATTTGAATTAAACCAACATGAATAATGTTTAGATTCAAGAATAATAATAATATTACAAACTATAATCATCCGAAATGCATTTTGTCTCTTCCTCTTGTAATGCCAGTGACGTCGAAATTAATTGTTTATGTTCACTGTGAATGTCAAACTCTTTTTGACGCTATTATAGCTATTTCAAAGCAAACCATTTTGTGTAACTATTATTTGTAATGGATCAATTTTGCCGCACTTGTGGAAAAACGATTGATCAAAAAAAATGTATAAACCTATTTTCCAGTGCAAATAGAAACCTTTTAAGTTGTGCGCGTAAATTTGCAAACTGCTGGGTAATACGAATTCCAATACTGTTTGTTAAAATGTATGTAGGGTTAATTGTAATCCTATTTATGAATGTATTTACTTAGCTAGAAAATGTGACAGGTTTCCCAACTCTTGTGTGCTGGGATTGTCAAATGTTGTTGAAAAAACTTGAAGCCTTTCGCAAACGTTGTGGAAAAATTGAATATTATCTAACAAAACACAAAAAGTCTTTGGCTAGACCTGAACAGCAACAATGCGACCCACTTCAAATTGAAGAGCAGGCTGCTGCGTCCCGTGCTAAAGAAAAAGAATCTCGTTATACTAAAGCAGATGAAGCACACAGTACTGAAGACTCGTGTGATAGGCAAAGTAATAATCTCTTGCCGAAGTATGATTTCAAAGATCAAGATGATACAAACGATGATGGAGAAATGTCGTCAGACGATGCTCTTGACATAACTAAGGACAATGCCCAAAATGAAATGGATAAAAAGGATCCAAAATTTCTTATACAAGATGCTATTCCAGAAGCGAATACCAACCGAAATAGACCAAATTCGACTACTGGCACACGCACAATGCGTCTCGGTCGTAAACTAATCCGAGTTAGAATGACAAACGAAACACATCCCAAACGAATCCTTGACAAACGTCAATGGGCGCCAGCAAATCCATGTATTTGTGAATTCTGCGGGCGTCAGTTCAAAGACGTAAGCAATATGCACGTTCATTTGCTACGACACACGGGAACTAAGAATTTTGAATGCCCGCAATGTAACGTGAAATGTTATACATTACACTTGCTAAACCGTCACTTATTAAAGCACACAGAAGGCCCGTACCCATGCACATTCTGTGGGGTAGAATACAGTACTAATAGTTCCAGAATGCGTCATGAACGGTAAGTGTGAGCAAACAAAATTCGATTTAAAAAAATGTGTACCCTTGAAATTTACAGTGAGGCTTGCAAATTAGGACGAGCACCGCAGGCTAAAACTGAACTTATAAGAAGGGGTGAACGCACATTTCAGTAAGTGTTGCATATTTAATTATTAATATAATGCTTATAAAATTTTTGTTATTTCTCTTCAAGCTGTGACGTATGCGATTTATGGTTTCTTCGTGCTGGCAACTTACAGCAACACCGAGTTTCTAACAATCATATTGAAAATGCACGTCGAAAATCGCGTTTGTTCAACAAACACGTTGCAAAAATAAATTTAACAGCTGGTGAAAATTAATAAAGTGGAGCTGAAGTTTCTGCACTAAATTAAATAAATTAATTAAACTCATCTTTATCACAAAAATATTGTTGGGAACTTGTTGGGAGTTATTATATAAATTACCACCACCTGCGTTTAAAAATTGCGTGAAAAGTAAAGGGTATTTAAGAGTAGCGCTAAGTAGCAATTTGCTCGTACCACTTCATTCGGCTGATTCGAACGTCTATACGCTAACTCAGCAATTTAATGTTAAATGTTTGAAATTGTTGCAGAGTCCTCCAACTAGAGAATGCCTAGATGAGCAACAAAAATTTAGATAAGATTCCTTATGTTACAAGAGCCACTTTTATTTTTAAATTAGCGACATATATACATATGTACAGTGCTTAAGCTATATGCCGAATTTTATTGATATATAATGGTACATGCTATCTCGAATTCGTCCGTGTAAATCGAATACTAAAGTTAAAAGATTAAGCATCTTTCTGTGTTACTAGATTGGTTTGTGATAGATAAAATAAGACCAATTACAGATTAAAAAAAAATAGTTATGATTTAATTTTATATTGAAGTTGTACTTTTAATTTAAAGGAATTCAATGAATTTTTGTATATTAGTTGTTTGTCCTAAGTGCTTCGACTCTCTCTCTACGCTTAAGCTATGACTTGTCGGAATTTCCCTCATGCTTGTGTATGTGTATAGGACAAGAGGGTCAAATAGATCTAACTACCGTTATATACGTGCAGGGGCGTAGCGAAGTGTTGTGTGGGGGTGTGACACCCCGCAAACATCCATCAGTTGGCAAATCTCGGATATTTTACGCAATATTCGAGAAATAAAAATTAAGAATCGGTTATTTATCGGTAATTTGTTGAATCGAGTCGGCTCATCACCCCATTCAACGCATTAACACTATTTAACTTAAACTTAGCACTTCTTAAAAATTATAAAAGTATTAAAATATCTAGACATTGTCAGTGTTAAGAGATTGATATTTTAACGTGCCGTTCATTTCTGCGATTTTGTAATATCAAACTTATTAGATTCAAATTATTCCCATATACTTGTATTAAAACATAGTTACTATTTTTGATTAAGCTTTTCTTCAATTACTGGATAAACTTCATTTATATTTTTCACATTTTCTTCTTTTGTCATTTTGTTTTTATGGTATTTCGAGCGATAATGGCCGTTTAAATTGGATTTACATAAAAAGGGTAAATTACACGTCTTGCAGCTATAAAAATAAAGCAAAAACAATGGTAAAGTATTCGTAGATTCAAACATTTTTAAAAACATACTGGTACGGGCGTTCCCCAGTGTGAAAACGCTGGTGATTTCTCAAACTGTGATTGTCAAAATAAGCCTTATTACAAGTCTCGCATATGAAAGTCCGTTTGCAATCAGTCTGCTTAGTATGCATTCGCCTGTAAAATAAGTAAATTCAAAATCTGCAAATTATAATATTTCAATATTTCATACCGTTCATGTCGACAACGTATTGAGGTTCTAAGAAAACGCTCATCGCAATATCTGCAGGCATACGGTAATTCTCCTTTATGCTTTGTCCGTACGTGCATATTCAGTAAATGTGGGGTATAATCTTTATGATCACATTCCGTACAACTATATTCCTTTACACCGCTATGGCGCAACATATGCAGTTTGAAGGTTGTGGGGTCGGTGAAATGCTTTCCACATTGGTCACAAACTTTATCTATAGTCCGTCTTTTGCGTTTTAATTCTTTAATTTCCTCCTCGGTAAGATCACACCATTTGATATATTTTCTTTTTGGTGTCGGCTTATCAGTGGACTGGTCGGAGGTATTATTGATTTCATAATTTAAGGTCGATTGATCGGGCCTATCGTCTTCTTCCAAGTACAAGACAGGTTTGTTGCTTTTAACTGAATTCTCATTCCTTATTGTACCATTTGAGTCGATTCGACCTAGCTCAGAATCGTTTAAGGGGTCGAGTAGATCAGTGTTTTCAATTTTAGGGGTCAGTAGATTATTTTCATTTTCTCGATTACGAAATACAAGAATATTGGTTTTCGCTGGTTTCTTTAAGCTCTCTTGCAATAAGTTTTTGTGTGTATTAATGCAACGCTGTCGAAATAACATTGCATGATTTAAGTCCAACAAGCAATAAGCACAAATATGTACAGGCATATTTAGCTCGTCACTTAGCTATAAGACATTTTTGAGTTGAAGTAACTGTGGTTGAGTTGTATTAATTTGTTTTAGTAACGTCTACCCACCCGAATGCCAGTCAGCGCATCAATCTTGTGTAGAATGCTAGAGTTTGCTTCATCAAAAATATTTTTAACATTTCGATTATTAGTCTCCTCGCCACAAGTCCTGCAACGAACTGGCATTTTCCTCTTTATGGTTGTTAGTTTTGGAAAATTTGCACAGATAAAAATTTCTAATAAACTACATGAATCGATATTTTTGCCAGTGGGTACATATCTATTTTAATCGCATAAAAATATTAATATAGACAAACACTTTCGAATGGTAGCATTGACACGCGTCCTGTACTACAATTGTTTACATTTCAAATTGTTAATAAACGATGCAATTAATATATTTATGTTTTTGCTGGTTAGTTGAATGACAGACAAACTGTAACTTAACTTAACTTTATAAAACAAATTTGGTTTTACACTGCTCGCAATGAGCCTCCCATGAATTATATATTGTAAGTTCTTATAAGTCTTAAAAGGACTAGTAGGTCGTAGGGACGAATTAGACAACCAAAAAAAAAAGGTTCACAAATGTCAAGTTGATGCAGACAAGAAAAATAAACACAACTTGATATAAAAACAATTTATGAAAATGTTTGGTCAGAGTGAATACCCTGGGTAAAATGAATCACAGCATGCCCACCGCTTCAATAAACTATGTGAAAATTTAAGTATGAAAAATATCATTCCCAGATATGTATATGTTATAACCCATATCTCAACTAACTATGAGCATTAGAAAATATTGTTTTTTTGTCGCGTAAATGGCTGTATCCTGATTTATTGTTTCTTTAAAAAAACGTAATATAGTCGAAACCGTTGATAGCCGATATCGACCTCTTTTTTTTTTTGGATATTCAAATTGGTACCTACTCTACAACGTGTCGACACTTGTCGGAATCGAAACCCAGAACGCCTTTCTTTCCAATTCCACAATTCTTGCAAGCCAACAGATGACTGCACACATTTTCTTCCATTATTTTCGTTTCGCAGAGACACTCAACCGCAACTCAAAAGCGAGAACCGAAGTCATCACCAAATTCGGCGACACCGAGCACTTTTTGTTTGAGTGTTTGTCTCTAACAGTTTGACACACCTTGCAAGATGGTGCCATCAGCAAATTCATGTGTTCGTTTTTGGCGCCAAAAACAAAACGGGAAGGGGCAATTTGCACGTTCACTTGCTACGACATACGTGAACGAAGAAATTCGAACGCACGGCAGGGGGATGCCGTTCATCCCTCATTTGTTTTAGAAACAAATACAAATACTAACCAACCACATTTAAATAAAAATGTTTTTTCCTTAAATCTATCTTTTAAAAAAACAACATATGTATGTAAATTACTTTGAATTTTTGTCTTGGATAATGTCTGCCCCAAATGAAGTCATTTAAAAATATCCATTTGGAACATAGAAATGCTGATCGATTTAGATCAACGGTCGGCACGATCCTATCCCGCGGCCCTATGGTTCACACGAACTGTGTTTGGGCTACCTTATTTCTCATTTGTTTGACTACTAAGTTAAAAGTAACCTCCTTGACTGCCAGAATGCGCTGCTACTGCAAAAAATGTTATGGTGCCTTGACGTCCGTTCATATTTAGGCAGACATGCCAAATTTCAGTGCGATACTGTCTTTAGTTTTATTTTGACAGCTGATTGTTGTTCACGTGTTTGGCATCATGTTGTTGAGTATGGGCAAAAACGATTTTCGTTTTCTCATAAAGCATTATTTTGTGAAAGGCAAAACGGCGAAGGAAAGTTGGATAAATAACTGCAACTTCACTACTGATCAAGCCCGCAGCGGCAGGCCTTCCGATGCGGTTACAGAGGACAATGTCAAAAAAAAATACATGACATGTTGGCTGACCAGAAAGTGAAGGTGCGCGAGCTAGCAGATACCACAAAGAATAGTACTGAGCGCACACTCCATATTTTTGGCCAATTTTCTGCATAGGAAAAAGGTATCTTGTCGCTGGGTGCCGCTCATGCTTACTCCTGACTAAAAACACGAACGTGAGAGCACTTCCAGCACTTTGTTGGACTTGCTCATTCGGAATCGGGCGTACTTTTGGCGTCGATTGGTGACTGTTGATGAAACCTGGATCCATTACCAGAGAACAGAATGAGTGCCTGGCAATGGGCTGAAGACGGCACTAGTGCTCCGTTGCGGCTGAGGGAGACTTGATGGGTCGAAAAGGTTATGGCGTCGGTTTTCTGGGATTGTCATGGCATACTCTTCGTGGAATGTCGGGCACCGACTCGACTGTATTACATTTTTTTCTATATGGCTAGTTATCTTTCTTTATTACTTCTTTCAATGTGAATTTTTCCGATTTATTTATAGTTATTCTGTGAATCGGGACGGAGACGAATCCAAGATTATCAAACAATGTCCAGCCGATCTTGTGCTATAAATGCTTTCTTATACCCTGTACATAAAGTATGATAATATCGTGCAAATGTATGTAACAGTCAGAAAGATGCGTGGCAGACCTTACAAAGTATATATATATTCTTGATCAGCATCAATAGCCGAGCTTATATAGCCAAGTCAGTCTATCCTTATGAGTAAGAGGATCTTAGAGACTATAAGAGCTATGGAGCTGAAATTTTACCAAAATATGTGCACAATAGTCACGCTGATTAAGTATTCGATTTATGTCGTTATCGCGGCTTAAAACTGTTAGTGATTTTTTTCCTATATTTTTTGAATTATTCTTTTAACCAGGGCGGAGGCGAATGCAACAAACCATAGATCATCAAAATCGGTCCAGCCGGTATTGAGTTATAAATGGTGTAACTAAGATAACTTTATTTTATATACATACATAGTTATTATTTTTGTTTCAGCTCTTCTTCAATTGCTGGATCAATTTGATTTCTATTTTGAACATGTTCTTCGTTCGCCTTTTTGTTTTTATGGTATTTCGAGCGATAATGTGTGTTTAAATTGGATTGACTTAAAAAGGCTAAATTGCACGTCTTGCAGCTATAAACAAACAAAAACAAAAGCAATGGTAAATACTCTTAAATTTAAATATTTTTGAAAACATACTGGTACGGGCGCTCTCCAGTGTGAGCACGCTGGTGGTTTCTTAAACTGTGTTTGTTGAAATAAGCCTTATTACAAGTCTCGCATATGAAAGTCCGTTTGTCACCAGTTTGCTTCGTATGCATTCGCCTGTAAAATAAGTAAACAAATTAAAAAACTACAAACTATAACATTTCAATGTTTCATACCGTTCATGTCGACAACGTATCGTGCTTCTATGAAAACGCTCATCGCAATATCTGCAGGCATACGGTAATTCTCCTTTATGCCTTGTCCGTATATGCATATTTAGTAAATGCGAGGTATAATCTTTATGATCACACTCCGGACAAGTATATTCCTTTACACCGCTATGGCGCAACATATGCAGTTTGAAGTTTGTGGTGTCGGTAAAATGCTTGCCACATTGGTCACAAACGTGATCTCTAATACGCCTTTTACGTTTTAATTCTTTGATTTCCTCCTCGGTTAGATCACACCATTTGATATATTTTCTTTTTGGTGACGGTTTATCAGTGGACTGGTCGGAGGAATTATTGATTTCATAATTTAAGCTCGATTGAGAATCGGGCCTATCGTCTTCTTCTAAGTTCAAAACAGGTTCGATGCTTTTAACGGAATCCTCGTCACTTATTGTACCATCTGTGTCAATTCGACCTAGCTCAGAATCGTGTAAGGGATCAAGTAGATCAGTGTTTTCAATTGTAGGTGTTATTAGGTGTTCCTTTTTTTCTCGTTTAAGAAATACAAGACTATGGTTTTTTGCTGGCTTCTTTAAGCACTCTTGCAATAAGTTTTTGTTTGTATTAATGCAACGCTGTCGAAATGACATTGCATGATTTAAGTCCAACAAACAATAAGCGCAGATGTGTTCGGGCATATTAAGTTCATCACTCAGCTTAAATAAATTTTTAAATGAAAGTAACTGTGGTTAAGTTGCATTAAATAATTTTTTTTTTAAACCGTCTACCCACCCAAATGCCAGTTAGCACTTCAATCTTGTGTAGAATGCTGGAGTTTGAGATCTCAAAAATATTCTTAGCATTTTGATTGTTAGTCTGCTCGCCACAAGTTCTGCAACGAACTGACATTTTCCTCTTTGTTGTTGGTTGTTTTTGATAAATTTGCACAGATATGTATAAATTTCTAATGAACTACATAAATCGACATTTTTGCCAGTGGGTACATATCTATTTTAATCACATAAAAATTGTAAAACATATTGATAAACTCTTTCGTATGGTAACATTGACGCGAGTCTTGGGATATTTTTTTTGGCTGAAATTGTTAATAAACAATGCAAATAATAAATTTTGATGTTTCTTTTGCTGGTTAGTTGCATGTCAGAAAAACTTTTTAAATTTTTTTTTTCAACTTGAAAAAACAAATATTGTTTTTCATTGTTCATTACACGACGCATTAGACATCGAAAAAAAAAACGTATCTGCAAATGTTCATTTTAGTTTAGTTTTAAAAGTTGTAGTCAAAAGAACCTCACTTTGTTTAACACAATTTGTTTGAATGTCTGGGATGCTTAAACCTATAAAGCGATCTAAGCTAACTCCAATACTAGTGCTTTTCCGTCATAGTGGAGGAACGTAATGTCGCGACCCCCTGATCGTAGGCGGAACAAATTCATTATTTATTCATTTGTTACAATGAGAAAAAAGATTCAATATTATTAAAACTTCCTATCTTTTCAGCCGCAAAAGTTCCACTCAATCAAAAAAATATCAGCACCGCTGGAGTGAATTGCTAACTTTATGTTGCCAAGTCATAATGGAAATTAATAGATTAATTCCATACTATATGCAATAGACATTAAACATAATTATTTTTGACAAAATGCATATAAGTAAATATCAATTCAAATTGTTTTGGTTGATTCACACACCTGTTGGGCTCGGCTTTTTAACAATATATGAGAATATTGGGATAATAAACATAAAATTATTACATATAATGTCACAGAAAATTGAATCGAAAGGTAAATAATATAATCCGGAAACAGTTAAGGAGTAAGAAAAAAATATAAACTTTGTAGTTTCGCATTCAACATCTAAAGGTCCTTCCATTCCTAATACAACTCTATAAGCTACTTTTATTAATTTAGATGGTACCTTTAAAGAGAACATTCGGATTTATTTCTTAAACATAATTATAGTCCCACCCAGTTTGCAAAGAATTCATATATACACAATGAGCCATTCATACAGAAGAGTTATCCTGTTTAAATGACTATAGTTAAATAATTTAATGTCAATTATTATTTATATTGAAAAATTCTGCCATGCTGATTTAATTTAAACATTGTTTTAATAAATGGCCCGCATTTTTTCACAATTTGTTGTCTTCTTCTATGAAATCGTCAAAGTTAAATTCCTCTTCGGTAGCTGAAGCATTAAGAGGTTGCAATGACTCTTGTACTTTTTTTAAATGTTGTTTTGAACGATTATGTGTATTTAAATAAGTTTTCATCTGAAAGTCCATATTACACGTATCACAACTGTTGAAAGACATTAATGTTAACAGAATAAGTATTCGAGTTTAGATTGTATTTCAACTTACCGATGCGGTCGAGCACCAGTATGCAAGAACTCGTGTTGTTTCAAGGAAGAAGTCATAATGAAGGTTTTGCCACAATGTTTGCATCCTAGAGGCTTATTGATATGTTTCCTTTAAAAGTGGGAAAATTGGATAAGCTTGATTAGAGTAAATTTCTTCAGCTTACCGCTCATGTCGACACCGGCTGGTACTAGTATAAAAACGTTGGTCGCATAATTTACAAGCATATGGTTTTTCACCACGATGTTGTACGCGAATATGCAAGTTTAAAAGATGGTGAGTGAATTCTTTATGACCACATTCCTTACATTCATATTTTTTTATACCAGTATGTCGGATCAAATGCACTTTAAAGTTACTGGAGTTTTTAAAGCACCTTCCGCATTGGTCACATATATAATTCTGCTCTTCATTTCGCTTTCTTTTTTTTACTAATTTTTTGTCGGCAGGCTTTTCAGTTTTATGTTGTAAACTGGTAGCTGGCTTGGCTGATTGAGAGTTCGTTACTTTCTGAGCGGGCCGATGAGCTGCACTCCGCAGTTTTGATTTTCTGCCATGCTGCATATTGACAGATGGACGCACACTTAAAGTTACAGGGGTTTCTGCTTTTGAAATATTGTAAACTTTATTTGTGGACGCAACACTCGGTTTAGTTCGTTCTTTTAATATGCTTTGTTGTAGTTTCGCATTTGAAGATAAGCCTTTCTTCTTCAAAGTTGGCTTTTCATAAAGTTTTGGCGAAGGTGCGTCATACAGTATATCCAGTGATTGACCGCAATTTGTGGAATATCCGCTTTTCTGCGGAACTGCATTGTTTTTTGTTGACGTGGGCTCGTCGTCTGAATTGGACTCTAATAAAAATGAATCCTCACTGAAATCCGAGCGCTTCAACGGGTCGAGTTGGTCCCAATTTTTCCGTGTCGACTTAATTAGACCTAGCTCTAAATTTTTTTTTTCATTTATTAGTTGTGTTTGAGTTTTAATGCAACGATCTCTGAAAGCCACAGCATGATTCAGATCCAGTTGGCAACAAGCGCAAATGTGAGTAGGCATGTTCGCGTCGTCGGTAAACTAAAACAACAATTTTTTTTCATTTTTAAAGCTAATATAATTAAGACCAGCAACTATTGCATTTATTCGATTTCCTACCTGTAAGCCGGTCAATACTTCTATCTTTTTCAGGATGCCATCGTTGTCTTTTTCAAAAATGCCCATTGCATTGAGGTTATAAATCTGTTCACCGCACGTTCTGCACCGAACCGACATTTTTAATGTTCTATGTACTCTTCCGCATAAACAAAATTTCGTTTTTAAGCATCAAATTTATTTACATTTACAGAAGATTAGCCAGTGTGTACACAGTCTCTGTAGGTATGTATACATAAAGCATTGTCAGAACATTTCAAGTTTAAATAGAGCAACACTTGTAAATACTTCGCAAGAAACATATGACAATAAACAAAACATATGTTGAGGTATGCACAATAAATGAAATGTTTAATATTCAACTACATTCACAATTGAGTCGCTTAAATCAAAGTCAATATCGTCATTTAAAATAGTGTTCTTACTTATATTATCGCAGCTGTTTAATAAATGGTCCCCAGCTCTCTTTTGATGAAGTTTTGACCTGTAGTGGATTTTAAGATTTGTATTCCGCTGAAAGGCCACATCGCAAGTTTCACAACTGTTACAATAAAACATAAGTAAATTAATAAACCGAAATTAAACACATTTTTTAAGAGTAATCTGAACTTTACCGATAGGGCCTTTGACCTGTGTGCAAAAACTCATGTTTGTTTAAACAGGATTTAGTGTTGAATGACTTGCTACAATATTTACATTCGAAAGATTTCTTATCCATATGAATTCTGCGTAATATGACTATTAACAAAGCTGAACAGTCTTACCAAATATTTATGTTGCTTACCGTTCGTGGCGACAGCGGTTAGTGCTTGTGTAAAAACGCCTATCACAATATTTGCAGGCGTAGGGCATCTCACCATTATGTCGTACCCGTATATGAAGATTTAATAAATGGGATGTAATGTATTTGCGTTGACACTCTTTGCATTCATATTGTTTTATGCCAGTATGACGTATTAAATGCAATTTTAAATTGCTACTATCCTTAAAACACCGTCCACACTGGTCACATATGTAGCTTTTTCTTTCAAGGGACTTGAACTTCTTTACATATTTTTGATCAGCTAAATTTTCGGTTGCATCAAGCGTACAGGTAACTTGATTGCCTAGCTGATGTTGTGATTTGTTAAGAGAATACGTTGAAGTCCACGATTTTCTGCAGTGCTCCGATTTGGCATTTTGGTGCGAAGGGGAAAATTGCTGTGGCTTAGATTGCTGTGAGCAGGTTTGAGGCGATCTGTTTATTTGCTTTGGTAGACTGTGTGTTGTTAATGTGGACTCGTCGTCTGTATCGGAAATTAACAGAAATGAATGCAAAGGGTCGAGCTCATCCCAGTTACGCTGTGTAAGTTTCGTCATGTCTTGATCCATGTTATGATTTTCATTTAGTAGCTGCTTTTGAGTTTCAATGCAACGATCCCGGAAAGTCATCGCATTTTCCAAATCCACTTGGCAACACGCACAAATGTGGACAGGAATGTTTACATCATTATTAAACTAAAAAAACAAATTATTAAATTATTTTTATTAATGGTATTGAATTGTAAACGCAAATAGTTAAAATATACATATATTTTCTTACCAGTATACCGGTCAAGACTTCTATTTTCTGAAGCACGCCATTGCTATTTTCATCAAAAAGATTTATTGCATTCAGATTGTAAATATGTTCTCCGCATGTTCTACACCGAGTCGACATTTTAAGGGTCTTATATGCCTTTCTTTATAAACAAAATTTTGTATGCGACTATCAAATTTATTTTCGTATTCAGTAGATTATTGGCCAGTGTGTCTATAACAGCTGAGGGTTTAAATTTATCAGTCAGAAAATGTACTAAAAAATAAAGCAACACTTTCCATGTTTAAATTTCAACACTTTCACTGCAAAGTACTAGTAATAGTCACTGAAGTCGACATAAACAAAATCATTGGGTTTGTTTAAAAAGCTTCCATAATTTACAACTTGGATGTTAAGAATTATATCGTGTAAAATTATGTTTTAAAGGAAAAAATGTGGATAAAAACCTCAAAGGAAAAAAATACGGTTTTACAGAAGATTTCGTAACTAGTGTATCATTACATCTTAGCAAGTATTTTTTAGAAAGGTACAATCATTGGATAGCAATTTGTGATTGGGTTACAGAATAAACAACATTTTGTATACAATTGAATACCATAAGTTTTGTCCTTTATAGTCGGTTTTTGTACTTCAACATGAAGACAACCACTGCCTGGTGGCCGTACTCTGTGTGGAACAGAGTTCTAAAAAAGTTCGAAGCTGCAGAATTTGAGGCATTACCCCATTAAGTATCGTATCAAACGCTAGTGTCCACGGAATCGTTGAACAAGACAAAGCGGCTATTTCGTAGCGTTTGAGATCATTGGGCATGCGAATTACAGCCGAGGTGACTTTTCACCTTTGAACAACAAAACAGAAAGAAATTTATATTATTTTAACTAAACCTCGGGCTCCGCCCAAATGGCGCTAATCCCAAAAAGTAAAAACCCATGTCGAACACCAACGAAGTACACGAGCGATTCATTATTTATTCCTTAAATTTTAAGGAATAAGAATTTAGTTCTCATCAATGCAATTTAATGTCATATTAGGTAAATATTTCAATATGCAAGGAATTCTAATTTTTAAAGTTTTCCCTCGTTTTCCAAATTATTTTCATACTATTCTATGTTTTGCGTATAAGATACTTTTAAGAATAGACAGACATTCATTAAAGATCTTTTTAACCGACTTCAGCACCTTCAATAGAATTAGGAACATAATTATGAAAGCAATTAAAAATTATTTTTGTTCACTTCCGTAAAGTATGCTAATTATCAATAAATAAATGCTTTTTTTTAGTAACTTTAAGTCATCGTTTCTACCTTAAAATAAGCCTAAAAAGATCTAAAACAAAGCGAGAGAATTAACCAGAATACCTAATGAAACATAACATTAAATCTTCAACATTTTTATTTATATGTAAACATATATTTATGTATATTTGAATCCCATTATTCATCCATGTTAAAAATGTTGTGACTGTGATTCACTGATTAAGCCGTGGCACCAGTGGCAGCAGCGCTTGTGGTGGCTGCTTGCTCTTCCTTAAGACGATCCTTCTTAAGGGGACCCATGAAGGCCAGCTTATCAGCTGGTGTTTGGAAGCGGCCATGACCCATCTTGGATGAGGTATCTATGAACTTGAGCTTGATCTGTTCCAATGCTGAGCGTTTTGTGTGTCTAAGGAGCGACTTGCGTAGGGTGATAATACGCTTCTTGGAGCCAATGCAGCAGCCCTTGATCATGACAAAGTCGTTATTGACTTCACCATAATGAGGAAAGCCACCCATTGGAGTAATGCTCTTATCTGTCAAATCGTACTCAGTTGAGGCGTTGTTCTTAATGACCTGCAAGAAGAGATGAATCAAATAAGTATTTTCCAAAAGCCGTGTATTTTGCAATACAATCAAATCTCTTCGTTACTTGGATGCAATCAGTCCTATCATTATAAAATATCATGGTTATTCAATATTTTTTATTTCGATGTCGTTATTTTTATAGTGTTTGTCATCATGCCAGATCCAAGCAACAGTTTAAAGATGTTAAGTGAGTATAATATTTGTAAGGTAGGGCTTACCTTGCCGTCCTTGGTGTGGATTCCAGCACCGATGCGGTAAATCTTCTTGTTGATCTCAGTACGGTGATGATATCCCTTTTGACCAGCACGGGCCACAGTGGTTGACACACGGGATGGATGCCAGGCACCAATACAGGCAACCTTACGCAACCCTTTGTGCGTCTTGCGGGGTAGTTTCTTGGTATGCCAACGTGATGTGACACCCTTGAAACCCTTACCCTTGGTCACTCCAACGCAATCAATCATCTCATCTTGACCGAATACATTGCTGACCTGGATAGGTTGTTCCAAGTGCTCGCGCACCCACTTGATCTTATCTTCGATGGAACCACCGTTCAGTTGAATTTCCATAATGTGCGCCTTCTTTTGGCGCTGCTTGATCAAACGGATCTGTCAGTGGAAAACCAAAAGCAAAGAAAAAAAAATTACGTAAATATATAAATTTATGAGAAACAGGTTGGGACTGTGCGTAATATGGTTTAACCGAGCGATAATAGCCTAAGCGGCTACGCACCGTTACTGGAATATATTAAGCATCGCCACCCAAGGGGCAATTTGGTCTTCGACGTTGCACTCGTTGACTGTGTATTGAATGGACACAGTGGGAATGCTTTTTAGACCAGGCGCACCAATTGCCCATGCCCCAGTAATGGGGAATGACACAGAAAGCGCAACAAGGTCAAGGACGTCATAGAAAACGAATTAGTTTTAAAAGTCCATATTTACCTGCGAGTGAGCAATGACGCGAATAACTTTGCAATAACGCAGCATTTTGCGGAAATCGTTTTCGATGCTCTTCTTGCCAAGATCATCAGTCCATTTCTTGCTGGCTTTGGTGAAAGCCTTCTTCTGGCTCTTATACCTAAGTTAATATGAAGATTAGAGCATTAGTAGGGTCCTCCCAGACAGTTGACAAATCAATCCTCGACGAGGTTTTACGCAACTCTGCTGTAGGACGATACAAAACGGGAAGTAAACCTCATCGCAATTTGAAGCGAGCGGAGATTACTGCTTCCATGCCGGTTTACTCGATATTTTGGAAAAGTAATGCACGCCAAAGAACAAGGCAGCTTTCCAAACATCAGCTCACACGACTTGCATATATTTAAAAAGCTCTCTCAGCAAGCTGATCGAAGAACTTTATAATTTAGTTGTCATTTTAGTAACACTTTTACTTTGAGTTTCCATAAAAACGAACGAACTTAGCACACACAAATTACATGATACGAATTTGATCAGAAGGAAGGCAGCAGTGATGGTAGAAGGCTTTTCAACAAGAATATTTGCTCATTCAGATACCATCTTATCATCACCCAAATGTAGCACATAATAATTGTGTGTCTCTTTGCAAATAATTATTGATGCTATAGGAGATTTAGGTACATACCAGTTCTTATAGAAGCGACGACGGCACTCTTCGGAAAGATGCTGGGCCCAGACGTTTACAAGAGCACGCAGACCAAATGGAGTCTCAATGTAACCTACAGCGCCAACAACAATCATTGGTGGCGTTTCCAAAACGGTTACAGCTTCGACGACCTCCTTCTTGTTTATCTCTGCAAGGGCGATTCAAAAATATAAGTCTCAATTGCATATTTTGAAGTTAAAGCGTTATATATTTATCGTATAAACATAAATCAGTCCGCCCTAGTTGGTTTAAAATCATGGTTTTTCATTCGTTTTCTAACCATAAAATTTAACTTTTTATCATCATGAAAATGTATCGTACTCATTTAAATTGGTATGGATATTACTTACTTGAGCCAGGACGGTCTGCCTCTCGCACAATATGCGTCATACCGGCTTTGTAGCCAATGAAGCAAGTTAGATGAACTGGCTTCGTGGCATCATCCTTAGGGAAAGCCTTAACCTTTCCACGATGACGACGTGAGCGCTTCTTAGGGTTGAATGACATGGAGCCATGGCGAGGCGCGGAGAATTTGCGGTGAGACTGCAAATATAAAATAAATTGATGGAATTTCCTTTTATTTTAAGGTTATGTTGTGCTGCACACGTGCAACGCGAAAACGCTTTTCTTTGTTTTTCAAAATGTTAATAAAACCACGAAAAATAATTATGATACTGCAATTTGTCTTGTGGTCATAAAGTTCGACTTTAAATTTGACGATTGTACATTTTTATTTTTTTTTATTAACAGCTAAAATATGCTTCCAGAACTACATCTTACCATGACGGCTGTTGAAACAAAAAGAAAGGAAGTGGATGAAGGTGGCAGCGACTACTACAAAAGTGCTGCCAATCATTATGGCTTTCCTTCAAATATATGGCAACGTATTGCTTTTGAGAAAACAGGTGATTAGTAGATGACCCATCACTAACAGCGCGCTCAAAATTTGTTTATGATTTATAAACATATTTTATTTGGCTCTATTCTGCCGCTGTAGTAAATCTGCTACCTAAAAATATACAATTAGAATGCGATCTTGCATTATTTTTTACCACTAATGAATAAGTGTTTTTTTATATATTTGGCGTAAGTTGGTGTTGAGAAATTTAAAAAAAAAAGCTGTGGTGGCAGATGTTTACTTAACACCGGCAGGGCTTGCAAAATTGATTAGAAGTACATACTTCACATTTTATTACATTACATACATATATTATATTCTTCCACTTTCGTTGACTCTTTGGATTCCCATTTTAATATTAACGAAAATGGATATGCATTCGGGACGTTATTTGACCAAGTCCATTATCAGATGTGGAATACGAAAATATTTAACTCCAAGTTTGGAATATATAAAGGAGATATCACACTTAAACGAGCTACGAAAGGCACAGGTTCGCGTAATCGTCATTAAGGTAAGCTCCATAATAATAATAATTCCGTTCTTTTGTAATTTATTCTAAATATTTTCAATGGTAGAATAATATGAAGAACGTGGGCGACACAAAGCGTAGCATAATACAAAGTATTGATGAAGTGAAACAACAACAGTTTAAAGTATATAGCGATATGAAGCAATTTGGTGGTCAACGATCATCGGAAAAATATCTTCAACTAGTTCGCGAGGAGTTAAAGGTTTGTTGTTGTATTTGAATATATACATATGTATGTATATGCATAAATACTTATGTAGCACTAATATAAAAGTAAATAGTTTGATTAAAAGCGCATTTTCAGCTTCAACAGGAAGAAAACGGACTGCGTAAGAAATATAAGGATGCAGATGCTCAAGAAATTAGTTTGTTCACTGATTTCTCCATTGCAATGTCAAATTCACACGAAAAGGAGAAAATTCACAAAAACTTTTTAGTTACGATTAACATATTTGCTTCAATTATAGCAACGTTTGGTGCTTTTATTTTGAACGTGCTATACTACCGAAATGAAAAAAAAAAGTTAAGTTTATTGCAAGCAGTTGCCGGCAATAAAGGACATAAATCGGAGTCTTGGACTGGTTATTTTAACAATCACACTCGTTGGATGTACTCCTGGATGTTTCCTAAGCCTTAAAAAGAAAATTAATTGCATTTCTAATTTTATTACGCAGTGATTAAAGTGTATGTAAGGAACGAATTGCTTCTAATGCATGTAAAAATTAAAGCATGCAGCTCTGTTGAAGTTATGATTTCTAATGGCAAAACCGTTCATTCTTTAAGTGATGTACATACATACATATGTATATTTTGTATTAATATTTACTGTTTAAAAGTATGCATTAAATTTATGTAACTTAAGCGATATATGTTTTCAAATAAAATAAGTTAATTAAAAATTATCACAAGTCTATGGAGCTATGGATATCCTATCCTAAGCTCTTTACTTAGAACAAAAAGTTGTAAAAATGTTGATTTACTTGATTCAAGTTCCGAATCGTGAGGAGACTTTGTTTCCACGAACAATGCTACTTTTTAAAATGGGCTATACATAGATGGAAATTACAAAAATATGTAACAACTCCCATTCGCAACGCCATAATAAAAGGCAATTTGGTTCTCTTCTTACACATTAGATACGTTAGACACATGTTAAGAAAGACGCGAGGTAATGCTATGATAAAAAAAATATAAAGGGGAATTCGCAAATTTAACTTCTAATAGATTAGGTTAATAAAAATATTTTTCTTTAAAATTTCAAATAGCTTTTTTAATTGTGGTATATCGAATAAAATTGTGTAAACATTTTTTTTTTTTTAAACCATGTAAAACAGAATTGCGTGTATTTAAAAAAGCAATCAGTTGGATTTTTTTTATAAATTTCGGCACTTCTGCTACAAAATGCCCAGCTGATATAAATCAGCTGATGTGATTTAAACGTGTGGCAACCCCAAGTGCTGGTAGTTATTTTTCCCCTGGCTACGACTATTTGGAATGTTCGGTTAGAATGTTGAATGCGGTGCGTTTAGTTAATCGGCGATGTTTTAGTTATAAGTCAGTTCGTCGACCGGACTTACGATCCACCAGCCATAAACTTATAGACCCAAAAGCAGGGCCAGGGGGTCAACAAGTACAAAATGAGGATCTTGGAAATTTGACCAAACAACTGAAGTCAAAAATTTTGTCAACAGGCCCGATACCTTTGGCGGAATACATGCGTGAAGTGCTTACAAATCCCCATGCTGGCTACTATATGACACGCGACGTATTTGGCCGTGAAGGTGACTTTATTACATCGCCTGAAATATCCCAAATTTTTGGTGAGGTGAGCGCATTAAAAAATCTTGCTGATATGGATATATTGTACATATTTTTGTTATTCAGCTTGTGGGTATCTGGTTTGTAAACGAGTGGCGTAAATTGGGAAGCCCATCGCCGTTTCAACTAGTTGAGTTTGGCCCAGGACGTGGGACGCTTGCACGTGACATTCTTAAGGTGCTAACGAAATTTAAGCTTGGCGCAGAGTTTTCAATGCATCTGATTGAGATAAGCCCATTTCTTAGTAAAGTTCAGGCAGAACGTTTTTGTTACACACACGACTCGATTTCGGATAGTTCACAGCCGTATTACCAAGTTGGCACTACTGCTACTGGAACAAAAGCCTACTGGCACAGACGTTTGGAGGATGTCCCGGAAGGTTTCTCACTAATCTTAGCTCACGAGTACTTCGATGCATTGCCCATACATAAGCTTCAACTGGTCAAAGATTTGTGGCAGGAGGTTTTAATCGACGTAGATCAATCGGATGATTCTGCCGATTTTCGCTACATTTTGTCTAAAAGTCAAACCCCGATATCACGTTTATTTCAACCTCTGCCTCAAGAGTCGCGTACTCTACTAGAGTATTCATTAGAGACTGAACGCCAGGTTGGATTGTTGTCTGAGCGAATTGTGCGCAACGGTGGCATAGCTCTAATTATGGACTATGGTCATTTTGGCGAAAAAACTGATACATTTCGTGCGTTTAAACAGCATGCGCTTTACGACCCTCTGTTACGGCCAGGTACAGCAGATTTAACAGCCGATGTGGATTTCAAGCTCATTAAATATACTGCAGAGGCTCGAGGACATGTCCACTGTTGCGGACCAGTGGAGCAGCGTGAATTCTTGGAAAAAATGCACGGAGAAGCTCGACTTGAGGTATTTATTCAGTTTGATGGGGAAAGACTATTTACATCTTAAATGCTTTCAGCAATTACTTACCCATGCGTTACCTGAGAACCACGACAATATTCGCTCTGGCTACGAGATGCTTACAGATCCCAAACAAATGGGCAGTCGCTTTAAGTTTTTTGCTATATTTCCAGGTGTTATTTGCGAACATTTAAAAAAGTATCCAGTGGCGGGTTTTACTTAAATAAAAGTTTGTAACATTTGGAATGGTTGTATACTATATTTTAAAAACTACTAGCTTGTGATGATTAATTTTGGAAAAATAAATATTATTTCTTTTGGAATGAAGCGTTAATAGTTTGCATTTCAGCATTGGTTAACTGCAATACCGCACTAATTGCATTCAGCATATGGCGTTTGCCATCGACATCTCTAGTTACAATAAAACTGATGATGACGTTTTTCAGGTACTCGAGATTGGCTCCCTCACGGGTCTTGCAACGCTCCAGCCTACAAAGTACCAATAAACTTAAGTTTCAAATAATTATGCACAAAACATACCTGTCCACATGTTCTCGAAGGCTTTCAATTTTATCGTGCATTTCCTGCTGGGCAGTTACCTTTTCTTGTATCGCCTTCCGCAGCGCTGCTTCGGCTGAATATTTAGCCTTACGCAGAGCTGTTATTTCAATATCCTTGCGAGCTAGTTCATTAGCGTAGTGCAGCATGTGACAATTTTCGCCGAGCGATAGTTTCTTCGACTTAAGTTTCACCTTTCGCTCCCGTTCGACCTCAACACTCTCTGCATCAGATGAACCGGCGTAAGGGTCGCAAGTGGCATTACCGTCCAAAGAGGTCGCTTGTAAAGGAATGCTGCCTGAACTGTGGAATATCTCAAAGGATGTCTGCAATGTCTTAATTTCCTGTTCTTTTTCGTCTAACAATTGGAGCGATCGTTGCCGCTGCTTCTGTAGCTGCTGCTCCAATTCAATGAGTTTGCAGCGCATCTCATTTTCCAATTCAGCTTGCGCCTCTTTCCATTTCGCTCGTTCGTTTTTTAAAGTTAGCCGTAATTTTTCGCCTTGTTGTTTTAATTCCGACTCTGATTCGTCAATATTTTGATTAAGAACCTGAACTTTCTCCTGCAATGTTTGGATGTGAGATTTTTGCAAGAGAATCTTCTCTTCAAGCGCCAAGCGATCTTGTTTTGAGGCATCAAGTGATTGTTGCACGCTCAGCAACTGATGTTCACATTGAACATGGTTGTCGACTGTCGAACTAGTGCCAATCGCCAAAACTTTGTTCAAGTCGATTGGGTTGGCCTTGCGCGAATTTTCGCTAGTTAACAGTTTTTTGAGGCGCACTATTTCCTCGACCAAAGAACTTATGTCGATGTCACTCAAAGGTTGCGACAATGGGGCATAAGTTTCGCGAACTGGGCGCTTCTGTGCTTGTTCCAGTTCTTGCAGTTGTTGCTTTAGTGCATGTATATTTTCCTGATCCACATGCCTCACACGATCGTAGCTACCCACTGTACTGCTTAGCTCCGCAAGGCGGGCTTCAAGATTGGCCACGCGATCTTCGTGCAATGCTGCCTGTTTGCGACTTTGTTCTTCGGCGCGCAGCGCACGGCGTTGCTCTTGTTTAATAGCTATTGCGTGCTGTTCCTTAAGTTGATGCATTTCTTGGCGAACTTGTTGTAGCAGCGCGCCACTATCTGTGTCAGGTGAAGAGCAGGCAGTATCTGGGTGGTCAGCTTTTGCTTGAAATTGCTTCAAATAAGCTTTAGCTTCCTTTAGTTGCGACTGCAGCTCTCGCAGGCGACTGGATTCGTCATCGTTGCTGGCAAACTGCGTTTTAAAATTATTAAGTTGCATTTCAATATTCTCTTTGAGATGACGTTCATCAGAGTAAAGCTTTTGCAGTTCGCGTATCATTAGTATTTGATTGTTCGTTTCCTTCTCGCGTTCCTGACGCTCAATTATCCATTTCGCTTTTACTTCGTCAACATCGTTTTTCGCGCGTGCAGCTTGCTCTTTCAATTTCTCTTGCAGTTCCTGTATGCTATGCTCTTTTTGAGCAATTTGAACACGTAGCTGTTTTTTATCTGCTTGGAATGAGGCCTCCATGCGGGATTTCTCTGCAGAAAGGGTTGCAAGTGAGTTCATTAGGGTAATAATTTGCGTTTGCAGTTGTCCCTTTTCATCATTTTTGTTTGTCGACTCTCCGTTTTTAATTTCTTCGCCTGCAGCCGCTGTGATAGCAGAATCACCTTTTAATACATTATCAGGATTGGCATCCTTGCTACTGCTTAGAGCAGCAAGGCTTGTTTCTAGTGCCTCCTTTTCCTTTAGCAGGCCCTTGTATGCGGTTACAACATCTACAATTCCATCAAGCAAAATCAATTGATTTATTTAATGATTCGTCTTGCTTACCTTTAAGACGTTTTTCATAACGTGACAATTGCTCCTTCTGCGTTGATACCATCGTTTCTAGTTCTCTTTGTCGCTTATCCATATCGAAAATACTTTAAATAAGTAGAATTTACACTAACATGAACTATGTTGTTTTTTATTTCGTGGCTTATTTTTACACAGATATACTATTAGTCCCCAGCTGTTAGTTCTTGTGTGCTGCCAACTGGGACTAAAAATGCGAACAGCTGTTTTCATTAAATAAGTTGTAAACAGATTGTTAGAAATGTTTATGTATGTAATATTGTAAATTTATTTATTTCCTTCGACAAGTTCATCTTTTAACATCTCCTTAATTAACCGCTTTCGTTCTTCTGCTTGCCTTAATTTGTGCATGACCAAGTTTTCATAGTCGCGCGTTGTCACACTTTTCGAACCTGATGACTGCTGTGTAGGAGGATTAACCCACTCAAAATGCAGAGGGTTTTCTGGGTTACCATGCTCATAAGCCAAAATCATATCGCAGGCTTCACGAGTTTTGAGTTCCACCATGGCGCGACCCCGCTTCTTAGAATTTATTACGAGCGCCGCCACCTCGCCGTGTTTTTTGAGGAATTGCAGCAGCTTCTCCTGTGTATAACCACCATTGCATTCGTCATTTTTTTCGGCTTTCCACTTGATTTTAATACGATTCTGGCTGGAATCAAATGTATCTTGTTGCTGAAGTTGGCTTTTCTGGCTATGCTTCAGTTGTTCACGCATGGCAAGCTGCTCTGCTTCTAGAAGTTTAGAGCCTTCGCGGCGTAGGCGCTCAATTTGCTCCTGCAACAACTCCTCGTCGCTTTTTTGTACTGTACTGTACGATTGAGTGGCTTTCAGTTTGTGCTGCGCAACCCTCTCCCTCTGTTCAAGCTCATCCTTTAGTTTTTGCCGTTTGCTGTCCAGTTGCTTATTGCGAAGCTCTGTTGCCTTTTTCGCTTTAAGGACCTTGTCATAAGCTGCCCGCGCTGTGGTATCAGTAAGTATTTCTAGAGCCTTTGACAGTTCATGAAATCGTTCTGCCGCTTTCGGGTTGTCAGGATTTTTGTCAGGATGGCAATCCAGAGCACGTTTCCTATAGGCTTTGCGGATTTCCGTTTGCTCAGCGTCAATCGAAACGCCAAGCAAATCGTAAAGATTTATGTCACTAAATTTTTTGTTGTCCATACTTTCCACTTAGCTGAACTGAAATGTAAATAAAATTACAAACAGCCGTTTAGAATCAATTGAGCTAGTTATAATGAACTACTGAGCGAAGAGCTATCTAGATTCGGTTCCGACAAAAATGGAATCGTTCTAAGACGTTTTGTTCGCAGTTGTAAGAATAAAAAACAATTGGATTTATTTATTTATTCACTAAAACTAATTTTGTAATTTTTTTGGGCATATTTCCGCCACATTTGTAAAATTTAAGGCAGAGCAGCTTAATAAGAAACTTAAAAAAAACCATTTATGTTCAAATACTTAAAAAACGTTGTTTTTTACTACGTTTGTATTTTTAAAGGCAGCATTTACATTTTTCGCCACTTAAAACTCTACAAGATAGTGCTGAGAAATATCGATGTTGGAAAACAAGTCAAGAGATAACTATATTTTCAGAATATACATTTTATAATTAATAATATTAAATAGAAAAATAACCAAAGAAATAACAATCCATAAGGTGATAAAAAAAAGTGGTGTAAACAAGGTAACAGAGGCATCGCTTATGGATTTTGAGCAGCCGAGTCCAAGTCCAAAACCACTTCACACATGGGTTATGAATAACCACCAAAAAATCCATAAAACGAGATAATTTGGATATTACCAAAGTACCATTGGATCGGGGTTTTTTGGGCTTCGGATTCAGCTGGGAAGCTCCCACAAGAGGTTCCTCTGTCACATGTAGTGTTTATACCACCTTTTTTTGTTAGCCTATTATATATATAATCATGTCAACGTTTTTTGATTTAAGCGAACTCCGCTTGTCGCTCACTAGATTGCCAGCCTTGCTAAATATGCGCTCGCTTTCTGTGGATGTTGCAGGTATTTTACATAGGTTTTTTCGATAGTCGAAATAAAAATTGCGATGATCGGAAAAAAATATCGATGCGTCGATATAACATCGATGTTACTTCAAGCACTATCACAAGTGTTTCAACTCGGAATGAAAACTAAAAATTAAAAATCGATTCGAACTCAGACAGTACAACCACATTTTAAAATTGAATTTTGTATAGGGAACATTGTGCGCAAAAATGGAGTCAAAAATGTTTGCATTAGCTGTAATTGACGAGTTGTTTGACCAATATGATAAAATAAATCCATAAATCGGTCATACTCTTGTATGTGTCAACAAAATCACACATTACTTCAGTGCCCTCCATGTTTTAATATATTTTTTAAATTTATAAATTGCGCGAAGTTGCCGGCAGCATGTGCTCATTTATATATATTTATATATCGATACACAAAAAAATAATCGTCGTATGACTTCATACAGCAGCGCCACACTAAATAAAATCGAAATACGACGCGCTTGATAAACAGCCGTGCTGTACGACACGCTGTATAATGTATTTAGTATGTATTTAGACTCAAAATCTAGAACACCAATAGTTTTAACGTTTTAAAACGATTCAAAATCTAGAATATGCCTGAATAGTTTCTGTGAAGCCCCACCTATTGATTTAAGGTGAAATAAAAAAAAAAAAAAACAAGGAAATCAAAAAGTTACAAGACCCTCAACATCGAAATGCTCCAGAGATACTAATCCATAATCATATCAGCATTGCAGGCGATTCTTGATTTGCAAGAAACCAAAAAAATTATTTGTCAGTGATTATTATTATTGACGAAAAATAAAAACCAAGCAGTACTGATAGCTTACTATTTAAATACAACTGAATAGCGCCACTCAATTACAAAATCAAAGAGTTCATTGGAACAATTTCACATCAGCTGTTCTCTAAAAAAAAGTTGGCAGTACCACAACAAAGTCGACTCAACGTGTTTGACATGCGTGCTATTATTTTTTGTTTTAATATGAACCGAAATAACATATCTACGCAATGAGTGTCTATCATGACGAGGTAGAGATCGAAGACTTTGAGTACGATGAGGAGGAAGAAATGTATTACTATCCCTGTCCATGTGGGGATCGCTTTCAAATATCAAAGGTAATATTGATTAAAGTAAACAAGTTACAAGCAACTTGTCATTCTCTTGTTTAAGGAAGAGTTGGTGGAAGGCGAAGAGGTTGCGACATGTCCCAGCTGTTCTTTAATTATCAAAGTCATTTACGATCCTGTAAGTTCACAATTAATACTTGTTTTTATAAGTTTAACAAGGTGCTTTTTATCAGGATGTGTTTAAGGCCGAGGTAGATGAGTCAACGGTGCTTAATGACAAGTTAAGCGAATTAAAACTGGAGACGAATTAGATTTTAGTGTTATTTTTTTTATTTGTTCATACATAATTTTATATAAATATTTATATACGGTTTAATTGTATATATTATATTATGTTGACTAGGATAAAAATAAAATATAATAATACATAAATAAAAAAAAAAACTGATTGGTAAATTGTAATTACATGCGACTGATGCGTTAATTTATCATGAACCATCTTAAAAATAATATGAGAAGTATGCCCATACATGTGTATATTGCACTTGGCGCCTTTTGGTTTTTAATTTTACAAGCATTGATTGTTGAAACGAAATTTCAAAAAGTTGTTTTAACATAAGGAACAATTTGTAAATATTTAAATAGAAGGACAATGTGTATAAGTACATACTTGTGTAAGTATTTGGGACAAATTGCAATACATTTTGGTAAGCTTTTAAATTTTTGCTTAAGAATTAGGAATGTGACTTAGCATTTAGTAAATTTTTATTTATGCAGCTGTAGCTACAAAATATTTTGTATTTTTAGAGAGCGTGCTCGTTCAGCAAACTGCATTAACTTTACAATTGGACAAGTGTTAAAGAGTTTTAAGCTTATATTCCGTACTACATTTTGATGTTTTCTTGTTTGTACGAAAAAATTTGTAGTCTAAGAATCCCATATCTTTTTTACTACTGTTCCAGCCAAGATCCAGTGCTAGAATTTGGTGATTTTAACTGAAACCAAAACAATGCACAGTCCGAAATAATACTATAATCTTAAAAACTGCATTGAAAACGTACCTTTATATTAAACTGCTTTAATGTGGTCTCCAGAGCCATGGCATTGCCCGAAAAGTAGGCAGCGATGGCGTTGTGTAGTAATATTAATTGTTTATGCATGACTTTGATCTGTACAATAAAAAAAAAATGTGTTACTTGTCATTAGCCTCAACAGATTTTAAGCTTACGCGATTTTCGTCGAGGAATTGCATTTTCACGGCAACGTCTGCGCGAAGTTTTTCATATAGTTCTTTATGAAGTGAATAATTGCGTTGTGTTTCTTCTACAGCGGATAGTGTTTGTGGTATTTCAGGTTTGGTATTTTCCAAATCCATGCGGTAAGCATCAAATTCGATTCTGTTAAATATAAGCAACGTGTATAACATTTATTATGCTTCACAATTAACAATTTAGGTGTTTACCTTGCCGTCTCATATTGCCGTATCGTAAGAAGTGTATCATCAATGGTTTTATTGCAGAGCGTATTTACCGACGAAATAAAGAAATTTAACGCATTTAACAACAATTCTCCGTTTTTGGTTAAATTTCGTTGAGTTTCTGAGTTGCATGTGAATTCTTTTTGCAGCTCGGGATTCTTTTGTGCCAAATCTGCAAAGGCATCGGCTAAGGCATGCTGTGTAACAACGACGTGTTGAAAATGTGAGCTGAAGGCGCGAGTCAAACGTAAAATAGATAAATACTTTCGTTGAGTTTCACGCAGCTGTTCAATTTGTGCCTCCAGTTCCGAGTCTACAGTGCGTTGCGACTTGCCCAGCTTTTCGAGCATTATCTGCCGGGTACACTTGTAAGTTGATATGCTCCAATTCTTAATGCTATCGATCTTGGAAGCGCTTGTACGAATAAGACCTCCGCTACTATCTGGAGACATTAATATGCCATTATTTGATTGAGGACTTGTTGGCGACATGGGCGTGGTAGGCTCTTAAAGCAATAAATTCAATTCAAAGGTTAACAAACTTTTATGCTTTTAATGCAAAGCCTTACCTGAATGATTCCGCAATGGCAAACTGTTGGGCGTACTGAAAGGCCCACTAGAAGAACCACCACTGCTATTGCTACTGCAATTTAATCCAATCCCAATGCCGCTGCCTTCAGTGCCGGTGTGTACCGCGCCACTGGCTTCGTTCATTGAAGGCGTATCTTTTAGCATTTCATGTATACTACGCTCTCGTTCTGCCATATCAATTAAATTACTTGCGTTTATCAACTTTGTACTTTTAATTATGCGGTAAAAATCGTTGGGTTTGGGCTAAGCAGCAAGAAACGACGCAGGGATGGCCGCAGCAATGCCGTATGCAAATTGATATTATATGCTTTTCGAAGGCGTTGAATTGGACTTCTTAAAGCACACAAACCAGAAAATATTTCTAGCTTAATTGCAACATTAATTTATAAGTTTAAGCGTTTTTCACGCAGCAGAGAAAAGCAAGATATTATGCCCATCGATAATTGTACATATCGATACTTCTCATTAATATCTGGCAGCCCTTTTATTCTCTTTTTATTTATTGCAAAAATTGTAAAATCAATTGGGGTATTAAGGTTGCTGTTAAGTTGAGTTATAACGTATTGGAATCTTGCAACAACAAAATAAACAGGTTAGAGTTTTAACTCTCACTAATCTTTTGTGCAACCCTGTTATATTCCATAGCACAAAGGTTTGGTACTAGGTGTACACTGACCAAATAAATGAGTTACATATATTATATATTTATAATAAATGATAAAATCTTGAAAAGTAGTTTGTCATAATGTTATCAATTTAGAATCTGTATTCACCACTGGAAACACCATCGGACCATATAGAAATTAAACATGTCACATTGCAGTTGCAGGGGCCTTTTTAAACCAATATACTTTACCTATATTCACTCCTTCCTATTATATACATATACTACTATGTTCATAATTCTGGTTTCTAACCACCATGAACATAAAACTTTGTTCCAAACCTAGTATGATTGCATACTGGATAACTAGTAATAAGCGAGCATATATGTATAATTTTTGGGTTTGGCGGTCACCTGTAAATAATAAGTTTGGGTATGCTCTCGTGCTAGTATATTTAGCCCGTCTATTGAATTAGGTTGTTACCTAGTTTATAGAAATTTTTATATTTAATTTAATTTCTTACCATTTTATTCACATATAATTAACTTGTCAAATATATACAATTATTAAACTACAAACTGATTAAAAATTTGATGATTTTTAAAGAATGTACATGTTTACCTTAAATTTTCGTTATAAACTACTTTAAGATAATTACGTTTTTATGTATTTTCCTGAAAATAAATTAATAATACGAGTAATTTCTTAATTATATGAAAAAAATTATACAAACAATTAATTGCAATTCATATTCGGCTGAAAATAAAAAAATCAATTTATTTGGTGTATATATGTATCAAACTGAAAACAAAAATCATAAGTTTTTGTCCCAAAAAAAAATAAATTATTTTACATATGCATACATTAGAAACATACATAAGAAGGGATTTTTATTTTTAGCACAAAGAGGTAAAACTCTGTGTTTTAGTTTTGGTCACACTGTCCAAATGCAGTCCGTCTGAAAAAGTTTACTTTTAAACAAAATCTTGGGAATTCCCTTTAGATTTCGTTGATACATTTCAACAGCCTTGATGACGTACTGGCACCTTTTAAGTTTCGCTGTAGTCCTAGTGACAGGAGTTGTGGTGTATCTGCGAAATCGACCAGACCAAGAAGAAGAGCAGCGACACCGTCGCCATTATAACAATAACGAAAACTATCGTGATGGCTCATATCGTAAAAGGCAAAACAATTTAAGTCATACACGTAAACCGTAAATATATCCATTCATATTGTGCATTTTAGTTGTAAGTATGCTTACACATTTTCTATTTACAGATGCATAGGCGATACATGCATCGTTTGTCTTGAAGTGATGACAGAAGAAAATATGCACGTAACTATTTGCAATCATGGCCTTCACAAAAAGTGCTTCGAATTTTATAAGGATAAGGGGATCTACACTTGTCCAACTTGTTTCAAGCGCATGGTGTTTTCGGCGCCTGGCGATCCTTGCGTAATATGTATGCAAGAATTGTTGCCCGAAGATATAGACTATCTAAAATGTGAACACGCTTTGCACAGGGAATGTCTAAAAACAATGAAGGACAAAGGTCTCAATACATGTCCGTCTTGCCGCAAGGCCGCTTAAGGTTCCAGACGGAAAAGTGCCTTTCGTTTAAAAAAGTCACATACAAATGTTTACATATAATTAGATATAAGAATTGAAACATAAAAAGCCTTACATATCTTTAATTTCGTTAAATAATTTACAATTCAAATGTACTTGAACACAAAGTATATCATGTCTATAAAAATGATTCAAGAATGGGTTCGACACGCTGCTTCCAGTTTTCTCGCCAACGTAAAGATTGAAATTCTTGCAAGCTACGATCAAACCGTGCGCGCGTCTCCAATATGCTTGGGTTGTTTGGAAAGTTTTCGAACCAAATTCTTAGCTGCTCCGCCAATTCAGCGTGATCGCTAAAAACGAAACCATTTTCGCCGTGTTTCACCAGTTCACTGAGGCTGCCGTTGTAGAATACGATAAGCGATATAAATTGTTAAAATTCGAATGTGTTTGACAGATTTAAAATACGCACTTACCATCTAAAATTGTATGCGCAAACTGGCAGCCCGCTGCCGAACATATCAACAACCTTCATAGGCAAATCTAATCCGCTTGTGCTAAAATGAAGACATACACCCAAATCGGCGCTTGCCAAAACGCTGGGATAATCTTCAGCCTCCAGCCATGGTGTTATGATAGAAACCTTTAGCCACTGTAGCTTTCTTATTTCTGCCTCATAGAAGGCCTTTTGTGGGCCTTTGCCAGTAATTATGCAAAGTAATGACGGATATACCTGAGGCTGTGCAACGGCAGTTTTTTCGTATGTCTTTAATGCCTGCAATAATATGCCAAAGTCCTCATCTTGTGTCCAACTGGTGCTCGAGACTAATATGGCTTGTCGCTGTGGTTTATACAACACCGTGCCATTTGCCCTTTTTTGCGTTAAGGCCGTCGACTCCACAACGCCCGACTTCTTGAGGTCTGCATAGCACTCTGGCATAAACTGTGGGTAGTCTTTGGAAAGTTTCATAAAAAGATCATGCTTTTGTTGCAACTCAATCGGATGAAATTGAGCAGGAGGTCGATCGTAAAGCACAGTAATAGGCCTGAAAAGTTGGCACATTATTTAAGGGACACACCATCATTTGAGGCTCGTCTCACCCAATATGCCAATTTCGCTGCAGGTCTTCTTTCATGGCGTTCGTCACGCAGAAATGAGTATGTGCTTTTGCACCAAAGAATCGCTCCAGCCGTTTGACCAATCGGCTCAAACGGCTTTGTTCACCACCCTGCAGACCCAACGCAAGTACTGTGTATGTATAATTGTGCCAGTCAATGGCCAATTTGGTGCGTGTTAAGGCGCAGTACAAATAACAAACAACTAGCGTTGGTATGCCAGGAGGGTTTTGAACCAGCAAAAAGTTTGGACGTCTAATGGAAATCAGGGCAATAAGCAAACTCAATGTTTGCCAGAACGCCTTGAAAAGTAATCTCAATTTTGGCGTAAGATTTGTGACTGGTACGGCGGTTAGTTCGTGTATTTTGCACTTGGGCTGCGCAGTGTTGAGCGCCTCAAGCGGACGAGTCTCCAAATATCCAATAATGTCTACATTATAATTATCTTCAAGTAAGCTAAGTGCATGGTACTGCATACGTGGACTGCGTCCAATATCACCGAGAACAATGACGCAAGCGTTTCGCTTGCGTGGGTCCAGTCCTACCATCCTTTCAGTTCCACTTTGTAGACATGCGATGTATGAATCGTTACCAATTAGGGATTAAAAATGATTGCCATTTGAGAAGTAGTTTACAAGTTTATTTAGAGGAATGTTTATTCCTGGTTGTGTAAAATTCAGCAAGTTTCCTATAAATTAGTGATGTGCTTGTTGCCTATCAGCTGAGTCTCACCAACATGCATACATTTTTGTGTGTGTTAACTAATGCGCCAAAGTAAACAAGTGTTTCCTTATCAACACTCAACTCATCATGCAAATTTTTCTTGAGCATTATGTATTTTTTATGAATTTAAAAAACAAACGAGTAAAATTAAATTTTTGTAAAGTAAAATTTATTTTAACATATAATAAGATATCGATTTGCAATTGTATAAATCGCACACACATCGATATGTCCATTGTTTTGTCATCGGTATCGATTTAGCATCGACAGTATTTCTTCATATCATTTTTGTGGGATTTTTTCTCGTGAGTGGTTGTTGTTGCGCTTCGAAAACGTCTAGTTCTGTCTATAACGGATATTTTGTCTTCTTTTTCGCGTTTTGTATGTGTACGTGTTTTAAATGCCCTTTACGGACGATTCTTAAATCAATTTCAAAATAAATGATTATAAAATGTGTAAAATGCATTAAAATAAATTACAACAGGGTGTCTAGTGAAAATTAAAAACTAATGCTACTTAAATATATCAACATAAATCCAAAATCAACAACTACATGAAACAGCAATAATCAACTGCGCAGTGCCATATTGTATTTTTGTGGTATTATTTGCCGGTAAGTAGAAATTAAAGTAATTTTTCTGTAGTGTCTGCGCAGTAGCAAGAATCAGTTTTTATGACGACCGCTGCAATAACCTTATTCCATCCTCTTTTTACCGGCAAAATAAAGTCTGTCCTTGCGTCAAGCAACGCATCCTGTTAATCTTTTTGGCGTCTTGTCTTTATCCTGGTCATAAGGAATTTGTCAATATAACCTCAATTAGTCGGAGGCTTGTGTATATAAGGATCAGACGAAATGTAGCTATAGCGGATTGTTTTTCTCTTCGGCATTGTCAAGAGCATATAGCCAAAAAGCCGACTTCGTCAACCCCCGCCAACGGTCAGATAACGCCGACGGCGCCTGAACACTGGGCGTTATACTTGTATGTATACAAGTGTGAACTTATTTGGGGTGGCTTGACGCGGGTACCTTTTATTGGCTGTTTGGGGTGGTATAGTTCTTTAGTGGCACTGAAGCTGTTGTTGACTTTTAATTCATAAGTAAATCTTTCCTGCTTTAGTAGTGTGTATTTGTATACAAAAACTAGTTAACATTTATCATTTTTGTATAGGAAATGGAATAACTTAAATTATTAATTATTAATTATTTATATATATAATTTTTGTTTATTATTACAAAAGTAAATTTACCTATTGTCGAATAATTGTAGATAAAATATAAAAAAAATGTAATATAACTATTTTTCTTTTATTTTATTAAAAATTAAAATTATACCCTGTGTAACACTTTTATCTTGTTATTGAATAAATATATAGAAAAATATATCTAGGATTATACATCGTGCATCTTAAAGAACAAAAATAAAACTATTTGTAAAACTCTTTGCGATGATTCAAAAATTTTTGGGTTAGTTAAGTAATGGACCCCATTTGATTGCATTGTGATCGTACAGATTTTCTGAAGATTGTGCGCGCACGACTTTAACGTAAGCCATCTTACTAACTTATAAAGTTCATATATAATTTTTTAGATATCGTACAATAAATATTATTATTTCAGTCGTGTTTAAAGCAAATATGTTGCATATTATTTTTTCTTCAAATTATTAAAGATTTTTATTCAAAAAAATTATACGGAAAGTTATCTTTTATCGATGCATGCTACGTGTAGGCTTTCAGGTACTACGGCAGATGGTGAATATCCTAAACAAACTTCCTCTAAACACAAATAGATATTATTATTGCTCTTCGCCAGATCTAAAATACGAGAAGGGGGATCGTCAGATATAAAAGCATGCAGTTATAGTTGGTTCCGAGCTGTAAGTGCTCGGGGAGCGCTGCTATTTTTGTTGCAGTTGAATGGCCGCCTGCGTGACTCTGTTTGACTCATGACTAAGCGGGCGTCCGAAAGCGTATTTGACATTTCCCGACCAATAGCACATTACGAATGTCGACCTACAGAAATTTGGGAAGACTCTTCTTTAACAAGCCGTTATATCGAATATATGTATTTTTTTTATTTATTTTATTTTAAATGTTTTGTTTAAGTTCTTTGAAATTATTTGTTTGTTATCGGTTCTGCTATAACAACAAACAATAGGTAATAATACTTATTTACTTTTGTAAGGGCTCACTGCAGGCGAATAGAACAAAATATTGCTGAACATTTTTTTAAATATTTCTGAATCAAAAATTTTGTATACTCTGTCCTTAAAACGCTAATGGGTAAAAGGAGGCGTGGTAGACACCATAAAGTAAATATATTCTTGATCAGCATCAACATCTGAGTCGATATAGCAAAGTCTGTAATCGAGTCTCAGAGACTATAAGTCCCTGTTGCGTCCGAATTAAGAAACTTAATTGAAATTGATCAATATATGTAAGAGACCATATACCAATTTATGCCATAGTGCCTTTCAAGACATAACAGAGACCCCTTGTTTCTTAGCATGAAAATGATATTTGGTTATGTTAAAATGACAATGCATCATAATTATTTTCACGGGCAGAGGGGGGCATTACTTAATTTGTTTTTTCTATAGATGTTAAGCTATGATATAAGCCAAAGATTAATTTCTTATATATGTATATAACTTAGCACACAAGCGTATATGGCATATGCAAAGGGCCTTCAATACAACTGAAAAATAAAAAAAAAACAAAAATCTTAATTTTTTGATTTTTTAACAATATTTTGCACAATAATAATAATTTTCGTTTTCCAGTTGATTCAACCTACTTTTCTGTTTGAAAGCTCATAAAATTTTACAAAATAAGCTTTACTTACAGCAATTATCGATCACCTAAGTAAGCTTTTACTGATTGACGAAAAATAAAAAATCCCTCATTTTTTCAAGTTTAAATTTTTATTTTTTAGATTAGATTGGTCGTTTCTCCCACTTTGAGGTGCCTCTAATGCCCAACAATGTTGCCTATGGCTTTTATGTATGTTAATGTATAACATGTATCTTATAATAAAGTTAGGGGCCTTAAGTGGATGTCAACACTTGGCAATTTTCCGAATGATGTTGTTGGGAATGAAAAGTTGGCCAATCAACTAAAGCATCTCTATATGATAGCATGTGAAGCTGCTTTGTTTTAAGAAACTGTTTCAAATTTTCATGACCATGTTCTGCTGCCTTTGAATCGGGTTCTTTTGATTGGAGCTATATATATATAAAAGCCTGGTGTCTTGATCTTCTTAGAAATATGTACAATATATTAAAAGCATAAGTTTGCACAACAAAATGAAGATGGAATAAATTTAATAAAATATAAATTTAAGGCAGTTCATGTTATCTTTTTGTTGTTAGTAGCCTGTAATCAAATAAATGACTGCGCACAGGTGTCTGTTGGGACACACGAAAGCAAACTCTTATGCACCTTTGCAAAGCTAACTGACAGCCATACGCAGATTATAGGACATGTTCTGAGTTCCGCACTCAGTGTTCCATCTGCTGAGTTGCGATGTCCAATCGATCGCCCGCTGTTTAATATTTAGTGGCACCTATTGACTGCTCTATTCTCTCCACGAATTTTATTTTCTCCGACTGCATTGTTTCGTAATTTTGATAATTACAGTTGATAATTGCAGCTTTACTGTTGAGACAGATAAAAGATTTTTTTCTAAAGTATAAATATAGGGTGTTTTTTTATATATTAAAGTTGCACAAGTTTATATATCAAATAAAATAAAGAAATTTATTTTTAATATCAATGAAAAGGGATATATTTAATGTAAAATTTTGTGACATTAATGTGTAATTTTTTTTCAAGTATCTTTTTTTGTGACAACTTTAACATATTGATGCAGCCTTTGTAATTATGTTTTTGAAAACTTTTGAAGCTCAGACATCGCTGGGGCTTTGAATTTTTAGTGTCATACTTACAACTTAACTTGGGAATTTGCTTTATGTTAAGGAAATTTGAAGCCATTAATGTTCTTGACCATTGCTTTATGTCCTTTAGCCATTCAAAACTGGTTAAGCGCTTACAGTTTTGCGGGTTGCCTAACTTTTGGTATTTATGCTTCATAAAAAGATTATTCAACAGTAAATGAAATAATATTCCTTCCTCTATCTTTTTGGCTTGTCCGTTTTTTATGTGGACAACCATTAAAGCCATAATCATGCGCGAAGAGAACTTAAATGCCTTCCGTCCAGATAACGGGTCAAAAGACTAAATGAACGCCATACTACTTAATTTTCATTATCCCAGTACAGAGCACATGGGCCACGAAATGCCGCCATGCCAAAAATCCTCGCGGTTGGCAAGTGCGGTATATTACTCCCATTGGGATCTGCAATGCGAGACGCTTAACAGCAAAAATGCCTGAGGGGCGTTAAACAGAGATAGGACATGGTAGGGAAGTAACTGAAGCACGGAGAGCCCGTCGGACATTTAACAACAATGCAGCATTGCAGTTGCTGTTTATACCCTGTACCATAGGTACAAAGGGTATACTAGATAAATACCAAAATGCTTATCATAACCTCGGGTAGCGATTGAGCCATCCGTCCGTCTGTATGAACACCTTGATTTCGAAAACTATAAGAGACAAGGAACCTTATATAATATACGTAATTTGGTAAAAAATTACTTAGAATCAGTAATCGGAATCAAGTAGCAAACATTGTCAATGCAAACCCGTCGCTTCCCGCAATCGACTTACCGTGTTTTCTCCCACATCCATCAACATATGCTCTTTAAACATACTCCGTATTCTTTGAATATCTTCTCTGACGAAACTATTTATTTTCTCTTAGAAGGACTAAAATTCAATCTTTTTCTAGAAAAGAGGTACAGAGTATTACACTGTCGGACACAGCCTCGAGTCCAGTCCTACAGAGTCCAGTGTTACGGAATGTGTAATATTTGCTGTATTTGCATATAGGTTGATATTGACATGTTTACGTCAAGGACCACAAGAGCTACAAATCTGAGAACTGCTAGGAGTAGAGCCACACTAGTTAGATTAGTTAGCCTTAAAAATGGATATGTTTTTGGATAACTTAAAATAGTAAAATAGTAAAAATGAGGCGGTTTACAGTTTATTTATAAATATTTGTGTAAAATTTTGATAGATAAATATGACAGTATTTAGTAAATATATATATTCATATGTATTGTAGTGTATGTGGACATACGAATAAATATAAAGAATAAGAATAAGAATAAATATAACATAAGAAATATGAAAGAAAGGAGTCTCGCACTAACTACGCTTCACCATATGCTAAACATCATCCAATGTAGCACAATTACATAAAAAGCTGAGTAAATGTACTTACAAACATATATTTTTGGTCGTTTGTGTTACAATGATGCAGCATGAAAATACCACTGCAAAAAAACAATACATACAAAAACGTACTAAGTAATTTCTGAGTTGTGTGTTGAATGATACACACATGAAAACGACTCCACTGCTAAAATAGGGAAAATAATTTTTTGATGAAAAAGATTTGGTGTCAAACTAGTTTCTCTGCTACATAGGTATGTACATAAATTTTAACCAACGCACTATGGTCCCAAAGCCCTTATTTTTTACATAAATTAATAACTCGAGAATTACACAATATTTTTTAGTCTGGTTTTTTGCATTTAACTAAATAATACTAATAGAATTTTTGACTGGGGAAAATAGGCGTGGCACCGCCTTTTTTCTTATATTTTAATATGAAAATTTTTTGATTTCATAGCTTTGTCAATCAAATTTTTTTTTTTAATCTTTAAACTATAATATATAACTTACTTATATCAAATATGAAAATAATCAGCATAATTCTAATTTAAAAATTTAAATAAATTGTAAACGTATTTTTTCAATTTTTACTTTGTGCTCTTAGCTTTTTATGATTTTTATTGCTCATCCAAAAATTCAGATTCTATATCAACTGCGTATTCGTTGTCAAAATCACATTCGTCCAAGCCAGACTCGTCCATATCAGAGTCATCTACTTCAGCATCGCTTCTGGTATTCAATAGCTCGCCTTCACTGGGTGTAGAAGTTGGCACTTCCAAGAGCGCTAGAACATCAGTTGAAAGATGTTTCTTTTTATTTTATTTTTTCGCTGGGTCAGACATAAGCTTGAGATTAATGGATCGCTAGTGTCCATACATCGTGGAAAACATCTTGCATGTTGTTTTGTCTGCTATTTTTTCGCGCGTGCGTTTGTCTATTATGCTTATATACTTTGTCTCGAGCCTCAGATGCATTTTCACCCATGCAAACCTTTCTAAAACTTCTTCTTGTAGTGCCATTATTCGCTTTACAGTGTGATCTAAAATATCTTGTAAAAGAACTACGGCAACAGTTTCAAAAACTGAAATATTGTCAGGTCTGCACTTTTCTTTTGCCTCAATCTCATGCATGTAGTTAGGATATATTTCACAATTACGACTTTTATTCTGCAGCCTGATGTTCACATAAGTGTTCTTGGTTAAACCATTTTCCAGAAGAAATACCAAAGCTTTATCAGGGGTCAACGGAATTGGATCCTGAGCAAGAAACTTTTTTTTATACATATTTTCATTGCCTTTTGCTGTTTCCTTTAGGTCGAACGATATATCGCTACATTTGGCTTTCTTTGCTGATACTGAAGCAGCTTGGACAAGTAAGGATGTGTTGTGGTTTTCCTTCTCAGAAAGCTCGGCCGCACATTTTCTTTTTATACGTTAATTTCCAGAAGAATAAGAAGTATATGGACTTTTTTTCGGTTTCAGTTCACTTTTACTGACTCCAATTACCATCTTTGAAGACAACCAATATTTTTGTTTTGGATTAGTTGCATTTTGCATAGCATCTTTTAGCGTAGGCTGCAAAGTTATAACATTTTTTTTCTATTTACGTCTCCTTAATTTCCAAAAGCCAAAAACCCCCCGTGGATCCGCCACTGGTTCCACCAATTGGTAGGTTTTTGAATTTAACCAGGACATTGGTTCGATGGCGTTCAACAATTTTCAAAAACCAACAACCATATGAACCGCGCACACAGACATAGTTAAAAATAATCTGTAATGAAATTTTGACTACACAATACTCTACTTTAGTGCTGTCTGAATAACAAGTCGTTTCTGTTTTTGTACAGATAATTTTATTTTGTAGATAAATATGCCACAAATCAAAATTAATATAAAAATAATTTTTTGTTTTATATATAATATATATTTTTTGTTTTTAATTTTTGTGTAAAACTGGTCTACTAGATATATGGCCAGTTTCGTCAGAATTTTTAAGAAATTAAAATACCTTATCAAAATTTCGTATCAATCGAAACTTATATTTACAAAATTGACATCTGGAAGCAAATTTAGTCGCATATGTACTTGTAGAGACTTGGCCAATATAGCATACATTTATTATTATTATTTTTAAATTCTAAACAAATTTTATATTATTTTTATATATATTTATTAGGGGGCTTCGCTCTCTGCTCGCTTCGCTCACCAACCCTCACCCCACCTCACTTACTACAAAAAACTTACTTCTAAAAAGTTTACTACAAAAAAAAGTTTTTATATAATAGAGGGAAAAAAAATAAAAAAATTGTATATAATAGAGAAAATAATACAATTAAAACAATTTTTTTTAAATATAATATGTTATATTTATATTTTTTTTTAACTTCCGCAGTTTTAGCTCTATTCAATTTCTATTGAGGAATAATCTGACAAGTCTTCTTCCACATTTTTAATTAAAATAATTTCCGATCACCACGGCTTTTGTTCACTACTTCCATATTTGCTTTCGTCAATTATATATTGCCACATATATAAATCTGCACTGTAATAACTTTTTTGGCAAGGTAGTTTTCCGTACCTTTACCAAAAATATTATTCTCTTAAATAATGACATTGAAGTTACATTTTTTTTTTTTTTTTTCGAAAAATTTGCGAGAATCCGCAGCTAATTTTTGAAACAAAAAAATTCTTTTTTTTTAAAGGATTGATACCTAATCCGGTCTAACCTCAAACATTCAGCTATACGAAAGGTTAATTTATTAGTAAACGTTAAACTGCAATCCACCCCGAATTTCGGGACGAAAAATTTTCACAGATCACAAATAATTAAAGCTTTGCAAATATTGAGAGATTAAGAAACGAATATATTAATAATCGAATACAAAAAGATATTGGAGACATTTTATTATGTTTTTTGAATAAAACGGAGCCGTTTGTCTCCCACTGTGCGCTATCCCCGGAGCGGTCTTTTTAATAGTGAAAATAGCCAGTGCAAAAATAGGCACAGAGCTAAATCAAATGAATAAGACGGCCGAGGAACAGTATGTATAAGTGAAATTTTTGATGAAAAACTTAAGAGGAAACCTCTCGCCTTTTTTCGAACCCATCGCGCGATTTAGGCACCAAGCAAGATTTTTGTCTTCTAGGGACGAAATAATACTTTAAAATGGTTCCTATTGACTTGCCAACCATTTCGTCAAGCACTTTAATATACGCATGAATTCTTTGATACTCTTGACTTGTTGCTCATCTGTTGACCAACTGGTCCTTCAAAATTGTTGGAATTGATCCTATTTAAATGCCATATCGACAGGGTCTCTAATTGTCGATATACGATTTCTAAGCACCAATTCTTTGTTGATGTTTTTGACTTGTTGTTCATCGGTTGAGCTTGATGTGTTTCCTGATCGTTCCAAGTCATCGACATTTTCTTTATCTTCTATAAAGTCTTTATACCAGTTAAAAACATTCTAAGCCCCTGAGCATTGATCGGCACAATCAAACAAATTCCACCTGAGTAAGTGCCTCTAGCTCTTGTTGGCTCTCATATGTAGGTGTTCATAAAGACGCATATGGCAAAATCGGTAAAGAGTAAAACGAATTTATAATCTTCCATGCCTACTTCTGACTGACACATATATTGACAAATCTTTTATATCCTTGGGTATAGGGTATACTAATGTAGGAAGAATTATCTTAATTAATCATCAAACGATCAGACAAGATATACTAAGGTCATGGCCAGGTAAATTTCTATTGTAGTTCTGATTTTCCCTGTCGGTCTGGCTTTTTATTGCATGGTAAAAAAAATTATGTGTATTTAATGCAATGTATCCTAATAGCGAATGCATTAAGGTACATAGTTTATGCATATTTTTAAAGACACTGACTCAAATACTATACTAATTTGCATGCCAGTTCATCTTGCCACATGTTGCAAAGTAGCAACATACTCCGGCATGTTTTGTTTTGAAAAATAGAGAAAAACACTGAAAAGAAATAGCAGGAACGAGGAGTCCATCACAACGGGGCGTCTGTGTAACTTCCGGTTTGATGCTGTGTGTCTACTGGAAAGGTTTTATGCTAGTTTTACACTGCCTACTCTACTCTGTGGTGTCAAGGAGTGTGTCACAACGATGTTTATGAGCAAATATTCGTCTCGGTTGAACGAAAATTAATTTTGTATTTTACTTTATTGGCTGGTTTGTTCTAAATTTTAAAAACATATTTATACACGTACACACGCTGCTGGGTCAAGGATTTTAATTTAAAGCCTTCAAGTGTGACAATTTTTATGAAATTAAATTAAATATTGGTAGGTAGATGTATGTATATCTGAAATTGCAATATATAATAATATACTTAACTACACTATATAATAATGGTGAGAGGTATACCAAGTAAGTTCAAATATAAGTAACTTCAGATACTTATACCTTGAAGCTATCTCCAATATGGTTAGGATAATAAAAGAGATGAATTTGGACGATTAGATTCGAGCACCACAAGCGCAAGCATAACAAGCCAAATAAAGTTTATATTTTTTTAAGCTGCAGCATTTTTTTTATTTTTTTTTTACAATACTAATATTAACTTAACGTTCAGATTCGTACATATTAGGGTGGCCGCCGTTGGTATGGCACGTTTTTAAACCGACGATATTAATAACTCCTCCGCCTAAAAGGCTTCCCTTTTACTTGCATGCGAAAATATTTGATGTCCACGAAAATAGGTCAAATGTCATAATTTAAAATTTTTCCGATTTGACTGAATTGTTATTAAATTAACCTAACAAATTAGGGTTCATACAGTCTCATTTCTCAAATTTCATCTCACAAATGTTTTAAAATTTTGATATCCTTAACATGTTTTGTTCGTTTTCGTAGTACAATGACATGCTAAAACCGAAAATGCAGTCAACTTTTTTTTTCCTTTAGCGAGCATCGACATTTTTTTAAAAACCCTTTTTTTTTAAATTAGCAAAAAAAGATCCTCTACTTAACAGAAAATGTCTCTGGTTGTACTATCCTGAATTCGATAATTTGTTTACTTGACTATAGATAATATACTATATTAATATTATATGTACTATAGATTATATTTGGAACATGTTTTTGTCAAACGTACGGCTTGGTCGCTATTTATGCATTCGTATGTTTTTTTTTGTGATCTTTGCTACCTTCCGTAGCCATCAAATATTTTCGGAACGTTTTCAATTTTTACAGGTGTTGAAAAACTTGCACATTAGTAAATATATATATGCATATATTAAGTTGCCCTATAATGGTAATTTTCATATTGTTCAGTGTTCAGTTGATTTTGAGACTTTTTGATGTACATATATAGTTCACAGCTTCTTCACAAGCAGTTTACAGGTAGCGCTTCTAGGGAAAGGGGTTTTAATTTGATCATCAACATATAGCTTATCGATTGTAAATGCACGTAAAGTGCTTAACCATAAGATGCAGCTGGTGACAATGGCAACACGGCCATAAACTTGTCACAAACCCTGCTGACTACTGCCGTGCGTTGAAGTAAAGTTGAACTGTGCCGTTCCATAATGCAGGCAGTGCAAACATGGCATCAGGTTTGTGTGTATGTTTCTGGTGCTACTGTTGCACTGACAAGTGGATTATGTTCATGTGTTGTTATATTCTATTTGCCAGCCAGATAGTAGACAATTGTCAACAAAAGCTGCTTACAACACTTGAGGTTCACTCTTGGCACATTGTGGCCATTGTTGTTATTGTTGTTACTGTTGTTGCTGTTGTTGTTGTTGCAACTAGTGCGCCGACTGCAGTTAAATTACAATTGTGCGCTTTGTTGAACATTTGTTCAACTCATATAGAGATTTTGCTGTTTTTGCTGGTTCTTTTTCTTTTTTTTTCAGGTTTTATGCGCTTGGATTGCTTTTTTTATGCGCATAATTGTGTTTCGAAGAATAAAAAGCTCGGTCTATTATCATCGTTGTTATTTGTTGGTTGTGCCTTTTGTTAAATGGTATTAAATGCAAATCGCATTAAGTGTGATTTTTTCTAGTGTGTAATTTGGAGAGTGCAAAAAGCTGTGGCGGTATTTGCTGGTCGGGAAAGCATTTCCAGCTCTAGTGCATCTAAATAAACAAGACTCTTAAAATTTCGTGTTAATTTGTGTAAAATTAAAAACAAATTAATTATGTAAGAGTTGCAAACGTTAAAGGAGGCCAACAGGTCCGTCCCTACATGGACAGACACAAATTTCGCATTAATTTAAGCCCAAAAACACATACATACACATATGTACGATATGTAGGTATAACATCAAGGGAAACTCAACTTTATTTGTATTTAATGAGTGAAAACTTAGCATTTAACTGCAGCAGAAGCGGAACTTTTAAACACATACAAGTACATAAGGAAGCGCACACACACACACAATATATGCATATATGTATGTATGTATGTAGCTGTATGCACAGACAGCTGGCTTGCTTCATTATGCCACGCCAAGTTTTGCATTAAAACTTATTAAATTTCTGCGGCTGTTGCAAGTTGTTACTGTTGTTGCAATTGTACAACTCTTTGGTGGCTCCACATCCTTTTGTTAATCCTTGTTGGCACGTAAAACATTTCACAAATGGCTGCTACTGTACAGACAGCCAACATCGTTACCATTTTCTTTTTGCTTGTTGGTTGAACTTAATGTTTTGTTTCTTTTTCTTTGGCTTATTTTATGCAAATGAAAATTATTTCATTTCAACTTAAATCGACATCTCCTAGGCATCCAGCACATCAAGATGGCGTCGACAGGGCCGATGACAGACTGACATGGCTTTGCAGGATCTTACGCACTTTAGTAAGCTATGCATACGTGCGATTGTATACTGTGAACACATACAGAAAAAAGCACATACAACATATACATATATGTACCTTCTATAAACACATTTTTTGGCTGTGTGTTTCCTTTTCGCATATTTGTTAAATTGCGTATATTTTAAATTGTTAAATGTGCGTTGCGTGACTTTTGTGTCTCTTACTTACCATTTTACTGGTATGGCTTAAATGCCCATGTGTGGGGCTCCTCCGCAATACTTGTCTTTCAACCCACCGTCGTCGTCGTCGTCATCGTCAACGTCTTATTATCAATGTTTAAAAGTTGTGCATTTCGTTGATTCCCCCAACGGAATTGTCCTTTTATACCCTGTACCGTATGGTACAAAGGGTATATTAAGTTTGCGCAAGCCGCAAATGTATGTAACATACAGAAGGAGTCGTCGCCATCTTATTTTTATGCGGTTTGCAACGAAGAAATTTACGGAAGTGAAGCCACCATTTGGGAGGCCTTTTTTAGTGATGCTTTACACATTCACACATGAAGGGTTGTCTTGTTTTTATTGCCACAAAAGATGACAACAATTTACCTTAGCCTGTCGTATTGGTTAGCCTGCTAGTGTCCTAATTGGAGTAACTGACTGGTTGTAAAATTTTAATCTTTATTTTAATGAACGTTATATAGTCTGATGAAACAACGCAGGCACATAAGCACAGATAATCTTACGCATGAATATTATAAGCGGTTTTTACCAAGCTTCTTATGTTGCAAGAAAAATCGATTTTAAATGTTGGATGGATGGATTGTAAAATATCTCTCCTCTGGCTGTCTTTTTGCCTGTTGGTATTGCTTCTTCATGGCCAAAATAACATGAAACCTTGACCCAAAGAGTCTCTATTTTACCTCTTAGAATTTCGTGATTTCCTACCAAAATAGCATTTCACAACGCATCAGACAAATCATTATTATTATTTTGACATGTTCTAAAAAAATAAAAATTTAAGAACTTAGTCTATCTACAAAAATTTTCCAACTATCTCTATTTCTCGCTATTGTTCGAAGTTCGCTGACAGATTTGCTCGTCTCACTCCTAATTGACCTTCGCCATGTGCTTTTTGGACGTCCGCGGTTTCTTCTGCCCTGGGGGTTCCATTCTAATACTCTATGCGCCATTTCGTCGATAGGTTTACGTAGGGTGTGTCCAAGCCAACCATATTTTCGCCTCAATATTTGTTTGTCGATCGGCTGTTGTTTAGTAAATTTCTCACAACCGTTCGTTACGAATCGTCCTTGGCCACCAGATTCTTAGTATCTGCCGGAGACATCTGTTCACGTAGGTTTGCAGCTTTTGTGTAATTGCGGTAGTAACAAACCACGATTCAGATCCGTACAAAAGCACACTTTTTACGCAAGCGTTAAATATTGTTATTTTGGTCATCAAATGTATGGTTTTCGAACGCCAAATGTTTTTAAGGCTAGCGAATGCACATCTTGCTTTACGTAGCCTGTTGGCTACATCTTCTTTAGTGCCCCCATCTGTTGTTATTACGCTGCCTAAATATTCAAATTTTTCTACGTTTTCAATATTCGTATCGTTTATTACTATTAGGGCATCATTTCTGGCATTTATGCGCATAGATTTAGTCTTAGCGGTATTAATCTTTAGACCAACTTTAGCGCATTCTACCGCTACATTAGTAATCTGAGCTTGCATATTCGCGTGCGTGTTCGTCATGAAAACCACGTCGTCGGCGTACAATAGGTCGGATAACTTATCTCTTATTCCCCAATTGATACCAAATCTTTCAGTATCCAGGGTTTCGAATACCACATCCAATGCCGTTATGAATAGAAGCGGGGAAAGAGCACACCCCTGTCTCACGCCACTGGATGATGCGAATGGGTCACTTAGTGCGCCATTGTGTAACACCCGACATGTAGCACCATCATAACTGTCTTTAATTATATTAACAATCTTTGACGGTATGCCTCTAGTTTCAAGAGCATTCCACACAAATTCACGTTTAAGAGCATCGAAAGCCTTTTCAAAATCGATGAAGGTGAGATGCAAGGGGAGCTCTAACGATTGCTCAATAATTATTCGTATGGTGTTTATGTGGTCCAGGCAGGATTGACCAGCACGAAACCCGGCTTGATTTCGTCGAATTAAACTGTTCAGTGGTTCAGCGATACGATTCAAAATTATTTTTATGAAAATTTTGTTGATTGTCGGCAACAGCGATATGCCTCTCCAATTAGAGCATTTTTTTCTGTCTCCCTTTTTTGGGACTTTAACGATGACAGCTTCTTTCCACTCTGTCGGCATATGCTCGTTGCTCCACACCTCAACGAATAAGTGATGCAGCTTTAGAGACATTGTTTCAGGGATTGCCTTAAACACTTCAGCTGGAAGGTTGTCGATTCCTGCTGATTTACCCAATTTTAGCGATAGAAGCGCCGCACGTATTTCTTCAGACAAATCATAAGTTCTTTAAACCAAATTGCCTAGCATAATCTCAAGTAGAAACAACAAAACATAGCGAAAAAAAAAAAGAAACGACGCTTCACGACTACGGGAAAAAGTATCAATTTTGTAGAGTTATTTGAGTGGATATGTGTAACTTTCTCATTACACCGCGTCTGTGAAATGGTGGCCATAAAGTCCTTACATAAAATAAAAATAGATAAAATAGGTTAGGAGAGATACCTTCCATGATAGCACTAGACTTGATGAAATTCCGACTGCATCAGCATCGTTGGCCTAATGCTTAAAATTATAAACCACATCACTGGATCGACATGTTGGTTTATTTGCACTTCGATACCTACGTCATATTAGGTCATTATTGAGGCCTCAGTATACACTGTCTTAGGGTCTTTGCAGTGTATTATTAACTATTATACCAAACTATAGATATATTCTCTTAATGCTAAAGCATACTCGCACGTTATTTATTATTTATATTCGATTGATATTGAATGTTGCTTAAGTTATTAACTTTGACTTGCAGGGACAAGTTCAATATAATTTTGTTTACTATACGAGTATATGTACCTATATATGTAGTATAGCAATTCATTGTGTTAATAACGTATTCCCTTACATATCGTATGCATTGAAAATATGGCTGCCTACATTGTGGCATTTGGGCGTTGGTTTGTGCGTGTCATCAATAAGAAATCAGAAATCGATTAGTCTTGCCATAAATAGGCCTTTATCAGCTTGGGGTGGGGGATGTCATGGTCCCAGTCCAAGCAGCCGCTGTTTTATATTTCACTTCCTATCGCTGATGGCGTAGAGTTTTCTGTATCTATTGAAAGACCTCCGCTTAATTTGAGGTTTGTTTGTTTGTATGTATATAGACTATATGCCCAAATTGCCATTAAAAAGTTTTAATTACAAATTGTGTGTATGTGTGGGTGTGTGTGCTTGTGCATTAATGTAAATTCTTGTAATTGGCGCTTTAGAACGTTTAATGGCCGTTAATTGGCAAAGCCAATTGAAATTGTTAACACTTTTGCCATTGCCAGTGTTCTTTGATTGATTCCAAAGTATTTGATAGGCATATTTTTTATAATTGCAAATTATTAATTAGTGTTCTCTCTTTTGCACTGTCTTTTTGCAGATACAACTCATGAAGTAGTAAAAAAACTGAAAAGGTAACTTTGGAAACGAGTAACCAGTTTAAAGTTCCCAAAATCTAAAGTAACAGCTGCCGCCGTTGCTTGAAAATGATCCCCAAAAGCTGAATGCCCCAAATTATATGCGTACATACAAGCACATACGTGATTCCATGTGGGACTTTTTTTTTTGTATGCACAACCTTAAAAACCAGCCTGACCAGCAGAGGAGCAGAGCAGCCACACAGATGTCGCTCGGGCGATCGCGTTTGCTACTCTGCCTTGGACAGCTTTCTTACCTGTAATTCTTTGATTTCGAGCAATGTACGTTATAGTGACTGGCATGTCTGCTGGCAGGTGCAAATTTTGTAGCCGAAGCGCTTCTTTTCGTTTACTTCTTGTGACTTATTTCTGATTTGTTTGGCACACCTGCCGTTTTTCGGCTTGGTTCTCTACGTGCCACTACTTAATTCGATTTGAGCAGGTAGCGACTTCACTGTCGACAAAGGTGATCCTTTTCTCTTTTTTGCTGTCCTTGCCATTATTATTTTTTTCCTCTTGTCTACGAACGTCTTTTAAAATTTGTTTGCTTAGCGTTGCTGTTAATCTCAAGTGCTTAAATATCCTGTTTCATGGTTGTTGTGTGCGGCTCTTAAGATTTTTATCGGTGTATCCAGTGCCCGACTCTGTAGACATCATCATCATCAGTGCACGATGTCCTACACAGTCTCAGTGTTTTTATAATATTCATTATAGGCATCACAAGCGTTTTTATCATTATTGTTGTCAATGGCATGTCAAAATAATTGTCATAAATTATTTAACTGCCCGGCTACCGGGTTTATCTTTCTCATTTTTGGCAGCTCTTTTTAATCTTACGACTTTAAGGTATGTGTTAATTGCACATTTTTTTTGCCTTTAGTTTCTTTGTCACTTGGGAATTAGAAAAACTCAAGCTATGAATTTAATAAATGTAAGTTTGCAATGCTATGCCATCTCATTCATCTGAACCTTGGATTTATTATGGCTTCAGTATCATCAGAACATTTAAGGCCGATCCCGTTTCCCAGAAAATTTCTTCGCGAACAAACCTCTTTTTTATATCTTTGTGCCAATATGCATACCAATAGAGAGCCCGGAAGACGATATCCTACCCAAACTTTTTGAATAGTCAGATTCTCTGATTAGCTTATCTGGAAAAGTAAAAGATTTTTAGATTTTTAGTTTGCAGCTTGATTCAAACTTGCACCTTTATTAGTCGAATGCTTTATTAGTCTTCGTCAAGCATAGATCTTGATATGAATTAAAGCTTCATTGTAAACTTCCGGCGTAACTTCCATCACTGGATTACGTTTTGCTTGACTTACTCGAAACAAAATATCTTCTGATAAATAATCTTGATATTTTATCCACAATTCAGGTGGATTTGATGGAAAATATGTTGCCAAAATAATCGCGAATAGAACACGTATTTGATATGGATGCGCAGTAATTGCAGCATCTGCTAAAGTTTCATCCCAGTGGAAATCATTTTCCAACAAATTCAATTTTATACAATACAATACAATTTCGCCATTCACTGTTCTCAATGATTAAAACGACGTTGAACCGCGAACAATGAATAACAACAATACCAGCTTTTGTATATATGGCAATATACACACAAAAACCAATATTTACAAAAATGCGTTTATCTCACGAACCAATACACACAAACACACATCGCAATAGGCTTAAAACCTCCGTACTGACAACTTCTAACATACTCGAAAATCAGATTTGAAATTCATCAACTCGTTCATGAGAACATCGGTAACACGTAAAACATAAGTTTTTTTTTATATATATAGATGTATATTTAATATATGTATATGTTTCAACAAATTACATCTTAGGAAATATTAGTACCAGCTGGCAAAGTTTCGTATTTGTTATTCTTATACTCTTAAACTTATTTCTTGTGTGTTATTTAATATTAAGCGTATTCTAAAGTTGGATAACCCAATTGTATATGATTTGTTTTTTTTATCAATCACAATCATTACGATTTTCCGCTCTTAATGATCCAAATTTTTGCTCTCAACAAAAAAAAAAAAAAGAAGCCGAATTGTGTTCAAATCCAATACAACGGAACAACTAAAAATACTTTTAGCAAATAAAATTTCCTTCATTAAAATGAATGAACTACAAAGAAAACTAAACTGAACTTCCAACTCCCACTTCCACTCTAACTCGCGTATCTGCTTGGGTAAGAATTCGTTCGTAGTCTGGCTTAGTTCAGTGTCGAGCAGATTTACGAAATTACAAATGTGTATACGACGAGCACTTCAACTTGAACTGACACCGTTGTGTCGACTCGACGCAGTTTCTGCCTCATCTGTCCCTGCATTTTACAGTGCCACTGACGATGGAGCGGTTGTAGTAGCAGTTGGTACTCGTTGCTAGACATCCCACCCGGCCCAGTCAGATAAAAACTTTTTGACTATGTGTGCATATGTATATTGTACATAGAACAGAACACTGAACACACAGAAGGAACCAAGACCGAATTCGAGTAAAAAATCGATAAGAATAACACAAAATGTGAGTGAGACACAGCAGTGGCGGAGACGACGCCGACGACGCGACGGACGTAGTATGTACATAGCCGGTGGCTCAGGTGGGTGTTGGTTTTGGGCACGTAATTTTGCAATAAATGGCAGAGAGCAGGCGGCGACTGGAAGCTGGAAAAAGCCGATGAACAATTTCTAGCAGTGCATTATCTTATTTTTTTTTTGTTTAAACATTACATTTGACAGACGGTGAAAAGTACGTGTTTAGTTATGGCAAAATATTGTGGGACAGACATCGTAAGACATTGCCGAATAAATCGATAGACAACGAGAGTCGAGAATTGAGTTTTGATAAGCAAAGATAGGCGGGTGAAATATAACTTGAAGGCATGAATGGCTAGGCGGCAATGGAGTAAAGAAGGAGGTAGCACAAAAGACTTGAGCTTGAAGCACAGCAGCAGGGCAGAAATGCCACTTGAATTTCAGTTGAGTGGCTTCGAGTGCAAATGAGAAAGGACAGTTGCTTTTGCGTCGTTGTAGAGTCCATTCAGTGCGATGGACTGGTCCGTGAGATACGTTCTGTTGGGCATACTTTGAATTGGGACAAGAGAGTGGCCATTGATGTATATTTTTTTCAATCGCCTATAGCTCCTTTGTGAACTGTGGTATTTTTTGTCTTATAATGCGACGATTTTGAACTTTTTGTCAGCAACATACTTGTACATTAAACTACTTGGTCGAGCAGAAGTGCCCGACTAACGATGCAAACCATGCTTTGTTGTTGTTAATAGAAGTTTTTAAGAAAATTAAATTTAATTGTTAAATTGTTACATAATACTTACAAATATCCAAACTGAATATTTATGCTGATGTTTCGATGCCAAGAATATTCAAATTCAATTATTTAAAAAATTAAATTACTTAATATACATTCATACCAAAAAAGGTATTCAGCTCTGCTCCGGATACCGAGAAATCCAAACCGAACAATTTTATTCGGATGCGGTTTTGCAAGCTCCGGGAACGGAATTTTTTATCGATAATTTCCCTTTCTATTTTCGATACATTTGTATCTTTCCCCACATTTTTATCGATAAAAAATAATAAATAAAGCAAGCACCACCTACTGACTGCTATATGATATATGTACTATTTTGGCGATTCGATTTCATTCCACTTGCAACAAAACATTCGGTTTCAAAGCATATGAAAAATTCGGATTGGTGGAAATGGGAGCACCAAACTTTCGGCTTTAAAACGAACCCGAATAAATTGTTCTGTTTCGGATTCCGGAGCACGTCTGATTATTAATATGTAAAGTGTAATGAATTACGTGGTCCTAAGTCGGAGTCGGGCAGAAATGTAAAAATTTTGTAGTATAAATTTCTGTTGCACTACTGCATTTCTGCTTATCAAAGCGAACGCTTTAAATGCTAGGCTTTGATCATGCTTTGCAAAAGCTCTTCATATGGCAAAATCTGCTAGCTTTAATATATATATATTTTTTTATTGATATTCTTTAAGTCATTAGTCATTATCCCGAAGGTGGTAAAGTACAATAAAAAGGAAACAAAATAAATGTCTTTCGATGTTATGGAACATCAACTGCGGTATGAACTCAGATGGCTAGATCGAGAGGTATAGAAAATGTATTGCACTGGCATGTACAATTGACCCCAGTCAACATTATAGGCTATCCACTAAGGGTACACAAACCTTATAGCGAACTAAAGGGTCTGTTTGAGTGGGGTAGAATTCCAAAGCGAATGCTCAAAAATTGTTATGAATGGTAAAGTGTGTTGTCCTCTATATTTATCATTTCTCACTGATGTTCAAGTGAGAAACTGACAAACAGTGCCTCAAGAAATTGAAAAATTAAACAAACCAGCCGCACAGTCAATTACAATTTGGTAATGTGGCAAGGTACCGCAAAAAGCTTTCCACTCACCTACTTGGCAAACTGTGAAGCTCATCATTAACAAAATTTGCTGCAATTGGTAACAATATCCACAATCTGGTATGTATGCCAGTTAGTCAGTTGTCATACCCTATATACATATACATGTACAGACTTATATAGTTCTATGCAACTGTGTTCTATCACTTCGTCGTAACAAGTAGTTCCTTCCCACTTTCATTCCCAGTGCCATTCCCTGCACTATTTACTTTTGCCTGTGGTCTTTCGTATCATGACAGTTGTGGTTGCCTTTAATGATTCACTGCACCACCCGCCGCCCGCTTCTTACCACATACTAATTTTTGTTGGTGAGAGCCTAAAAAGTCTATGATGAAGTACATCTGTATATATGTGGCCCAGGTGGGCTATATTGTGCTATGCAACACACGGTATATAAGTCGTTCGTCGCTCCGTTCCACTGTTAATGTTGGGTCTCTTGGCTGGACTTGGATTTCCACATGCCATCTATGTTATGTCCCTATGCCAGTCTGTACCAGTATCTTTTAGTAAGTAAGAGTTGCTTGCCGGAGTAGCCGTCAACGTTGTCGTGCTCTGTTTTTAGATTAAAATGTCATTTACAAGGTGTTTTCCCTCGCCGCCTTTTTTATGGTTACTGTACTTTTTAAAAACTTATTTTCTTCTTCTTATTTTTGTAGTTACATGGGCTATGCGCTCATTTTGACCCATTAGTATGAGCCACGGCGAATGTGTAAATGTGTGCTTGTGAAAAATGCGTTTTCTGATAAAGTTACAAGATTGGGAAGCCTAACTAAAAGTGTATCTGTCTCTAAATCTAAATGAGGCATGTGGCAGGCGCTGGCCAACACTTCCGGCAACAAAAACAAATTTCATTCCACCCCAACAGCATATTCCACTCTCGCATGATTAATCTCAACACTTTCCGACCCATTAAGTTCACAAGGAGTCTGTCTGTCAGTAACTGCTGGCTGTAACATCACCCCTGATGGGGTCCAGCCAAATGTGGCACATGAGTATGTCACACTTACATATAAGCGTTGCAATCCTGGGCACAATATTTGCACCTGTGACGCTTGCATTTAACTCCTCCAATTGATTTTTGGCTTTTGCAATCTTAAAACTGTTCTGGCCACATCCACGTGATCAGGCAATGCTAATTTTCAGCTATTTTTGTTTAAGCCATAGCTGCTAATGAAAGACCTATTTCGCTTTTAATGGCTTACAAAGTGTATTGGCTAGTAGCCTTGTTAGGTTCTTTTTTATAGCCTGTACCGTATGGTACAAAGGGTATATTAAGTTTGTGTAAGCCGAAAATGTATGTTACCTAAAATATGATCAGGGTGACAGAGAAGTCGATATACCCATGTCCATCTGTCCGTTTGAACGCCTAGATCTCAGAGATGGTAAGACCTAGGTAACCAAACTTTCACATTAGGTCCCATACTATTCCATAGGAGACAAGTTTATTTTATTTTTTTTATATCGGGGATAAATTATATAGCTCCCATATGGGTGTTTGAGACGACCTCGACAAAAAATAAGTTTTCAATGGATGATTCGTTTGTTTATTAAGATATTGGGGCCAAATTCGGTATTCATAAGTTTTTTACAGTTCCCAAGCACTGTTCAAAATTTGATCAAAATCGGTTGACTATATCATATAGCTCCTATAGAACCGATCGGCCAAAATAACTTATTTAAAGCAAAATTCGCTATATTTCGTTTTTTAATAAAGATATCGTAACCAGATTTGGCGTTTGAATGTTTTTCAGAGCACTTAAGCAATGTGCCAAATTTGAACAAAATCGGTTGACTATATCATATAGCTCCCATAGGTCCGATCTTCCAAAAAATCGATTTTTTAACAAAATTTGTTGTGTTTCGTTTGTTTGTTAAGATATTGGGACCAAATTTGACATAAGTGAGTATTTTATAGTTCCTAAGCACTGTACTAAATTTAATCCAAATCGTTTGACTAGATCATATAGCTCCCATAGGACCAATCGGTCCAAAAACACGTTTTTTATACCAAATTCGATGTGTTTTGTTTGTTTGTTAAGATATTTGAAATAAATTTGGCATTCAGATCTTTTTTAAGGTATTTAAGCATTGTGTCAAATTTTATTGAAATCGGTTGACTATATCATATAGCTCCCATTGGAACGATCGGTCAAAAAAAAATTTTTGCTTAAAATTCTTCTGTTTTTGTTTTTTTTGTGAAGGAACCGGATTTTATTGCAAGCTAGTGGTACAGGGTATCCTAAAGTCGTCCGCGCCCGACTTTACGTCCGCCATTTTTTTTTGGATTTATTTTAATTTTTTTTATTTATTTTTTTATTTCAACAATGCATCATCCAATGCATCAAAGTGGTTCCACATTGTGCTACGTTTAAGAAATATTTTATATAATTTTTTGCACGCAATAAATACAGCAATGGAGTTGCCCTATTAATAGAAAAGAGATCGATGGAAAATGTGGCCATACTAAGAAAAACAGACCATACTAAGAAAAACCAGATGCAAATTAGAAATTAGAACAGTAGAGAACAGTCAAACAAGAGCTGTATAAGAATAATATAAGAACGAACATCTGTATAAGATCGAACAACTGAATAAGAAGGAATAATTGAATAAGAACGAACAAAGAACAAGTGACTAAAAAAGAAAGATGTTGAACTTACACTTCGTTCTTTGAAATGTATAGTTCTTTTTTGTTCATTGGTTCATGAATGACCCAACACTAGTGTGGATGTAATCTTTGAAATTCTTACGCCTTCTTACTTACGCTTTCCTATGACTTCTTCGAATTGGTAAAGTGAACTATGGCAACGTTTAAGGTAGTACAAATTTCCTTAATTTTTTCTAAAACATGATTTAAAAAAAGGAACTTCCTACTTTGTCACGAAAAACACATTTAAGCGGCTGCCAGTTGTTAAGCCCTCAATTCATGCTGCAAGCGACCATAAATTATAACTGAAGGTTGATCCCCTTCACCTCTTGTCCTGCAACTTATTTCTTGACTTGCTCCTTAACTTTGAAAATAAAATCCTTCGTTGCAAGCTCTGACTGGCAGTCCTTTTGCATATGCTCTAACTTATTTTTATGGCGTTAACAAAATGGCTGCTCTCTGCTGATTTATCCTACAGTTGATGTTGTTGCTGTTGTAAATATTGGCCAGTCAATCTGTGCAAAAACTTAATGCCGCGTTCCAGACAACAAAGAAAAGTGCAAATTTATCGTTTGTTGCATTTCATCAAAGTACACACGCAAACGGAGCAGGACACATCCAAAGTACAGTACCACAAAGCCATGAACGTTTAACTTTGCACAAGGGAAATCCTTTTTGACAAGCACGAAAATGCATTTGTGGAGCTACTAAGTTTTTAAGGAACTTATCCTGAATTATGGTACAAAGGGTATGTTAAGTTTGTGCAAACCTAAAAGACGTTGGAGATCGCCAAAAGTTATCTATAGTATGATCAGGGTGAGAAGTCCATATATATCATGATTTTTCTCGAGGAATGCTATGAAAGACATGCTTGTACTTTCCCATAGGTCAATGAATATGATAAAAAACTGTTTGTAGTGTTTTTAGTAGCCGTCAACTGCTGTAGGACGAATTCCTTAAATGCCGTCCTAAAACCATTGTTGTTCGAAAATAAATTAAAATGTTTGGAACTTGGTATAGAAAGAAGTACCATGTAACATACCGTGATGCTTAGGATATTAATTTTTATGAGGCAGGATTGAAATTACAGTTGATGTGCCAAAAATTATATTTATAGCATCTAACAGATGACAAATCGTAGATCTTTGCCAATGAGTCCGAATAAAAAAGCGAAAACGGAATCCTATGGAACAATGCGGATTGTACTTCACCACGAAAATGCTAGCTTTCACATTCAGTTTCATATCGGTTTTGAATCAATCAGAAGAGCCTGTTAAAAGCTTAAAAAATCCCTATGAAGTTTCCGCTTAGTGTTAGAAATGCTCTCAAATTTCGTGTTAGCGTATACCAAAGTGCACTGTTTTGGAATACTAATGGGCAATACTTTAACGATCACTCAAGGCACTTTCAAAGACTTTGACTATAGCCCGGAAATCCAGTAAATTAGGTGAACGAATTTTTAAGATGTAATATCCGAAATTTGGAAAACACATTTTCGATCTTTGCGAAAAATTGAATCGCATCCCAAAAAATAGTTAAAATTTTTCTTGTTCTATGATAATTATGATGCTAATTATGCTATTTGTATCATCTAACAAATACTTTGTCTAGCTGCAAAAAAATATATAGTTTGAAATGGATTTTAGAGTCTTTTTGCTGATTTGTCTCAATTTTATAAAAAATGTTGCCTTTTTTTTTATTTTGACCAACTATGTCCTTAAATTCATGAGTTTATATATAGCATAAACGGAGTCGAAACGATATAAAAATTTGTTGGCGAGCAACAAGCAAGAGGCAGCAAAGTCTTCCAAAATAAAGTGGAGAAACTTTTGACTGACTGGAAGTACAATGAAGTTTTATCTACAGTTGGATCAACAAATATACATATTTGTGTGAATTGTATGCTAATGTTTTAGCAACATTTTTGGGGCTCATGATACTTTGGTGCCTTTAAGATAACTTAGAAATGTTTGTTATTCCTCTATTACGGCTTGACTTGATTTTTGCCTGATAATATTATTTGTTTGCATTTATTTTCAATTTATTAATGTGTCATTTTTTGTTCAGCAAAAATAAAAAAAAACATTTGTCTGGTTCTGGAAGCAAAAGTCATAATTCATTGCCCATATACTCTATAAAATATGGTTATTTTTCAACATAATTTTTATTTTTATTGTTCCGCCTAAAGAAAATAACGATTCGCTACAGTTTATGTTTATTTTTAGAAGCATTTCCCTTGATAGCTACGCAATTTCTAATCCTTTGCCCCACACACTTTTTATTATGTCACATAAATTCCCGTCTCGTCGTCATTCCCTCTCCCTCCCTATTTCGCCTATTACCTTTAACCAAAATTATACAAAAGTATTTCCATTTTTGCAAATGAGATTTGCTTCATAGCTGTGGACTTTGACTTTCTACATTGATGCGTTCAAGGAATGCGATTGGACACAAGTCCAATGTTTTTGAGTGGATTTCCCAAACAAATAATTTATTTTTTTGCACAGGCATGTTGCTATTTCCCTTTTTCGTTTTTTTTCATCACTGAAAGGACCTTCATTGGAAAAGGGAAGTATAGAGTATAATGAATTGAAGTCAAAGTTTGTAGTTCTTCAAAAAGATGGAAATTTTCGTCAATCTCTTTTTTCAATTTTAAGATATTCCAAAATCGAAACCACGTATTAGAAATTACAGGGTCCGGCACTCGAAGTGTAACCAAATTCAGACCGCTCGCGCAGCTGACGCACGGGCATCAGCTGTCTGTAAGTTAGCTAAATTACAGTTTAGAGTATTGTTTACAAGCGCACGAAAGCATTTTGCCGTGAGTAAACGCGAAAAAAAATCAGTAATGGATTTCAAACGTAATAGTGTAGTTGCATTATATTTAGCTGGAAAATCACAACCAGCGATTGTTCGTGAGCTCGAACACCTTAAAGTTAATAAAGTTTTCGTTTATCGCACCATAACTCGTTACAATGATACTGGCAGCATCGCAAAACGTCATGGAGGTGGTCACCAAAAGACTGCAACGTCACGTGAGATGGTTCAAAAAGTGAAGAAGCGACTTGAGCGAAATCCCCGACGAAGTGCCAATCAAATGGCGAAAGAACTGAAAATATCTGACCGTAGCATCCGTCGCATACTGAAAAATGATCTCAAGGTCAAGCCTTACAAGATCCAAAAGGCACATGATCGCACACCGAAGCAGCAACAAGTCAGACTTGGGAGAGCGAAGGAGTTGCTTCGCTTGGCCGAAAGCGGTCAATTGCCGAACATTGTGTTTTCTGACAAGAAAATTTTTACAATTGAGCAATTCGTAAACTCTCAAAACGATAGGGTTTACTTGAGGGACCGTTCATACGAGAATTTGAGTCATCGATTGGCCACCAGGAGGCAGCACCCGCCACAGATAATGGTTTGGGCCGCTGTAACCGCAGATGGGCCTGGCGTCAAGGTTAATGCGCAATATTATCGGGAAAGTATTCTGGAGGTTGCTTTGAAGCCGTGGGCAGACAAACATTTCGGTGGCAGACCATGGACGTTTCAACAGGACTCGGCACCGTCTCACAAAGCTCGAGTGAACCAAGAATGGCTGAAAAACAACGTTCCGAACTTCATAACGTCCACACAATGGCTCTCGAATTCACCAGACGCGAATCCGATGGATTATTCTCTTTGGGCCATTTTGGAGAGCAAGGTCCGAACTAAAAGATACAACAGTCTCGAGGCGCTGAAAAAAGCCATTGTCCACGAGTGGGCCAAAATACCTGCAAGTCACATTGGGGCAGCGAAAGTAAATTGTTTCTAAATTTCGTATTATTTTTACACATTTTGTACCTTGAATTGAGTAAAGGTAATTTTCCAAAATGAATTTATGGCCTTTTTAATTGGTTACATTTCGAGTGCCGGACCCTGTATACTCAGAATCACAAAAACTATAATTTGTACCATAAAATCATGAATCGACTATTATTTATAGGTCCTTTTATAAAATAGGGAAAAAGATTTTCTTTTTGACCGTATATAGTTAAATTCCATTTGTCTTTACAAAGTCCTACAGCTGCCAAATTTATACACGAATCTTTTGAAGGTTTGTACTAACTAAAACTCGTATGAAAGTAACTTCATATATGGTTCAGCCCACTGTTAAATCAGTTAAATAAAATAAGCATAAATAATATAAAGAAGTTACTACTAGAACTACTATCTGAATTTATGTATTAATATTGAACGCTTCTACGTACTTCATCATCAATGAAAACCAATTAAAAGTGCTGAACAACTTCACCTCAAGTCGAGTCAAGTTTAGACGAGTTGAATCGACTTGAGAAAAGGCACAGTCAAAGCAAATGAGAACTTTAAATTTAGAATCTTATTTTTTTGCCGTCTCGAAACTAATGGTCAACTTAAAGAGGGGTTTGCTACGGTAAAGAACTCAACGTAGAGCCTGACTGTTTGGCTGATTGGCCTGGTGGCATATTATAAATAATAGCCAAACACGCAAACATTTGAGCAAGTTTATTTGCTTTTCGGCGTTAGGTATCCTGAACGAGTTAACGTCGTCCTGCTTTCCACTTGCGTGGCCAACAACGTCGAAAACAAAAGTTTCTACAACAACAACAGCCGGAAAAAGTTGCAACAACAACTTTGATTAAGTTTCTAACGTTCCTTGAAGCTCCAACGAATAAAGGAACGCAATGTATTAACTAACCCAAATAAATCTACAGGCCAAATGCCAAAGGAATCAGCAAACGCAGCAACAACGTGCTTGGATTTTGAAAAGGACGCTTAAAAGTATGCTACAAAAAATGTCTGAGCGGAACGACGTACACGCCATTTGAATTCGACGAAAGATAGGAGGAGGGAGGAGCAGTAGGCGAAGTTGCGGCAAGGCCTTTATGATTATTGTCTTAGAATTAATCAAAATGTGTGTGCATGTTGGGGTCGGTTTGGTAAAAGTTGTGCCTGTCATTTAGACTTTAATAGATTTCTGGCCATGGGCCAAATTATGGAGCTCTTCATATAGATATTTGGCACTTTATAGATATGCAAGAGCTTGCGTGTATTTTAAGGTAAGGTGATGAAATGAAGAAACATGCTTTAATTAAATTAATTTGGAAACACGTTTCTTATGCTGCACGGCTCTTTTTGACAAAGTGCAACAAATTGCCGAGTCATTTAGAAAATGGGCAGGCAAAATGATGGCCATTTTGTTGAACTAGGCTCGTTCGTAAAAAAGTTTTGTGACTCAAACTTAATGGGAAATACAACTAGATGAAATGCTGTCAATTTACTGTGGGCTGAGGCCTCTTTGGGATAAATGCTTGATGCCGATGACTGAGAAAGATTATAGCTCTTATATAGGGCTTTTCAATAGGGATGCTACAAAAGTAGACCGATAGGGACAGCAAACGACGTCCCGCTCTCTTGACATTTCTCTTCAGTAAGGGTTGCCATTTCATCATGGAAATATACGATCCAACAACGAGTCGAAATTATTAAAATTTACAACCGAAATTCGGAGTTAGTGGCCGCAACTTTAAGAACGCTACGTCCAATTTATGGTCGTCATAATTGTCCTGCCAGATCAACGATTGAGCGTCTAGTGAAAAAATTTGAATCCACAGGCACAGTACAAACTGGTTCCGTGCCAGTGAGACAAAAAAGTGCCCGTAGTGTCGAGAATATTGCTCCCGCTATCGCATCAATTGAGGAAAACCCAAATCAGTCTTTTACACGTCGTTCTCAAGGGTTGGGCATCTCTGTGACGTCATTGTGGCGAATTGTGCGAAAAGATCTTGGCCTACATCCTTACAAGATCAAATTGACGCAAGATTTGAAGCCGCTTGACCACCAGAAGCGTCATATGTTCGTGAATTGGGCTGAGAAACAACTTGAAAATGATCCTGATTTTCATCGAAAAATCATCTTCAGCGATAAGGCTTATTTCTGGCTGAATGGCTTCGTCAATAAGCAAAATATGCGTTATCGGTCAGGCAGTAATCCATACTTACTTCACGAGTCACCATTGCATCCCGAAAAAATTACGGATTGCTGCGGTTTATGGGCCGGCGGCGTCATTGGGCCGTACTTCTTCCGTGATGATCAAGACCGACACGTTACTGTGAATGGGAATCGCTACCGCTCAACGATAAACGATATTTTTGGCCCGAAGTGGATGATATGGACTTGGACAATATGTAGTTTCAACAGGACGGCGCCACAAACCACACAGCGAATGTCAAAATCGATTTATTGAAAACCAAGTTTGTTATCTCAAGTTTTGGCCCAGTCAATTGGTGGCCTCGGTCGTGCGATTTGACGCCGTTAAACTATTTCCTGTGGGGCTACGTCAAGTCTATGGTCTATGCCAACAAGCCAGCGACGATTGATTCGTACGATTATTCGTACGAATATCGTACATGGAATTGCAGAAGACTCGGCCGATGTATGCTTGAAAACCGTCGAAAATTGGGTTCAGCGTCTGGACTTCTGCAAGAGTGCCCGTGGCGGCCATGCAAAAGAAATCGAGTTCCATACATAATTGCATCGAATGCACTTTTACAAGAATACAGAATTTCATTGATATCCAAAACCGTTTTCGTTTTATTTAAAAAAACTTTTGTAGCGGTCTTATTGAAAACCCTTACATTTTATCTTATTTTCCGAAGCAAAATTTGATTATCTTTTGTTTAACTTGGGGAATAAACAATTCCAGATAAAAGACTTTAGATACTAAGTTATACTATAATTGTCCTTTCTGGGGGATTTAGATTCTAAATAAAACTGGCGGAGAAATGGATTGGTGTATTCAATTTGCTGTTTTGTGGACTCTTGGTATGTTAAGCGTTGCAATGGACCCAAATGGTGCAAAAACGTTTCTTTATTTGAGCGTACTTTGAGATACTTTCTGTATCTAAGGCTAACCCAAAAACAAGTCATTATAAATACGCTTACATTTTGTTTTTCATCCAAAGTCCTGTTTTTTATATTTTGAAGCTCAGCATAATACGAAACTTATTTTTGTTTGCTTAAGAAAATAAGTAGCTTATTATAGATCATAGTTAATAATTTGTTATATATAAGTCATATAAAAATACTTTGCAATCAGCTAATGGAAAACGCCTGGTCAATTACTTTTCTATCTACCCTCGTATGCCTATCAACACAACTCGAGATTAAAATGGAAAACACAGAACGACTTCAAGGGAACTCATTAAAGATAAAAGATTGTTACTTCCTTAACATATGCCTTATATTGTAGGGTCTTAAACTTTTTTTTTACCTAGCTGCTGTCGCTGCTGTTGTTGATTTAGCCTGCTGAGTTGTCGCTTTTTTCGAGTTTAACGTAAAAAGTTTTCCCTGCTGGCAATGTCAACAACGACTTTTCATTTATTTTATGTATTTGTTTCGAAGAGAAAACACGAAGAAATATGTAAGAGCTTTTTGAACAGTCAGCAGGCTTAAGTTACTAAGATTGTGAGTCAATCTTTAATCTTTCCACAAAATCACAAAATTTTCTTTTGATTGCGCTTTGTTTGACAGCATTGTCAACGATTTGACATAAGTAAATAAAATATTTCGAGTTGTTTTTTATGTGCCTGTCTTTATATGCATTGTTTTTGTTTGATTTAATGCCTGGAAAAGCCCTCTACTGTACACCATTTTTTTCTCATTGAGTCAGAAAATATTTATTTCGTTTTTTTACTTTTTATTTTTATGTTCATTTTCGCTAATGGCAGGCGGAAATGTCCTAGGCACCATTTTGCTTTGTTGTTTATTTATTTTACTTTTCTTATCATAACATTTATATTCATGCTCTTTTGGTGTTTTGCTTTTTTTATTTGCCTTTGATTATGATGCTATTTTTGACACTCTATAAAGCTAATAAACAAAATGGCCAAGCAAAATAAAGTAGCTTTTAATGTTTTTTTTGTTTTGATTTCTCTCCTACAAGCTGTGGTTAAAATTATGTGGAGGGATATTAAGTATGTATGGCGGAGCAGATCCTGTAAAGTTTAGTGTACCATGATAATTCATCTGTCAGTCCGTATCAAGAATTGAGCTCAGACACCATAAGATCTATTGAACCCAAAATTCAAGTTTGTTGATTCGCAGCAATATTTTGGCCCGTTCACACTTCTGAGGGAAATTTATCGGTTATATACTCTGTAAAGTTCTCTGACAAAATACAAATTTCATAAGGTACTAGAGATGGAAACTATCAATAGTGGCACCACTCGATAGTTTTGACTTCGATAGTTGAAACTATCGATACTATTAATAGTATCTCCGAACAAAGTGATATATGACACACAAAAAATAACTTATTTTTTAAGTAAATACCATAGTGCAAGTAGGGTAACTTATATTACCTACAAAAGAAGTATTTCAAAATTTGTAAAAGAAACGTTTTATTCATGACATTGCAAAAAGAAATACAGGGTGCGCCATTTGAATGTGGTCGATGGAAATATTGAATAACTTTTACAGATTTCAACCGATTGACATCGTCGAACACATTTTGGAAAGGTTATTGCATTACAATTTTAACCATGAATCGATTCACGCCCAAAGAACACGCGGAAATAGTGACAATGTTCATTAAATGTAATTGCCCGATTTTTGGGAGCGAATTTTAATGACTGATGAGGCCCATTTCACGCTATCTGGCACTGTAAATAAACAAAACTGTCGCATTTGGGGGAAAGAAAATCCTCATACTATCCATCAAACTCCACTGCATGATCAGAAAGTGACTGTTTGGGCCGGTGTCTGCTTCAATATTTCCATCGACCACATTCAAATGGCGCACCCTGTACTTTTAAAATTACATCTAAATAAACTGAAAACTGTCCATCTATTAAAAATCATAAAAAAAATTATCTTTCAAGTACATGTCGACTATTCTTAGTTTCAGTTCTTGTGTCCAAAACTATAAAGCCACTTCTACTGATCAACCATCCTTTCGCATGCGGTATAAGTGGCAGGACTGCATAAACGTTTGTTGTCTAAGTTTTGTAGTCCAACACAATCGGATCCCGGAAAGTACATTTCAAAAAGCTCAATGGATTTAAATTTTGGCTGGCCAAATACTGGGGAATGCCAAATATTTTTGCTACCCAATTTTAAGAGATTTTTTTTTTTGTTTTTGCCACACGAATTTTATGAAATTCTAAATTTCCGGAAGCCAAAGCCATCTATTATCGGGAAATGCTGGACGTCTGTGGCGATCGATTTTTTGTTTTTTATGCGAATAATTTTTATAAAAATTTGACTTACTTTAATAAAAGCGTACTATCGATATATCAAACAAAACCATCTGTAGTATCCGTAAAACGAAACTATCGATATTGCCATCGATAGTATCCCACCTCTACCGCTATATACCAAAACATTTCTAAGTAGGAAGGTAAAACTCGCCACATATCTTTTTTTTTTTGTATTAAATAATTTTATTAAAATCGTTTTGAAACTTTTACGTTACAAGACAACTGTTACCAAGAGGAATGCTTTTATTCTGTTGCTAGGATGATAGTCGTTTGTTTTATGCATTATTCTTTGATTTATTGGCTATTAATTTAATTCGGTAGACTTGTTGGGTGTGATGACTGGAGGTAGACAAATTGTGAATAAAATCAATATCAATATACGGCTTAGAGTGTTTGTATGCTCGACTGCTCTTCTATACCGAAATTTGTCCAAAAAATACTTTGTTGATTCATGTCGTAGTATATCCGATGTAGGCTAACTTTGTGACTTATACACCCACATTACAAAAGTAAAACCGTAAAACTCAATTATATATCTGGTGGTTAAGAATCAAAAAATTCGAGATTTAAAAGTACACCTATGTATACCTTCCTTTTTATTAGTTGCAACCTTATTTCACGTTGTTTTTCTTTGATAAGCCATCAAATTGCCTACCGTAATCTTTGAATACGCATGCAATCCTAATCGTTACAATACAAAATTAAAATTTAAATCCTTAAAAGATGAAAACGACTTCGTCTCTACTATTATTATTTGTAATAGTTGTTAGTAACCACTTTTTTTATGTTGTTTTTTATTTTCAGCACATATCTTGAGCAATTATTTTTTGATGGATGAAAACAAATCTATCAAAGGTAAGTAGAAATATTTCAAATAAATTTCTATGCATTTCAATTGAAAATGTTAGTAAATAAATCTTTTTATTTAATTGGGCAAACAGAAAGGCAGCAATACAAAATGGAGCTGTGGCATATGCAAAATAATTTATTTATATTTTTGGTGTTAGTTCAAAAACATACATAAGTACATAACTAAGGCTTAGTTTTCGTGTATCTGGATTTTAAACGAAAACAGCTAAGTAATTCGAATTTAAATTTCCCATGCCAACTCATGGCAGCTGGCATTTCGACTAGAACATCAAATTGAATACATGCGATAAGGAACAACTACAAAAACTTGGAAGAACTTGGCTTAAATGTTCTCATGTGCAAAAATGCCATTGCTTAAGATTTTTTACAAGAAATGCCATAAACAAAGCCTCCTACAATGGAATAAAACTGTTTCTGGTATTTTCGTCTCTGTCGGTCTCTTTGCTTGGCCCGCTATTGCCATTTCTCTCATGGATTTAGTCTGGCAACAATAAAATCAAGCTTGGGGGAAAAACTAGGCGAGAAAAGGTAATGTTAAAGTGAAAAGAATAAAACAACTACAACAAAAAGGACGAAAATAAAAGTTTAAGAAACAGCGCGGAGCCCGATGGTGGGATACTCTACAAAAAACTTATTGACTGGTTGAGGTTGGCTTGTGCTTGTTTATTAAGGTTACATGACACCTCTATGTTAAAATGGAATATTCGTTTATGATTCAGAAAATGAATTACCTATTTATTGTGTTTTCAACATTTAATATTTATTTCTTTAAACTTAATTTTACATAACTTTGTAATAACGTGCTCGAGCTCAGCGTCTGCATGCGGAATCCTCTGGTGTCAGTATATCAACCGAGGATATCGATAAAGTGCTGCGTTGTATTGTCTTTATATCGATGATCTATATATACCAATCAGATCTTGTCTGTGTAACACTATTCAAATAAATTTTCCTCGTATTTGCGTGCTCGCAAATTCGCATTTTTTGCTGTAGCTTTCTATCCATACTTTTCTAATAGAAAACTTGAATTTGGCAGTAAATATAATTTAAGAATATTGAATATATGTATTCATTTAGTGTTGCAAAAAGCCACATATAATATTTCACCAAAATGTGGTGAATATACTACTTATCCGATTTCTTTTCTCTTTGTCTTTTTTTTTGTGTATTGTGAGTGGACACGTCGTGCTTCAAATTATAAGAATTAAAGAACATTTTAAACAAAGAACATCAATGAATATTTATCAAATTATTTTTGTATTGTACAATTCATTCATTGTGTAGCCATGACAACCCGTTCTTGGCACAACCTATGCTTATGCATTTTGCCAATTCGTTTTATGTGAAGTCGGTTTGAAACCATATTAAAAATTCATTTTGGCGGAATTTGAATTCAAGTTTTCACTACCCGAAGTTATGATAAACATTTGGGTGCAAAGAGATAATTTCTCTTTGTGGCTTTTCAACACATTGCTTAAAGCTATAATATCCTTGTACAAATGGGTGTAGGGTATAAAGACGACATCATGTATCAGGAAGCTGCACTAAAACAATAACATAAAAAGCTTCAGCAACAAAAAGCAACAACAACATCATCATCAACAAAAAGGCAACTCAAAGGCTTGTAAGCACTTGAGAAGCACTACAGAAAATGTGCCTGAAAAGTTTTCCATGAAGAGAAATGCTTTTGGGTTTTTGCTCCGCTTTTCGTTTTCAACGCTTTTCCTTTCGACATATAGCCGACAGTTAGGTTGATGTGATTTTTTTGAAATTGATTGTGGTGGGAAGCGATGGAGGAGAACGAAAGAAACTTATTTGATGTCAACGCAGCTATCCAGAGTAACAGACTATTGCAAATGCATAAAAAAAGGAAGTGAATAGAAAAAGTAAAAGACGAAAACTAAATATTTATCTGTACTATAGTATAGTCGTATGTATATATATATGATATATAGTACTTACCGCTTTTTCATAAAAAATGTTACGTTTAAATTTTGAGGCAAGTTTAGTGTTATCTCGAAAACAACATTTTTATTGAAAGCAAGGGTAACAACGATGTTTTGAAAGTCAAATTTTTCATCAGTTTTTTTCGCATAGACATTAATCTTAAGTAGTTTTAACACACGATCCCGTTTCGAGACTATTTCTATAAGTTGATTATTTATTATTTTTACCTATAGATACAAGTAGTTAAAGAAATAAGAATAAGTTATCAAGGCTATCGACAATTCCTGACAAGTTTTGTTAACAAGTTGGAACTGTTGGACAAGCTGACATTTCAACAGTTCCAACTTGTCTATATATACATATACATTTAAGCTTGCACATAGTCTCCATTGAAGGCAGTCCTTAAATTGTGGTAAATATGTATTGCATCAGTTTAATTCACAAACAAACGAATATGCGATATTAAACACATAAACTATTGTAGGTACACACACAAACACATTTTCAAATTTTGTCATAGTTGAGTGCACAAAATGCCTCAAAATGGTTGCTCTTTGTTGTTTTTGCTGTGCATTTGTTGGATGGTTGCTGTGGCTCGTTTCCGTTTCCGTTTTCACTGCAGTCGCATTTTTGGCATATGTCACCGCACAAAATGGCAAACTTGAGTGTTGTTTGTACTGTTATGGTTGTTGTTGTTGTGCTTTGTTGTCTTTGCTTTTGTGGCTTGAGGACGGACGCATTTCAATTACAACTACTAAAAAGTGAACAAACACGAAGTTTCGTTGTTGTTGTTGTTGAGCTTCATTTACAATAAAACCATTTTAATATCTAAATTGCAGATCACTTTTAGTTTGCGAGGAATTCAAGGGAAAATATTCTTAAAGGCACAAAAAAAGAAAAAGCGACAGCAAAAGAAACGAGCAAACAACAACAATGGCTACTCCTCTGTCTGCATTATTAATAAAGTAAAATGGCTGTCGCCACATACAGACACAAATGGCTACTAAGGCAGGGCCAAACGACATATATAAATTGACAATTCTAAAGCTTTTGTAGCTTTAAAATGGCCTATAAATTATTACAAAAAATGTTTGCTCACTTGGCGGCGGCGCAGTTCATAAAATGCCCATGAATATGTACGTGTATACAACATTTGTATACCCTATATTCTTGGTGGGAAGAGTATTATAGAACTATTTAGCAGCAAGTGACTGGAGCCAGATAAAGTTTGTTGTATTGAAACTGAAAGAATAATATTATACTTGGGTCAAATCTTAATATGTCTTTGCTTTATAAATTTGTATACCCTGTACCGTATGGTACTAAGGGTATATTAAGTTTGTGCAAGCCGAAAATGTATGTAACATATAGAAGGAGATGTCGGAGACACCCCAAAGTTACCTAAAATATGATCAGGGTGAATAGAGAAGTCGATATACCCATGTCCGTCTGTCCGTCCGTCTGTTCGTCTGTCCTTATGAACGCATAGATCTCAGAGATGGTAAGAGCTAAAGTAACCAAACTTTTAAATTTGATCCCATATTACTCCATAGGAGACAAGTTAATTTTATTTTTTTGATATTGGGGATAAATTATATAGCTCTCATATGGGTTTTTGAGACGACCTCGACAGAAAAAAAAGTTTTAGATGGATAATTCGTTTGTTCATCAAGATATCGTAATTCAAAAGTTTTTTATAGTTCCCAAGCAGTGTACCAAATTTCATCAAAATCGGTTGACTATATCATATAGCTCCTACCTACGCCGTTTTAATTTTTGCCCATCTAAATAAATCATAAAAATAATAAGGGATTTATTTAGAATGTTAAATTATCCAGTTTGTCTGAACACATACCAGGCTTGAGATAAAAATTAGCCAGATTTTCAACATTTTATAAAATAATCACCAAAACTTTGACGAATATTTTCATACTTATTGAGATAAAAAAATGGCGTACGTAAACTCGGGTGCGGACGACTTTAGGATACCCTGTACCACTAGCTTGCAATAAAATCCGGTTCCTTCACAAAAAACCAAAAACAGAAGAATTTTTAAGCAAAAATGTTTTTTTTTGACCAATCGTTCCTATGGGAGCTATATGATATAGTCCACCGATTTCAATAAAATTTGACACAGTTCTTAAATACCTTAAAAAGATCTGAATGCCGAATTTATTTCAAATATCTTTACAAACAAACGAAACACATCGAATTTTGTATAAAAAATGTGTTTTTGGACCGATAAGTCCCATGGGAGCTATATGATCTAGTCAACCGATTTGAATTAAATTTAGTACAGTGCTTAGGAACTATAAAAAACTTAAGAATGTCAAATTTGGTCTCAATATCTTAACAAACAAACGAAACACAACAAATTTTGTTAAAAAATCGATTTTTTGGAAGATCGGTCCTATGGGAGCTATATGATATAGTCAACCGATTTTGATGAAATTTGGCACAGTAATTGGGAACTATAAAAAACTTTCGAATACCAAATTTGGTTACGATATCTTCATAAGCAAACGAATTATTCATCTAAAACATATTTTTTTTGTCGGGGTCGTCTCAAACACCCCTATGGGAGCTATATAATTTAACCCCGATATCAAAAAAATAAAAATAAACTTGCCTCCTATGGAATAATATGGGATCTAATGTGAAAGTTTGGTAACTCTAGCTCTTACCATCTCTGAGATCTAGGCGTTCACACGGACGGACGGACAGACGGACAGACGGACATGGGTATATCGACTTCTCTATTCGCCCTGATCATATTTTAGGTAACTTTGGGGTGTCTTCGACGTCTCCTTCTATATGTTACATACATTTTCGGCTTGCACAAACTTAATATACCCTTTGTACCATACGGTACAGGGTATAAAAATATAGAGTTATAAAGTTTTTATAGCCTGTAAAATATATAAATTCATGAAGGTTGTGGCATATTAGACGCCATGAAGTATATATTATCTGGATCAGCATCAACATCCGATATAGCCTGTCCGTATTAGAAAAAAGGATCTTAGAAGCTATAAACTTATGGAGCTAAAATTTTACCTGAAGATGCGCATAATAGTCAGGCTGATCAAATTCATTTCGGCGTGTTCCCATTTTCTCGTAGGAGAATTAAAGCCACACAACAAAAAATATCAGATTAAAACTTGTAACTCTCATAATTCATAAGAATTAAGAGAAGACATAGATCTAGGGAGTGCAGAGCAGGAACTCTATGAAAGGAAGATGGTGTACAGCAGATGGATTGGAGAAAACTCAGAGTTTATCATTGCAGAGCAGGAGAAGTACTTTGCATAAATTGTAGAGCAGGCACGTTAGGAAGGAACGTCCAGATAAAAGAAGAGAAGTAGCTATTGCTCTCGGTGAGAGACAACGACCTTTCTTTTTAAAAGAAAGTTTCCAGAGAGCTACACAAAAATATTTAGGTCGGATCCAAGCAACTTTAATACAAGAGGATGTAGAATAGATAAGCCGACTTTTATTTATAAGAAATTGAAATTAATCAAAATAAGAAAAACAAAACATACACTATTCTCCTGCATAATTCATGAAAAAACGTAAAATTTATAGTACTTTCAGGCACCGTATACAGGGTATGCCACCGTCGGGCTCTGAATCAAACTGACCAGTTGTCCAGCTGGTCCTCAATAAAAAAGTTTCAATATGTAACTTTACATAGAGTACTGACTATATACTAGTACGTATCTATGTACAATCTACGAATCTATGTACATAAATGGAGACACTAAGTTGTTGCTATTGTAAAAGCTAAACTGCTTCCGTTTGATGCTTCTTTAAAATATTTCTATTTTTATAAACAATTGTGCTTTTATTTTGGCGTAATTCTAAATATCTATTGACATAACATTTACAGCTTTTTGCTCTTGTTTATATAAGTCGGCCATTATTTGTCCGAATCGGGCTATTTTTATTTGATTTGCTTGCAATGTCCATTTTATCCACTTACCAATGCGTTTGTTTGACATCGTAATTGACTTTTAGAAGACATTTCGGTTGCCAGCATATTACTCATTCACGCTTGATTAATTGCAAATCATAAATAAATAAATAAATCATATGGTATATTCTTGACTTAGGTATAACTTTTAACCCTTTTTTGGTCAGACGCTTGCGTCAAACCAACAGTTAACCCCGGTTCTTTGTGGTTGGGTGGCTGAGCTGAGCTATGCATATTCTTTGCACTGACATTTGATATAAATATTTTATGCTATTTTCTGCTACAACATGGCGTCTGCGCCATTTTTGCCTTTGCTCTGTGCCATATTTCATTTTCGCTTGTCGCTGCCTTGTTTCCTATGCATTGTTGGCTTTGCCCTCTTCCTTATATTTTTCTCGGTATTTTTTTCTCTCTCAGTATTGTTATTGCGGCGTATTTTCAAAACTCAATTATTTATGTATATCACGTAATTTTCGTCGAAAATTCGCACAAAAAACATAAAGACAAAAATGTTATAAAGCCTAAGCGTTGCTCGACAATGGCACACTCTATAAATATTTTGCGTCCAGAAGTCATTTCTTCGAAACCGAATAGGGACTTTGTAATACTGAAGAAAGTTGATTGAGCTTAAAAGTTTCAAGTATTAAGTAAGTATGAATGTATATAGAAGAATTTTAGTTGACGTAATCGGGAATCAAAACAATATAGTTTTGGCCAGAGAATATAAGCCCTTTCTTTCCTAGCCCAGGATGTACGCTTCTATAGAGAAAGCCGATTTAATGCTGATCATTTCGGCATAAATTGTCTGCCTCGTTATTAGAACGCTTACAAATTCGAAATTCAAGGAATTAGAACCAGGCGTTAGCTCCTTTAAGTTGCTTGTTTTTGTGGCAGGAGAGCAAAATGTTCACATTCTACTGAACTTCCATTCTCTCAATTTTCGCAGAAGTGGCAGAACATTTTTAAACATACAAAAGTATGCTATCGATATATTGATCGAAACCACCTCTGGACCAAGTATATTTTATTCGATTTTATTTATTTTTTTTGCCAGTTGCCACCTTTTGTCTCCTTGCATTGATTTTGTTAAAAAAAAACCCATAATCTATTTACGAAACTATTTTATTAATAATCTAAGAAGTATTTTTTTTTTGTAGTAAAACCAGAAGCTGTTGGACTTAAACTTTCAAATATTGTTTGAAAATTGTTTACCCAACGGCTAGATACAATAAATTCATTTTTCATTTAACTAAACAAATGAGTTTTTGTTCAATTAAGTGGATGCAATGTGACAAGACTTCCAACAAACAATCAATCAATTAAATTGCCATTCAATACAGAAATTTGACAACTTTATTATTTTGGCATGAAAATAGCTGCGACAAGGTATTTTATTCTACATAAACAGCCATTTTATATTTTTCACGAGATCCTGAGAGGCTCGTTGTGTCACTTGGGGAATACTAAACCAATTGTTTTATAATTTTAAATAGCAAATATTAAAGAAATGAAGAAAAATTGTAAATTAAATAAGCTCAGGGTCTATGAAGCGTTAAATTTAATTTTTGGTTAACTGACTTTGTCTACTGTTTATCCAGCAATATGAGTGTGTTAAATATTATTATATTATTTGCAATTCATTGATTCAAAGGGGGGCCTTACTATGTAATACTAGAAAACTACAAACGATTTCGGGAAGCAGTTTTTTGTATTGTTATCATTCATTATTGAACTTTAAGTAGTTTTTTTGGTTTTACATAAAAATTACGTATGTGACCGCTACACGTCCTTCACGGCGTCCTCGTCAAAAGTGTCTAGGGCGCACGGGGTGAACGATTTTGACCGATCAGATTATCAGAAACCAAAAAACTCTTTAAAATTAATTTTTCTCATCCCCTTGGCTATGGATGGACACGTGCTTTTTCAAAAATTCAAAAAATTCTTATAATAATTGAATTTGGAAAAAAAAAACAAATTTTGTTTTCACTTTTTTTTCTGCTATTCAAGGCTGTTAAAAATTTTTGGACACGAATTTCAAAAAAGCTCGTGTCTATCTGTTGCGACATGTTTTCTGATGATAAAAATGTTTAATATGACAAGATCGGTCAGGCAGATTTTTGGAAAACGTTCACCCCACCTCTAAAAACACGACTTTCGGAAAAACACGTTTAAAGATTGACAACGTAATAAAATATATACAGCAGAGACACGAAAAACGACCGCGCGTGATCGTGAAAAACGAGCCCGTCACTGCCAAACGAGCCCGTCCACAGTTCAATCCTTTTACCAGCGTATTTCTAACACTATTTAGATAAAAAAAATGTTAAAAAAAATCGATTTTTTGAAACTGTTACATAGTAAGACCCTCTTAATCGAAATGTAAATCAACGGGGCGCATACGCTCTCGTTTTTTGTCATTTCCATTGTAATAAAGTCATAAATTGCTCAATGCGACAATTTGCTCCTTTTCGACTTTGGCCCGTTTTACCTACACCTACAAAGGGTACACTAGATTTGTACAATGTGTGTAACAGATAGAAGGAGGCGTGGCAGACTGCCGGTTGAGCCTTGTCGGTCCGATTATAAGATCTAGAGACACACTTGACCAGAGCTTAGCAGAAGATATTTGTTGAATTAATATCAATATCTTTACCCCACTTCCCATAGTAGAATTTGATTCTTTTTGGCTGCATTGATTAACACTAGTTTACACGAGTAATGAACTAAGGAAGTGCCTTATCGGAGGCATCCATTGTAGGGGTTTTTTTTTTTTTTTGAGAAAATGAGTGCAGGGTGTCGCAATGTCGGGCACACATTTTTGTTACCATATCCTCCATTTTCTTTATTCAATCATTATTGGGGTAAGCACGTGGCGCAAATACAGAGCTACATATTTTAAGATTTATCTTGCTCCATACAAACAAGCAGATAGGAAGGAAGTGGGGAGCAGCCCAAAATAAGGCTGATTTTCAATAAGAAAGGATTAAGTTTTAAAGAAAACTACAAACGACGTTTGCATGTAGCTGTATTCATGTGAGTGTGTGTGTGGGAGAAAGCCTATAAAAAACGTAAGATCTCGTATCTATTATGGGCTCTGTGTGTGCCATGGTGATAAGTGTTATTTTCAACTGCCAGCTGTGATTCCATAAAAAGCGTCATGTTACCCGAGCTTTTATCCTTTTTCATTCTACGACGCGCCGTTTCAATAGCTCACTCGGGTGTATTAGTAAGCGAATTTTATGTACGTGTGCGTGGGCAGGCTGAAAAATCCAAAATGGCGAAGATTAAAGTTGGCCGCGGCAAACCTTTCAACTTTATTTCTAGACTTCTTTAAGCATTTGAAGAGGACTTGGCTGTAATATAGAAATTATGGAAACGTCCTACGTCTCTTTTGCTTTATCATATACAGTTGCACAAACTTTTACGAAAGAACGTTAAGAATTGTAGTCGTATCCTAGAGAAAGTATTGGGACTGCTGTGAAAATGTCAACTTATCTTGTTAATCTAGCAAAATTGAATATCGCTGCAGCATATCGGGATGTATAAAATTGATTAAGTTAAGTAAAATTTGCAAGAAGAAAACTTGCCTGGGAAGTTATGATGTATCCTTCATAGAACCCGGACCTTGCATCTTTAGATTATCAGTTGTTTCAATTTCTTAATGGTGTAAACTTAAATTACGTGGAGGCGTACACACACACTTGGATCAGTTTTTTCGCTCAGAAAATCCAGAAGTTCTTAACTGATGGAAATGTGGCTTTAGCCCAGAAATGACAAATAGATATCGATCAAAACGGCACATATTTTGCTTAATAAAGCTTATTTCAAATATAAGAAAAAACTGTTTTATTTTTGGTAAAATTTGTAATCGAATACCTCTAACAATTCGTTTTTTTTATTGTAAGTCCTTTAAGAAAAAAAGTGCAGATGTAATAAATAACACAGGTCTACAAATACAGGGGTCATGTGAGTTGTTGGAAAGCTAAGAGTCATTTCCGAAGTAATTTGGTGCGTAGAATCTGAATCCGGCATCAGAACTGCCCCATCACTTCAGGATTTTGAGATATTTAAGGTTATGTACCCAAAAAACGGCGTTTTTTCCTACTTTTGAGGTTATGTACAGGGCGCAAAAATTTTTGCGGTCTTTCTCTCCAGTTACATCATTTAGTACAACTCTTACCCTTTAATTTAAGGGTTCAAGAGATCAATTACGATTTTTTCGCAAAGTTATGGCTTTTCGAAGTTACGAGATATATCCCTTAGCATTTGCAATAAGCCTTTGAGATAACACAGGTCAACATGGTTCAGTTGTTGGAAAGCTAAGAGTCATTTCGAAAGTAATTTGGTGCGTAGAATCCGAATCCGGCGTCAGAACTGGCCCATCACGTCAGGATTTTGAGATATTTGAGGTTATGTTATTTTTTGGTGTTATTTTTTGGGTACATAACCTCAAATATCTCAAAATCCTGACGTGATGGGGCAGTTCTGATGCCGGATTCGGATTCTACGCACCAAATTACTTGGGAAATGACTCTTAGCTTTCCAACAACTGAAGCATGTTGACCTGTGCTATGTAAATGTCAAAACATTATGAAGTTAAATGTGGGTAGTTCCATTAAACACGAAAGATACGATTATCGTAAAAACTCAAACTAATAAATGAATTTTAGTTATCAATCCGAATTTTGCATGGACAGAGAAGCAGAAATTAGCTTAAATTATTTCGGATACTTTTCCTTGTAGACTAGTGTAATTAATAAAAAAATGATAGGAATACCAATGGAACAAATAACTTGCGCTAATTATTTTTTTAAGGGCGCCGTACATAGTGTATCATTCTAAAAAAAATTATCATCCCTTTTAATAATATTGTGAATATTAACTTATTTTGTTCTTGCTCTGCCGAATCGAATATTTTAAAGTCCGCCCTCGTACGTTCGTATTTATGTATGTGTGGTTATAAATTGCCTTATCACAATGTATGTAGCTATAGAGCGGAAAATTTGCCACATTTGAGCTGCTTTAAAGCTGCTTGCTACAAAATTGATGTCCCCACTTTCGTTTGTGCGCCTGTTTGTATGCTACAAAAATAAAGATTTAAATTTAAATATGCTCAAAGATTTTCAGCTGAGCTAGTCAAAACTGTTTTGAAACAACTTAAATGAACTAAAACTTCAACTTTGTTAAAGATTTAAAATTATTATTTTTTTAATGTTTATAAAATGAAAATCGTGTATTTGCATATACCATACCGTACATACATACATACACACAGACCTCTTGAGCCTAAAAGCACTTAACTGCACTTGAATTGCTTAAGCTTTCATCAAAGCTAAGTGGAAAATATGTCTTAATATTTTAAAATTGAGAAAATCAAGTATATAAACACACAAAAAAAAAAAATCTTTAATGAACTCTACCCGACAAGGCTAACCGCGGTTTCTTGCCACACCCACCTAGTTCCCTGCAACATGGCAGATTTGATTATTCAAGTTATTCGTTTAGCAGATTGCTTTTGAAGGAGTTTGGGTAGTTCAAGTGCCTTTAATAGAAAGTATATACAATTTTTGAAGCTTCCAAATTAGGACACCATAATATGCAGAAAAGGGGGAAAATATAAGCGCTTAAAATTACAAATTTTTTTTCTGGAAAACAAAAATGATGTATAACTAATTTGAGTATGGTTTAGTTCGCTCGCTCATCATCTTACTTTTATTTCATTCTGCAGAATTAGTTTAGTTTTTTTTTTTACCCCTTTTATCAGAATTTCAATTAAACTTTTTGTCAAGTCAACTAACGCCAACTGTCAAGTTGAGCAGAGCTGAGCTGAGTCCCGCCCTGCCAGCCCCGTTTAATGGATGCTGCTTCCCCACAGAGCGCTGACAACATTTGTTGAACACAAAATTTCAGTTAAGCATTTTACGCTTGGGCTACTCCCCGCCCCCCTTACCTTTATTTCCTTCAGCAGCAGTAAATGAATAATGCATTTTTATCCACAATTTAGTTGAGCGCAAAGTTTTGATATGTACTAGAACGGCTTTCTACTTTCTACTTTCGGCGTTCGTCATTCTTCTTTTGGTTCTACTTTTAATGTATTCTCTTTTCTTTTCCATTTTTTGGCCAAGTTTTTGCCTGTAGAATAACTTACCTGACACCATTTTGTCGCATAACTTAATTCCGAGCATTGAAATATCATTTAGCAATGGACATAAGGATATGAATTATCTTCCATTAATTTATCATTTATTTAGTTTCTTCTTCTGCTACACTTGACTCCCAGTGGGCCTTTATTTAATTTAAGAAAATTTAAAACATTTTTTTTTTATTACCACAGAAATCTTTAAAGATCCAAAAACAGACGAATTTTCAACCAAAAATGTTATTTTGACCGATGACCGATTATATGATATAATCAACCGATTTTTATCAAATATTGTACAGAACTTGGGTGCTTGCCAAATTTGGTTCCAAATGCAGTGAATTTTGTATAAAAAAAGATTTTTTAGCCAATCGACCATATGATATGGTAAACCGATTTTTATCAAATTTGGTAGAGTGCTTGGGTATTCTTAAAGACTTCCGAAATATCCAAACCTTTTTGTTTTTTTTTCGAGGTGATCTGCAACACCTCTGTGGAAACTGTATAATATATTCTCAATGTCAAAAACATAAAATAAACCCCTGACATAATAATGCATTTCTGAGATCTCGGCGATCATGCGGACAGACGGGCATGGGTATATCGACTTCTCTAGTCCCCCTGATCATATTTTAGTTAACTTTGGGGAGTCTCCCACATCTCCTTCTTTATGTTACATACATTTTTGGCTTGCACAAACTTAATATACCCTCTTTACCATAAGGTACATGGTATACAAAGATATTAAAAAAAAAAAATCATGCAGAATCAAAAATATCTATTAATATTCCAAAATAAATACTACGTATTATTATTAATTTGTACCACAACTTGTTGGAAATTCCTTAGCTCTAAAAGATTTTTCATCAAGATTTTTTGTCTTAACCGAATTATTTCCTGGGCAGTACGATTAGATTGATAATTAATTTGATTCTCCAATTGATATACATCATGCATTGATCGATTAGGAGAAGGCATTCGCAATTGTCCCAAGCATATAGGTATCTTCAATATGAATTAAAGCTTCATTGTAAGCTTCCGGCGTAAATTCCATCAGTAGATCACGTTTATGAATATATGAAAAGGTTTCTTTTCATTTTTAGTCTATTTATTTAAAAAAATTGAACATCGTAGTTAATTTGCTTCGTTGAATCGAACCTTTCTTATAGAATAACCTTCTTATTTAATCTTGTAAAGGAATGAAATCAAAAAGGCGTGAAAATTTTCATTAGTTAGAAAAATCATATATTTTGAAAATTTTGTGTTCAATTTGTGTAGAACATTATATAGTATAAGTGTTTTCAAACTACTTAATGTTAGTTGGGGAAAGTTTTTATTAATCATATCAAACTTCAAAATTAAATTTTTGCATACCTATTATATATAAATGTGCTTCAGCTTCAAATTGTGTGTCATTTATATATATTATTTATACATATATGAAACGTAAAAAATAATGTAAATTTTTAATAATCGTGGCTTACGTCGATGCAAACATAAAACCAATAAACGATGGCTGCCAAGTCAAATATTTTCCCAGAAAAGCGACAACAAATTTAACAACAACAGTTCAGGAAACCTTTATCCATATTCTCATCCATACACATACATACATATGTAAAGCTGTAGTTGTAAAATGTCAGAGTTTTTACGAGTTTTCCCACTTTGTTGTTGGCATGCCACAGATGAGGCTGCTATCCTTTCAAGACGGCGGAAAATTGTCATAGTTGATAATTTTTATTTTTTGTGGCATCGCCTTGAAGGGCTAACCACAACTACTGTGAAGGGAAAAATAATATAACATATAGTATATGTGAAAGCACTCAAACAAAAAAATATGATTTTATATAATTAAAAAAACTATTAAATAATCTTGATTTTTTATATAACTTTTTAATTGAAAACTTTTTGCTTTGCGATATCCGAAAAAATATTTGTCTTTCATGTATGTATTTTTCAACTCTCCTGTGATTCGTTCCGCATCGAAAATCAAGATTATTGGAGTCATCCATTCAATAGATACATTTTTTTGTGACTTTTAATACTTTACAAATGTTCTTAGTCGGAAGATAGTATTTATTTAACTATATTCCAAAGTTAAATTGCTATACGACTAGAGATAGAGTATTTATGTTTTAGCTTACCAAAGTTTTGAGTTTGCTATTATTGCACTTATTTTGCCTTTGCCCCTTTGGTTCCTTGGATCCAGCTAGACTTCTGCTCTATTTGCGGCTCAATACTGCAGCTGCACTTTAGCACCGGCTCAAGTTTTATGCAAATATGCGAGCAAAATGTGTTCATTGGTTGAAAGTTTTTGCTCGTGTCATAATCCCTGACAACTATCGGCATTCCATGTGGTATCATTCGTCCCTAAGTATATATACATATACGCAGTAACTGCCACTGGAGCAGGCAGGAGGAGTAACCGCAGCTGCCAGCTGGTGTTGGAGCTATGAGATGGCTTTGATGGCTGAGCGCAGTTTTTATTTGTCGAGAAAGTTTCTCATGCAACTCGGCATCACAAATGTTGGCCAACAACTAGACCGACCGTTTGTTGGTTAGTCAGTGCGTTCGCCATCTTTGTTTGTTCTATGCTCGTTCACATTCTGTTTATGATCTTTTTGACTCATCATTGCTATGCCTTTTTTTTCTCGTACAATACTATAAAAAACTTTTGACATTAAGTGAAATTGAAAACTGCCAGCAATTCTGTTATTTCCAGTTTTTCCCCATCTTTTTTATCTTTGCTTGTCTCAATTGTTGGCATGTGCAATTTTTAATAGTTCTGTGTGAATTACCACTTCTTCTTCTGCTACTTCTTTCCTTTCCTTTCGTTTCGTTTCCTTTCCGCTTTACTGTCACTTGACTTGAATCCTTATTGCTCTGTGGTTTTCACTTATTGCCATGGTTATTGTTATTGCTTTTCTAGCTTGTTGTTTTATCTTGCATATATAGTACATAGTTGCTATGTACAATATAGTCAGACAAGAAATTATTCGAACACCTTTTAGTCAATGTTGGAAATTTTAAATATTACAAAATATTTTTAATGCTAATAATAATAAGGAAGCATAAAATATAATAAGTAATATGTAATAATACAATATATATACCGAGAAAATAAAATATACTTGTTGTTGTTGACGGAATCTAAATTGAAAGTTTCTTTCTTTATCTCAGACCAATTCTAGGGATCCAGGCACTGTACCATCACATTTTTTTTTGGATTCTCTTATCCATGACTTTTTAGTATCTCAGACCTATTCTAAGATCAAGATCAATTGTTGACTCAAACCTGATGGCACTTTACATAAAATTGGAATGTGTCCGACGGATCTTACACGTACAAGGCACAAAATTGATTTCATAATGAGAAGGATCTGAGTATAATCATTGATTAGGTGAGCCGCAATAGAGTTCAAAAATTCCTTAATAGAATGTACCACCTGGAAGCTTTACGTCACTTAGATATCCCAAACATGAAGGCAAATTTTCAACTACAACAAATGTGTCTGTAATAGTGGCGCCTTAAAGTAAACAAGAAGAGTTTTTATTGTTATCTTCGGCTTAAATAAAAAAATGAATTTGCTTTGCACTCAAATCCTGGGCCGTAAAGAGAATATCCGGGCCCCGGGGGATATCTCGGATCCGGGCCCATATCAATTTTTCTTAATTCATTAAAATACGTATAATTGTTAAAAAGTGTGAGATCAACATAAAAAAAGTATAGAAAGGATTTCTGAGAGAATTGATGATTTGATAAAATCATAATAATGCATTTCATAAAACTATAATGCAGATCTTCCCGAAAAAAAAGAAATGATCTTCGAGTACGATAGCCATTGTAAGCTAAACGCTTAAATTGAGAGCGGATTGGGAAATTTCTCTTCTTTCTCTTAAAAGGGGATTCTTCCTCTTCAAATAAAAAAGAATCTAAAACGTGATTTACAAGCAGGCGTTTAAAGTAAAACTTTTTACACCTTTCTCCTTCCCTACGCTTCTAGGCCAGTATCGTTCCTTTACGAATTTTCTCCTTCCCCGAGCCTTCTCCTTACCCAATAGTTTTATTTCAAAATTTGAGCAGTGCGATTTTATTTTGTAGCCAACTAAATTGCACCAAAGCCATGACATACTGACATAATGTAATCCTTTAATTTTTGAGAGATTAAGAAAGCAAGTGAGAGCAGGGCATCGTAATACGTCATTGCAGAATTGAATAGTGAAATCAAAGGCAAGGAAATTAACATTTTTAGTGTTACAAAATTTTGAAGTTACTCCGTTTCAAACTTTCGCCTAAAAAGTTGTACTTCAAAAAGAAGAGTTAGACAGAAATGGACTTAAAATTCAAGCGTGTCCGAATAATTCTTGCTCTAAGTGTACATATAGAAAGTGCTTACTTAAAAGGCAGATTGCTGAAAGTTTTTCCAGCACTTGCCGCATTTTGATTGATAGCTGTGTTCTGTCGTTGGCCACAAACCAGTCAAAAGCTATACAGCTTTTGGCTTATTTCAAAATTTTACCAATCAGCCTTCTACATAATTGACATTGTCAACGTATAAATTACAAAATTTTGCAATTGTTTCGGAGACTTTTTGAATAAATTTTGTCGGAGTCGTAAACTAAATGCTTTTGTTTGGGTGGCGGGCTGCTAAAACGTGGACATGTTTTAATATATTCAGAGATTATTGACAGCTCAGCCAAATGCTTGCTATAGATTGTAACAGAATTTGCATATTGAAATGTCGCTTGAAATTCATCAATAAAACGAAACAAAACAAAATTAATTAAACCTTTGAGACAACAAACCATACGCCCCGTTGTGCAGGAGGTCTGCCAGCCAGCAAGTGTTTATCCTGAGTATTTGTGGTTGTGTGCAAATTGACCCATTTAACTGCAGCTAAGAACTCGAATATGGATGACAGTCTACACACGGAGACGACAGATGGATGGACGAGGACGATAGATCCATTGGAGTGGTGCACAAACAACGTGCCGTTGAGTTTAATTTAAAATTGGAATGATTATGAACAGTTCAGTTTTAGAAGCAATACTAAACAACTTGACTGTGGCTCTCTCTACATATATAAATATACTTGTACATATTTATTTGCTATTCATATACATATGTACATATGTACTGCTTTCTTTTTCGCTGTTTTTTTTCTACCTTTTTTAGTCTTTGTGAAGAACTTCTATTGTTGTTTGGCCATTGATTGTCGGTTAGTTGTTGCCTGGCATGCGGTTGGCATGTGTCTGCTAAAGAATATCAATGAAAGTTGGTCAGGCAGGGATCCAGTGCCCAGGGTTTTTTTTTGTTTGTTTGGTAGAGGGCATTTTAATTAAAATGGCGAAATGTGTTGCATGATACTGATTGGATCACAAAAAAATAAAAATAACATCAATTGGAAAACGTAAATAAATCTCTACACAATGACAAATCACATGGGAAATGGCTTTATACAGCCTTAAAAATGTATCCTAAATGTTCTAAAAGGGCTGCGAAAAACAATAAAATAGCCAAGTTGCACTTTTTCCATTTTGTTTTGTAAGAGCTTTTCCTTCGTTTTTTATTTTTGTTCTTTTGCTTGGCGTTTTGCTTTTAACTAGGCAATGCGGAAATGTCAAAACAAAATGCCGCTTAATGTAGCGTGCCACTTGGTCATGTGAGTCGGTCTGTTGTCGTAGTTGCCACCTGTGCCGACTGGGAAGTTTACCTTTGGCCTTTTACCCCAAATGCTGCTGGGGATGTGGAGTAGCGAGTATCAAGGAGCGTTGCGCTTGGCTGCGCCTATCGATTTTCTTAAATAGCTTAAGTTGCAGACGGTTTGCATATGTACCATGTACAAGTAGTACCATAGACGAACGGCAACCTGCCAAACTCATTCAACAAAATCAACTACGATACACAGCAACAATTCCACAAACACAACCCCTGTGTGGAAATCCCCAAATCCATTTAAAAGCAATAAATTCCAACGTTTTTACGAGTGAAGAGTGCCAGCCAGAAATGCAGGCGACAATAACAACATAGCTATAAAATGTCTGGGGAATTTTCCCTGCACCGCCATTAGAGCGCGGGACACCCTTAGCACTCCCCGTGTGTACACCAGAGAACCGAGAGAATCCAACCAAAGGTGGTTGGTTGGTCGTTCAACATGTACAGCGTGTAGCGTCTAACGCAATTTAAGCTTGGAAAATTGGCGCATTTCAACGCATTTTGTTGATGGGCAGATATAAGTAGCGGCATGTGGCATGTTGCCATGGTGGTGGTGGTGGTGGTGCCACCCCATGTCGCCAGTGTTGTTAAACGCTATGATTGGTGTGCGTGAGCAGCGTTCATTAATGCATTACTAGTTTCAATATTTTAATTTTTCATATTGGTAATTTGACAGCATTTTGGCCTGTCCTTCGTTTTTTTTTTTTATTTAGCTGGTTTCATAATAAAAATTTAATTGCAGTAATAAACATTAACTAAAAAAAAACCCTTATTTATAGAGTTACTTTTAGTTTATAAATCATAATATAATAATTATTTCTATGACCTAGTTAACGTATAAACCATAAACCCCTAAAAAGTGGCAACGTTTTAGGTTTGTTGAAAAAAAAAATACACAAATAACAAGAGGATGATGGTGATGACAACGGACACGATTAGCTCCGCAAGCGTGTAAATCCCATTCAAAACATGTCACATTTGCGATTTGAAAGCAAGTAAAGCTTTGCTGCTTCAGAAATTGCATGGAAAATTCCAGCAAACTCGAACTCTATCTAAATTTACCAATTTCCAGTAGATTCCCTAAAAAAAATGTAACATTTTAAAATAAAATTTAAATGAGTCAGTACACCCATGACCCAAAAGGAACCAACAACAGTAATATTTACAACAATATATATAATATATATATAAGGTTGTCAAAAAAGTCTTGCGGTATTTTTATTGAATTTTCAATTGTTCATAAAATTGGTTATAATAATGCGATTTAAGTCAAATATGCGCCGTTTTGTTCGATGACGAGTTCCCAACGAGATGCCAACTTCATAATGCCCCTCTTATAGAAGCTCGCTTCCCTATTGTCAAAAAACTCGGAGAGCCAATTTTCACAGGACTCTCTTGTGGACAACTTCCGATTACCAAGCGCGTTCGTCATGGACAGAAATAGGTGGTAATCACTTGGTGCGAGATCCGGACTATACGGTGGATGCAAAAGAACCTCCCATCCGAGCTCCCGGAGCTTCTGGCGCGTCACCAAAGATGTGTGTGGCCTGGCGTTGTCCTGATGGAAGACAATTCGGCCTCTGTTGATCAAAGATGGCCTCTTCTGCATGAGTGCTGCATTCAAGCGGTCCAGTTGTTGGCAGTACAGGTCCGAATTGAGCGTTTGGCAATAGGGGAGCAGCTTATAGTGGATGATTCCCTGCCAATCCCACCAAACACACAGAAGAACCTTCCTGGCCGTCAATCCAGGCTTGGCCACCGTCTGGGCAGCTTCCCCGCTTTTCGACCACGACCGTTTACGCTTCACGTTGTCGTAAGTGACCCACTTTTCATCGCCAGTCACCATCCGCTTCAAAAACGGGTCGATTTTGTTGCGATTCAGAAGCGATTCGCATGCATCCATACGGTCAAAAATGTTTTTTTGCGTCAAGTCGTATGGCACCCATACATCGAGCTTCTTTTTCAATCCAAGCTTCTTCAAATGGTTTATAACGGTTTGATGACTCATGCCCAGCTCTTGGCCGATGCTACGGCTGCTACTATGCCGGTCTCTTTCGATCAATTCAGCGATTTTATCGCAATTTTCGACAACAGGCCTTCCGGACCGTGGCGCATCTTCTATCACCTCTGCACCAGAACGAAAACGTTGGAACCATCGTTGTGCGGTGGAAATGGAAACTGTATCGGGTCCATAAACTGCACAAATTTTATTGGCAGCATGAGATGCATTTTTGCCTTTATCGTAGTAGTACTGTAAAATATGCCGTATTTTCTCTTTATTTTGCTCCATGTTTGCGACGCTATAACTCACGAACGACTAAAAGCAAACAACAATTAATCAAACACGTGTTAGCACGTGAAAAGAGCTTTCCAAAAAGCTCTAGCGTGAACCGATGCGACGAATACAACTAGAACTACGCGCTTGCAAAGACAAGCTTGCGGAAATACCGCAAGACTTTTTTGACAACCTTATATTATATTATAATAATGTTGTGCTTACTCTTAAATTGCCCATAATATATTATTATTTGTTAATTATATAGGGGTGCCACAGAAAACCAATTTGATTCAATTTCGATACAATTCCAATTCTTGGAGCCACAGACATGGCTAACAACGATTTTAAAACCGCTGTTAGTCATGTCTGTGGCACCAAGAATTGGAGTTGAAATCGAATTGGTTTTCTGTGGCACCCCTGATAATCTTTATGTAGTGCCAGTTGGTTTGGTACTCTGAATTGCCAAATTTGGTTGCTATATCTTTATAAAGGCGAATCATAGTGCTATACAAACGAATTATGGGAGTATATGATATAATAATTTTATTTTTATAAAATTTCGTATAGTGCTTGGTTACTCAATAAAACTTCCGAACGTTAATATACGATATAGCAAACGAATTATACATCTGACTTTTGGTTTTTGGGGTTTCCGACGTCTCTTTCTGTATGTTACATATATTTTCGGCTGGTACAGGGTAAAGAAATTTATGGAATGCCACAATGGACACATGTTTGTTAGAAATCCAATTCGTAAAGCAACAAAAAAAATATTTGTAGGCGACACTTCTAATGAAATCGGTGGGGATTCTTGGGAGATACACGACTACGATTGTAGTTAGCTCACTTTCCGATTCGCGGCGCCCCTAGTTCTATGCAATTTTGCGGAAGATAGATAGACCTATGATATTGAATTGCGAGCCTGAAGACTTTTAAAGTTCTCCCTAAAAGTTACAATTTAACAAATTAATTCAACATATATTTTGCTATTTTTTCGCTTCTTTTTGAAGAAAACTTACGAAATTCTTGGGAAATTTGAGAATTATTGAACTTACTACTACTATTTGGGCTACGCCAAAATATTCTACGCTAAATATTAGGTTAAAGGACCTGAGTAAAAAAAAAAAAAGAATTCCGAAAGATTTACCCTTCTTGTCAACAAAGCATATTTTTTTCTTATCTCAATTTAGGTGTTTCTTCTCGAGTTAAATTTTGCATGCGGATCTGAATTTACACGCTTACAAGAGAATTGAAAGCCATAGCCACCATCATCGAAATTTTCAATGTTTGCCCAACAATTAACTAACTAACCAACTGATGGCCCATCTGATATAATATATTTTCATAATTAATAATCAAATAAACGTTAATTTAAATGGTTAAGCCCATCCAAGGGCCAACCTAATAAACAACATTCGAATTTTTTTTTGTGTTAACACGATGGGATTGGGAAGCGGACTCCAACTCGAATCGTTTCGAACCAAGTGGAGTGCAGTTAAGTCAAATTCGTCGTTGGTACTTGCTTTGGGAAAAGAGCGAAGTTATTGGCGGCTGTGGTTTGTTTTGTGTGGTTCGCCGAAAAATAGAATCAGGTTGAGGTTGTTGTGCAACATTTACAAAAGAAGAGTCATTCAAGAACATACGAAATACTTTATAACAAGTGGAAGAATTCGTAGAAAATGCATTAATAAAATGAAAATATACAGACAGGTTGGCTAGTTTGCCTCTTCCTTTACGTTTTGCTTTTTGATTTACCTACTGTTTATTTTTATTTTCATGGTTCATTTAAGCACAAAGACAATACCGCCATAGGGCGACTGCAGAAGGCAAAGAAGTATTTGAAGAGAAAGCAAAATAAACTCGCACAAAAAGGCGCCCATATAAATGAGCTTGGCACTCAACTGAGATTGGGTAGGCACTTGTGTGGCAGCCATTTAATTGTGCCAATGTGTTAGCACAAGATGCGGGCATATGGTGGGAAAGGAGCAGCAAGAGGCTAACTTAGCTAAGGAGCAAACCTTGCCTTTGGGGTGTATCCATGGCATCTGGTTACTGCTGTCAGTTGGTCTTTAAGAAACAAGCGCCGCCATTTAACATATTTCGTCAAGTGTGCGTGAGCAAATTGCTGCCGTAATTGTTTTCGTGTCTTTGACGTTAACATTCAAGATGCGGTAGAATTAGAAACCGACGGAATATCGATGACAAAGTCAGAGTCTGGCTGCAATTAAAAACTTAACTACATGTTTTCAGCAAATAAGCAAATTTAACTGAAATTTGTTTAAAGAATAATTAAAAATATAGCTAATAAGAGAGGAGTGCAAATACGGGCGCGCATTGGGACCGTCGGACCGGCACAAACACAGCCTAAGTAACAGCAACAGACAAAATACTGAAAACCATAAAGTGGCAGATTTCATTTGCGTAACAGCGCTGCAAATGCGACAAATTGCCCAGGGGTGGCAACATACCGACTGAACTGGCGCAAATTGAGATGGGCGCGTGATTCGCAAAGAATTCTACAAAATCATTCGTTGCATGAATTATGAAAATGAAGCTTTTCGTATGACTAAAACGTGATAGTTTCTAAATTATCCTGTAGCTATTTTTGTTCCAACATATTGTGATCGAGTGCCGTGAAATAATGAACTTAAACGCAATGATGCGAATCACGAATTGTATGGCATGTAGCCCCATCTTGCTAGAACCATAGCTCGTTCGCATCCCTATCATCAATTTTGGGTCATAAAAGGGGCGAAGTGTGGCTATTGATAAAATATCAAAAATCAAATCAGCACTTAAACCGAAACGATAATTTTTTTTCCTTAATTGGCAGGTGATGGGAGCATGGATGGATTGCGTGCTGCCTTTAAAGAAATAGCGGAGACACTCCATATCTCTAATGGATTGACTCACCACATTTTGGTTAATGTTTTGTGTATGAAACGCGTCGCGGCCAGACTCGATATATTGTGTTTATAATATTTAAACTAATGATCTACAAGTAAATATTAATTTTTTTGACATCAAGAATTTTGTCAAGTGGGACTTAATACATCCTAGCTAAAACTTCAATTTATGAGCTTTCTTCATTACTATTATCTCAGGAACTTTATTGGAAACAACCAATGTCTTTAATCTTTCTTTCAAACAAAAGTCATTCGTCGCGCGTTTCGTAAGTAGGTCGAAAATGATCTGACGCTGGCAGTTGAAGTTGGCAAAGTCGCCAAACGGTTAAAAGATACTTGATTGATCTGCTTGAGTCATAGAAGTCCAAAACGTTAAAGACCGCAGTCTCTTTCTTCAAAATCTTACTATATTCTTTACTCACCTTTTAAAGAGAAACTTGGAAATATGGTAAAATTGTTCGTATCTTCTGCTTTTATAGCCTATGGCTGGTGAAGTCCTTGCAAACAGGTGGAAATCGGCTTCATCGCTGAAGATAATTTTTGGAAAAAAGGTGTTCCGCCAATCTTATTATCCCAGGACAGGTTGTAAATTTAATAAATATTAATAACAATTGTGTCTTGTTTAAGACTCCATAACATCTTTTTGGGAAGTTTATCAAACAGATTTATATTTATTTATTGAGAGTAAGTGCATTAAGCATTTGTAATCTATCTCTTTGGGTCGTTTTGATGTATGTACTATGCATTGAATAAATGTCTAAAGAATCCCCAATAAAGTAATTTTTTGCTTAAAATTTTGCATTGACTTGGTAACATATATCCCTTATCAACACATACATTGTTTCCTGCGAATATACCAAGGTTAATCTAGTTATTTAGGGACACTTTGCACTTACTATTTTATTTTAAAGCAATAGAAGTTGTCGGAATGGGTTGCAAAAGTTTAAAAATGGTCAATTCAAGTTGGAAAACCACGAAAGCAGTGGAAGGTCCTAATCATGTCAAGACACAGGATGATAAAATTTGTATCGTATATGATAAAGCTTGTCAGTATATTGTGTGTGTTAAAATCTGTTAGGAAGCACTTAATTCGGAAGTTCAAGTCTATCCAACGTCACCAGATATTGTTCCTTCAGATTAATATTTGTTTTAATCGATGGCCAATGGTCTGTCAAAGCAGCGCTTTAAAGATAACATAGAATTGATTATCTTAAAAGGTGAAGGATGCTGCCGACTTGGTATCAGATTGCTGCCAGAAAGATGAAAGATTACAATGAATTTCCAAAACTTGATTTTTATAGAAATTGGCGAAATTTTTTTGTGCACAATCGCTTTATTGAACTTTTACTAACATTATATATAATTGAGAAAGTTGTTTAGTGTGACAACGCTTAAAAATTGGAGCTGTGCATGAAAGTCGTGATTGCTTTTGAATCGTGAGAAATACTGTGCTCATCTCTGAGGCAGATTTACTATTTAAGACAAAGGAAATGCCCCAAGCGGCTGTACCAGAGCACGGAAGTGCAAAAGAAGTGTAAGCATCTGCATTTATGACTTTTGCGGCATGCTAATCTGATGTCAAGTATGTCAACAACAACAACAACGCCAACAACAATAACAATAACAACAACCAAGGGGCAAGAGAATGTAAGAAAAGCCATCCTACCAACAACAGAGATATAGAGAGAGACAGAACAAGTCACACATCGCTGCATGAATAACTAAGGAGACAGTTTATGCGAAGATAAAAAGGACCGAGAGAGACCGAAAGAGAGACAGAGAGAGACAAAGAGAGAGATAGAGTGTGTGTGGATGTTGTGCAAGGGGGTTGGGGAAGTGAAGCTGTAATCTGTTTGGCAGACTCTGACAAACAAACATGGTGTATAAAGCTTGTAATTAACATAAAATTAATATCAACATGGCTTAGAGTAACTCGAGCTAGTAACTGCTTGGCCCTTGTCACCCTTTTCTCGCTTAGGATATCCAAGTATCTCAGTATCTCAAGTATCTAGCAGTTATGTATATTCATTCCATGTGTGTTTTTGGCTTTTTGTAACATTTCAAAGCCTTGGTCACTTGCCTTTTGTTGTGGGCCATTGTTAGCTTGCAGAGCTGGCTAGAAGAAACAACAACAACAACTACAACAAAGCCATATACATATATGTACATCAATGTCGACTGCAATTACCAATTAAAATGTGTAAATTGCAAGCTACATAAATTCCAAATACTAATATGCAAACAAACCTAATGTGTATGCATATGTATAAATGTATATATAGTACATACATATGTACCATGTACATAGGGTGTATAAACCATGTTTTTATTTCGCTGGCGATTTGTTAAATCATGGTAACAACAAAGTACAACTTTTTTGCATAGTAAACGTTAACTTCGCTTTCATTTGCTGCCATGTCGAACAAAACGCAACATTTTGTTAACGAGCTTTTGTTTCTATTGTTATTGGTGGTGATGTTGGCTTTGTTGTAGCTGTTGTTGCTGGTGTCTTGCGGCAAATCCTGTTTTAAACACGCAATGTTGATGACGCTCTAGCCTCATGTGATGATTACCTTGGTTTTATGCATATGCATTATTTCTTTCCTTTGCTACCAACTCGTTCCCCTCCTCAGCACTTTGCGTTACTTGTCTTTGCTTGAATACAGTTTATAGCCTATAATTATATAAAACCGGCAAAAGATTTAAGCGCAAGTGCCAGACAAAGGCTGTACTGAAAAATGAAAATGACTGCTTTACATACATACATAAACATCAAGCCACTTGGCTCAGATTGATTAATATCTAGGCAGTAATTTGGCTTGCATCTAACTTTAGAAAATTTCATCCTCCTGGCATTCGTTTGTGTGATAATTTAAAGGATGTTAATATAATAGTAAAATTATTTTTCACATTTTCATTTTTGGAATCGAAATTAATTGAAAGTTATCTTAAAAATGTCTTGCTTGAGATAAGAAAATCCTTACAAAAGTGCAAAAAAACAAATGCCATTTGAAATGATTTTTAAAACATTTGTATAGTTATCGTTCAGGCACCAAGTTGGTTTTCAACAACTCGAGCACGAACTGTTAAAAACATCGGAAAACATATGGAAATTTTCAGAAAATGCTGCCATGGCTTCATACTGAAAATTTGGGAGTAATGTAAATAATTGAATTGCAATATTGATTCACTTCCAAACGCATGTCTCTGGAAAATCTTCCACACTCAGCTGCGCTTATTAATTGTGGGTTTACCCAAATCCATTTTTTTGCGTGTTGCATGTTCAAGTAATGTTTTATATTGACGATTAATTTTTTTCACTTTTCATTAATTTTTACATTTATTTTGAATAAACAGCTGATTTTAATATTTATTTTTTGTTTTCGCTATGTGAATCGCCCAGATATGGGCAGCACTGTTTGCGTCACAAACTCCACGCCTACAATTCTCTTTGTCACAAAATAAGTTGCAGTTTTTTCGCTCAATGCTTTTTATGAGGCTGAGTTCTGGCCTTAATCATATTAATTTGTTAACAAACTTTAAACAAATCGATTAATTTATTTGTTTTTATTTAATACATAGAGAGCTACAGTGCATCCTTTATCATTCGGTGGTTTAATTATAAGTGAACAAAACCTAGGGCAACCTTTTTGACAAACGCATATTAAGTTTTTATCATAATAATCAAATAAATATATTTGAAATATCAATAACACGGGCTATATTGGATAGAAAATTTTATGAAATTAATGTTTAATTATGATTTCGGGCATGTGGCCGAATCTGGAACATAAATTTTCACAAACAGTAACATTCTGTTCATTAACGTTTTTGAAGACATATGGACCAAGTCATTGGCCATGTTCTGTGGATGTGTGTAATGGTGTTTCGACAAAAGCTTGTGGATTATCCCTACTCCAAATGCGACAACTCTGCTCTTTTCCGTACCCATAAAATTAAAAATTAACTTTATCTGACATCAATATTTTGAATTTTGAATAAGTTTGTCGAATGGAACCATTATAAAAATTTCAACTATTTGTAAGCGTTGCTCTGGTGTAAGTCTATCCATAATCAAACCAAATGAGGTGTCAGATAGTGCAGTGTTGCCAACTCAAAGTTGTGAACCTCTAAAAAAACACGCTGCATAAAATATTTAAACCATAATTTACATTAATCTTACGTGTAGCGATATTGATATTTGATTCCTTTAACTTTATCCTATTTTGATCAGTTTTAAAACCAATTTGGTAGTGTTATCTTAGAGCTATGCACCCATTTTAGTATCAGCAGCTTATTAAAAAAGGGGATTAATAATAATAATAAATTTGCATGCACGGTATTAAAAAAAAAGAAAGACCTGTGTCGATTACACTGGTAAACACTGTTTTTGTCACATGAACTTAGTAATGATTTTTGTTTATGTTGGCATACCTACATTAAAAAAAAAATATAATTTCGTTCCAGTCACGTCCAGTTTTTTTTTGACAGTTATATATTCATTTCTAACCTCAATGCGCGTTGTTGTTTCGGCAACTGTATAACTACTGCATTTAATTAATTTACATTTTATTTATGTTAATGACATCGTGAATATGCCACGAAAGTGTTCTAATAACCCCGACAGTTTTTGTTATGTGTGTGGGAAATTAACTTTTACATCCCAGCGTCGAAAATTTACGCCATTAATTGAACAGTGCTATTGAGATTATTTTGAATTTCCTGTGTTACATCAAGATAGATCCTGGGCTCCACATATATTGTTGGAAACTTAAGAGAGACTTACCAGAAGCTAAATATTCACGAAAATTATCATTTTTTATTGTACATTAAAAAAACCTTTCGTTAAGTGTAATTAATTTTCCTACTCTTTACAAAAATATATGTTTCGATATCACAAGGATACCTGATGTGCCAATTTTTTTTCCTTGACATATTATTGCTTGGTGACCCCAGTATATTCAAAATTTGATATGAGTTTTTGTGTGACAAAAAAAAGTTTGAATTTTGTTGCCCAGTGTTATAGTTTTGTATTTTATAAGTGGCATAGGGTGAATATCAGAAGGCAGAATGCCAGTGACAAAAAATAAAATTTATTTTGAAATCCTGCCATATAATATATATATACAATATATGCTTAAATGCACACACTCTATATATTATTATTTTTCTCTTTTAATTGCAGTTCGTTTAATTGGCGCCATGAAAAGCCATTGCAGAACAACAAATAAAATGTAATCTTACGATGAGTCACATCAGGAAACATTCCATATCAACTAGACCAATTAGAACACCAACAGCAATAACGATGATCATCACCTAAGAAAGTAGACAATCAACGAACCGAATAAATATAAAACCAAATATACACAGCGTGAAATATATTCTCAATATTTGTTGCACGTCGATTGAAACCCTTTAGAAAATAAGAGGAGAAAAATAAAATCCTCGGCATACCAACTGCAGCTTGACGAAGAGGCATTAATTTAAGTACGCCCACACAATGGGCGGAAAGAATGCGTCTGTTGGTGTCGGAGGAGGTGGCAGTCTCAACTCAAGCGCCTCCAACTCGGTGATGACCAATGCGACGAGCAACAGCCTCTCGCAGCAGCAGCAGCAACTGCAGGCCAAGTACATCAAGTCGAAAAGGAGTCAGACTCGCTATACCAATTTACAGCATGCAGGAAGCTTGCATGATTCCAGTAGCTATCTGCATTTAAACTCACTCTGGTCGATCTGGTATGGAGTGCTTTTGACACTATTTCAAGGTTATTTGGCAATGCATGGAGCATACAGATTCTTAGGTAAGTTAAGGCATTTGCCCCAACTCTTTTTTTTTTTTTTATAAAATACTGGTCAAATAAGAGTCAAATGGTTAGGGGTAACATTAAAAAAATGGCGGACGTAAAGTCGGGCGCGGACGACTTTAGGATACCCTGTACCACTAGCTTGTAATAAAGTCCGATTTCTTCACAAAAAACCAAAAACAGAAGAATTTTTAAGCAAAAATTTTTTTTGGCCGATCGTTCCTATGGGAGCTATATGATATAGTCAACCGATTTCGATCAAATTCGGCACATTGCTTAAGTGCTCTAAAAAATTTCCAAACGCCAAATCTGGTTACGATATCTTTATTAAAAAACGAAATATAGCGAATTTTTCTTTAAAAAAGTTATTTTGGCCGATCGGTCCTATGGGAGCTATATGATATACTCCACCGATTTCAATAAAATTTGACACAGTTCTTAAATACCTTAAAAAAGATCTGAATGCCGAATTTAGTTCAAATATCTTTACAAAAAAACGAAACACATCGAATTTTGTATAAAAAACGTGTTTTTGGACCGATTGGTCCTATGGGAGCTATATGAACTAGTCAACCGATTTGAATTAAATTTAGTATAGTGCTTAGGAACTATAAAAAACTTAAGAATGTCAAATTTGGTCTCAATATCTTAACAAACAAACGAAACACAACAAATTTTGTTAAAAAATCGATTTTTTGGAAGATCGGACCTATGGGAGCTATATGATATAGTCAACCGATTTTGTTCAAATTTGGCACATTGCTTAAGTGGTCTAAAAAATTTCCAAACGCCAAATCTGGTTACGATATCTTAATTAAAAAACGAAATATAGCGAACTTTTCTTTAAAAAAGTTATTTTGGCCGATCGGTCCTATGGGAGCTATATGATATAGTCAACCGATTTTGATCAAATTTAGTAGAGTGATTGGGAACTATAAAAAACTTTCGAATACCAAATTTGGTTACGATATCTTTATAAACAAACGAATTATTCATCTAAAACGCTTTTTTTTTGTCGAGGTCGTCTCAAACACCCCTATGGGAGCTATATAATTTAACCCCGATATCAAAAAAATAAAATAAACTTGCCTCCTATGGAATAATATGGGATCTAATGTGAAAGTTTGGTAACTCTAGCTCTTACCATCTCTGAGATCTAGGCGTTCACACGGACGGACGGACGGACGGACGGACGGACGGACAGACGGACAGACGGACATGGGTATATCGACTTCTCTATTCACCCTGATCATATTTTAGGTAACTTTGGGATGTCTCCGACGTCTCCTTCTATATGTTACATACATTTTCGGCTTGCACAAACTTAATATACCCTTAGTACCATACGGTACAGGGTATAATTAGTACCATACGGTACAGGGTATAAATATTATATATTTAAGGAAATAATAAATATAACATATGAAATGTTCCGAAATATATAAAGTATTTTAATTTGTTCAAATTCAGTAATATTACAATATTTTTAATAAAAATATATTTTGTTATCGCTAATACACTTGAGAAAAATTATATGTTTTTTTAAACATTTTTATACAATAATAGCTGCATTAAATTTCGAAGAAAATAACATATGCTTCACTTTATTGCAAAAGGAACTGGTGGGCTGCTTGCATCTTGAACTTGGGTGTCGATATAATATATTTATCATCTGTTAGACATCATCAGCAACAAAATTTGCACCTAAATAACAAAGCAACGAAAAAAACTAGTTCTCAAAAACCAATCCCTAAGTCAAGGACAGTACTGATCGTTTGTAACTCTAGAAAATCCCTATCCCTAAAATCTAATATTACTTTTAATAATTAAACCCCGTACCTTATGGTACAAGAGGCATTTTAAATTTGTGTATATTAATCAAAAGGAGGCGTCGGAGACACCCACAACAAGTGTCATCAGTATGACCGTTTTTATGAAGATCGCTTATTATATCAGAGAACACGAGTTTATTTTATTTTTATTGGCCTTTTAGATCGTAGTAGTAGTAATTAATGTTTTCTTTATTTCAAAATAATAACAAAAAGCAAATTACAACAAAAATTTAATTTTTAAAAGAAACATACGACTAGGACTATATGTCGACAGTCGGCTAAGGAAACTTAAGTACAGACTTCTAGTTAAACATTTCATGCGAAATCGCTTAAAATTAAATCTCTGTATTTAATACAACAACTTAAATAATGAACTAAGGCATTGTGATTTTTACCGCTTAAAATTCCAACTACGCTGGCCAGATCCAAAGTGCCCTCACCAAAATTTTGAATACGAAATTGTCTGTAGATTGGACAGCAGCCAATGACGTGGAAAATGTTTTCCGGCTCACCAAGGTTGCATATTGGACAGCTAACAGATAGAGTATTTTTAAAAGATCTTGCATCTAGATTGAGCAGGCCGCCTCTAGCACGGAAAATTAAACTTGCGGCATACGGTGTGAATTTATCATTAAAGTAATTTACATCGGAGGGTATTAAATACGAATATAAATCTTGAGTTTTAGTTTTTTGGGCAGATTTAATAAAACTATTAATCTCAAAATCTCTGATCTTTTCCAATAAGTGAATATAAGATGTCACTGCAGCAGAAGTTTGTTAAAGGTACTATATCTACACTTTCGGCAATTGTTTTCCATTTAATGACCCAGTCTAATTTCAACCTTACAGTTTCTTCCACTAAAATACGAGGGAGTCTGTGAGGGGGTAGTTTTAAACATCTCACGATGTAAAACATGTGTGCTCGAAGCGTGTGTAAGAACTGAGGCAGTAATCCTGTCTCAAGATGTATTATATATTAGGTTGTCAAAAAAGTCTTGCGGTATTTTTATTGAATTTTCAATTGTTCATAAAATTGGTTATAATAATGCGATTTAAGTCAAATATGCGCCGTTTTGTTCGATGACGAGTTCCCAACGAGATGCCAACTTCATAATGCCCCTCTTATAGAAGCTCGCTTCCCTATTGTCAAAAAACTCGGAGAGCCAATTTTCACAGGACTCTCTTGTGGACAACTTCCGATTACCAAGCGCGTTCGTCATGGACAGAAATAGGTGGTAATCACTTGGTGCGAGATCCGGACTATACGGTGGATGCAAAAGAACCTCCCATCCGAGCTCCCGGAGCTTCTGGCGCGTCACCAAAGATGTGTGTGGCCTGGCGTTGTCCTGATGGAAGACAATTCGGCCTCTGTTGATCAAAGATGGCCTCTTCTGCATGAGTGCTGCATTCAAGCGGTCCAGTTGTTGGCAGTACAGGTCCGAATTGAGCGTTTGGCCATAGGGGAGCAGCTCATAGTGGATGATTCCCTGCCAATCCCACCAAACACACAGAAGAACCTTCCTGGCCGCCAATCCAGGCTTGGCCACCGTCTGGGCAGCTTCCCCGCTTTTCGACCACGACCGTTTACGCTTCACGTTGTCGTAAGTGACCCACTTTTCATCGCCAGTCACCATCCGCTTCAAAAACGGGTCGATTTTGTTGCGATTCAGAAGCGATTCGCATGCATCCATACGGTCAAAAATGTTTTTTTGCGTCAAGTCGTGTGGCACCCATACATCCAGCTTCTTTTTCAATCCAAGCTTCTTCAAATGGTTTATAACGGTTTGATGACTCATGCCCAGCTCTTGGCCGATGCTACGGCTGCTACTATGCCGGTCTCTTTCGATCAATTCAGCGATTTTATCGCAATTTTCGACAACAGGCCTTCCGGACCGTGGCGCATCTTCAATCACCTCTGCACCAGAACGAAAACGTTGAAACCATCGTTGTGCGGTGGAAATGGAAATTGTATCGGGTCCATAAACTGCACAAATTTTTTTGGCAGCATGAGATGCATTTTTGCCTTTATCGTAGTAGTACTGTAAAATATGCCGTATTTTCTCTTTATTTTGCTCCATGTTTGCGACGCTATAACTCACGAACGACTAAAAGCAAACAACAATTAATCAAACACGTGTTAGCACGTGAAAAGAGCTTTCCAAAAAGCTCTAGCGTGAACCGATGCGACGAATACAACTAGAACTACGCGCTTGCAAAGACAAGCTTGCGGAAATACCGCAAGACTTTTTTGACAACCTTATATGTGGCAGTGTTAGGTGGTAAGAAGATTAGTTTCTTAATAAAAAAGCATAGGAGTTTCTCTACTGCTTCAAACCTGTCCACACCCCAGACTTGAGCACCGTAGAACATAATCGACCTCGCACACGTGTCGAAGATCTTTAATTTTTTGGAAATACAAAAAGTTTCATATGAATAATTCGTTGGCTTATGAAGATATCCTGAACAAGTTTTACCCACATACGGTGCTATTGCCTGCGGTACTTGGTACTAAAGATCTTAAAAAGTTACAGAGGTCAGCCTATTCGAACAACTCCTTATGGAATTAATAAAAGTCCATATCGTTATATGCAAAGCAACACTGCTAAGTATTACAGCCGAGGAAACTAGCAAGGGTCACTTAATAAGTGCTAGCGACGCCAACGACCTTGGAAAAATAGTCCCTTCAATCCTCTTATCCAGAGATGAGATGACCACAGAGTATCACTTCGAAAGATATTTTAGAACTATTATGAGCAACATGAATTGGACAACGTTAGCGGTGATACATCCTACTAATAAGTACACCATTGTGTGATTTACTGATAGGTGGAAGTCGCGGGACCAAGACTGTTAGAAGCTTTGGGTATATACACCAGTATATTTCAGGCAAAAATCTGTGGAATAGGTCTATATGTGAACGTCAACCTGGAAAATACAAAGATAGAGACATTGCCTTACTGTCAGACAGTCAAGCCACGATCATTGCGGTGACTGGCTTGAAGATTATTTCAAAATTGGTTCGGGAAACTATAGCCAAACTCAACCATCTATTACAATTAAATAGAGTCTCTTAGATGGATCTCGGGACGGGAGAATATTCTTGGGAACGAAGAAAAGGTGAACCTGCTGCTAAGAGATGAGGAAAGGTCTAGACGAGGAATGGACTGAACCGGCACGGATGGCTTACGGCAATCCAAGAAACTCCTCGGCTTCTATAGCTTAGGTTCAAGAAAATATTCCCTTAGGATACTAACTGAACTCCCAAGGCGGGCCATAGAGTATCAATATATAGCATCACCAGACTAGACCAATCTCTAATAATTAAGTTACACGGCAGCATTCCCCACTAAAATTATTATTAATCAAAAATTTGAATCAAAAGTTTTTTGGAGTTCTTACTGTGTGCAGGGTATAATCTACGCACGATTTTTAAATTCACCATCATTACATTTTGCATTTATTATATTTGTCGATTTGTTTTCCAGGCTGTTCGCTAATACCATGGAAAATTGAACCTGTGGCCGAGTTAAATTTACAAATAGTGCTCTCTGGTGTCGTATTTATTTTACTGCCTGTCTTTTTTACATCGGCCGTTTTTAAGGTGAGTAACATAATAACATACATATATTATTATATTTTGGCCCTTTGTGCCTATTAAAGTTTGCTCGGGAGCGCTTTAAGTTAATTTTGTTGTGCCTACGATGCAATCTGCCACATGACATGGAAGAATATGAACTACCTACTCTGCTCATAGACCGCGAAATTAACTATGCGCCTGCCTGCCTGCATATATGTGTCCTTTGTGTGCGTTAAAGTCACTCAATAATTAAATATTTTTTGTTGTTGCAAGTTTTTATCGGTGTGAAGGGGTAGGGGGGGGGGCTCTGTTGTTGCGGCTCGTGCCTTTGTTTTTGTGCGAATTATTTTTAGTGGCATTATTCTCGTTATTAAATTTATTTGCAAACAAAAACAGCAACATACAGCAACATACAGCAACGGTTGCATACAGTTACACACACAGACGCCAATAAACAAAATGGCTGCCAACGATAATAGTGCATGCACACATACAAACTCAGTTGCACAAGTAGACAAAGTGGGAGAGGGAGGGAGAGTGAGAGAGAGAACGGTATCGGTTATCCTTTATACACAAACACATGCACATAAGTTGGCTCTGTCCGTGTAAATGTTTTTATCAGTATAATAAATGCAATTATGGGGTTTTCATATTTCCCAACAGCAGCTCTCTCCTTTTCATTCTCGGTGCCTTCTGCTGTTACTCCTCTTTTTGTTTTTCCTTTTCTTTCCATGTGTCGCCATGGCGGCTATAACAGTTTTTATACACTGTACATTGGTTAGAAAGTTATATTTGTTTAGTGACAAAAATAGTTGTGCTAAACACCTGTATCCCGTATCTTTATCTTTTACTGATTTTTTATAGATAAAGTTAAAGCCAATATAATTAAACGATTAAAATCGGATTAACAGTTTAAGGTGCATTTTATATTAAGCAATTTTCAAGAATCGTACTTCCTGTTTATGTGCAAATATTTAGGCCTTCTTTAAGCAAATGCTTACAAATTTGTTGTATCAAAATTATAAAAATAATTTTTTTATAATATGTAAATGAAGTAAAATCAAGTTTCAAGAAACCTCAGCACGTCAGGATAACCACAAAAAATGCATGATCTTTTTTTTATTGACCGGTGGTAATTACTCAAATCGAATGATTATATATTTTTGTTTGGTCAATTCATCCGAATCCGAGGTCTTAATGCATACAATAGTCGAATTTGTAGAAAAAATTTTTTAAATTGTGGTTGTACGGCAACGCTTATCCTATTAAAAAAAGAACCACGAACGTTCGGCTTGAAGGATTAACAACTCGATTCATGGGGGCTTTTAGCTATGTCACACCTCATAAAAGTCTTTTCCAGTCCGGTTGCCCAACTATATTGTTTATATGATCCTGTTGGGTCTATTCATCCGAATCCGAGGTCTTAAGCACTCCAAATGGACAGGGTTCTGAGTTAACAGTCCAAATAATTTATTGATTGGTTTACCCTATATTAAAAAAAGTCGTGATTTTTTTACAGGTACATACCTCTCTATAGAAGCTCTGCCTTTAGTGCTATTTTTTGTGAGCATCAAACTTGATTTAAAAATACAATAAATCAACAGCTTTATACTCTGTAGGAGACGTACCATGCTAAGAGTTTCATACATCAACATGATCCGAATCTTCCTTGTCCATCTAAAAAAACTTTTTTTAAGTAAAATTTACTAGAAGATTACAGTGTAATCTATTTTTCTATTCCTTTTTGATTAAAGTCGTATTTATCTCGTGATGATATTTGGTTAAGCAATGTTGGATGTTCTTTAAAAAATCTTAAAGTTCAACGCATTCATACTTTAAATTGTATTTTACAAATATGTTTCAAACACTTATAAGACTCGAACTTTCTGGTCTGGGCCGGTTTCCCTCATAGTAAAAATATGTATACAAATGACTTGTTTCAAGTCAATTTTGTTGTGGAAGGGAACTAGAATATCTTATTTTGTATGACAATTTTTTTTAAAAATGCGTTCGAAAATACATTTTTTTTCAATATGTTGCTAATTATTAAGACACAAAATTTTGCGGTAAAACATGTTGAGGATACCAAAATTTTATACAAATTTAGAATATTATAATAAACACCAATAGAACCTTGTCTCAATGGATACTAGCTGCTCCTTTTGTTGTTTACTTCATTTTATAAAATTTTCTGATGGTTATTAGGACAGATGGTGAATAAAATTGGAAAATATAGTTGGCAAGTGTTAATGCATTTTTGTACCTTATGGTACAAAGGCTATATTAAGTTTTGTTAAGAAAATATATGCAGTATACAGAAGGGATGTCGGAGACCCCCAAAAAGTCACCCAAAGTATGATCAGAGTGAATAGAGAATTCTATAAACCCATGTCTGTCTCAGAGATTGTCAGAGCCAGAGCAACCAAACTTTCAGAAGAGATCCAGATTACTTTTTTAATATCGGGAATAATCGCGATAATATAATATAAATTATAAAGCTTCAATAGGGGTGTTTCTGAAGAACTCGGAAGAAAAATCAAAGTTTTAAATGGATAATTCGTTTGTTTATGAATACTATATTTAACCACATTTGGTACACGGACATATTTTTTCCAAATACTGTACCAAATTCAATCAAAATCGGTTGACAATATCATATATTCCCATAGAAACAATTCGGCCAAATAAATTTTTGTACAAAATACGTTGTGTTTCGTTTGTTTATGAAGATATCAAAACCAAAATTTATATTCAGAAGTTTTTAAGAGTACCAATACCCTGAACCAAATTTGACAACAATCGATTGACTATATCATCGGTAAAATAACGTTTTTTGTATAATCCAAAATTTGTTTTGTTTCATTTGTTTATGAAGACATCGTTTGCTTTGACAATCAAATGTCTAAGCAATATAGGGGATTTAATATTTTTATTATTATATAATTTAATTTAATATTTACGACAAGTAACTCGTTAAGAATTGTGGAACATTTTTCTACTTTGTGGAACACTTCTTACTCATTTTCCGTAAGCAGCTATTCATAAAAAGGAAGAGGGTATTCTGGTGTCGGGGCTGTATTACTTTTTTATATTTAATTTGCTCTACATGCCATAATAGGTATTTTAATCGCATATCTCCTAGGTGAGTGTATTGTTGTTGTGCCTGTGTGGAGGTGCAGTCTATTGTGTTTTGTCTATCAGTTGTTGTTGGTTTTGCTGCTCCTGGCCAACCACTCCGCTTCAGCCGACGGTCTTTTGACAAATAATTGGCTAGCTTAAAAGCAAGTGAAGAGGCGAGATATGGGCGTGGTTGTGTGTTTGAAAGTTTGCTATAGTTTGTCCGCTGGTTTGTTAATCGAATAGAACTGTTCTTGGTTAAAGTTGACAGTTGACAGCACGTACATGGCAGGCAAACCATGTTCATGTCTAGCGCTTGATCATGGGACATATTTTTAATCAAGATAGAATAATTTCATTAAGAGTACACTCCATTTTTGAAAGCGCCAGACAAAAAACAAAAAAAAAATAATTTACTCGTGAATAAGCTGAAAGAGTCGGAACACACACAGCTCACAAAAGCAGTCATGGATATGGCAGGGTATTCAAACCAAAAACCGCCTATCAGTCACAACACAGACCGGTCTGTGGCCGGCCAGTGGCGAGTTCATCACGCGGCGTCCATTTAATGAAGGCACTCTGTAGTGCTGCTACCACAAAACAAAAAAAAAAAATAATGTTAAACAGAAAGTTGGTTTTGTTTTTCTGGCTGGACTAACTAAGTAACTGAACTGGTCATTGATGCGTTGTTATCAGAGGACATACAGGCTCAGCAACTGGCCTGGTTCATTGGAGTTCGCTTGGCAGCCAGAGCATAGTTTTCACCGCTGATGAGTTTTGCTCCGGCAGAACCATCTGAGTGCATTTATGTGTTATGACTGATAACTATAGAAACTGTTGCACAAATAACAAAAACTACCGATACAAAACTGACACTCTAAATGCTAAAATCAAGTCAACCAGGCACCAAATTGAACAGTTTTCAATGCATTTTTAGGAAATAAAATCCCAATGCTGCTTAGTTGCGTTATAAATGTATACGGTTGGTGTCTATGTACCTATGTGATTGTTGGCCATGTGGCAAAGCCATAGATCCCGCTTCATTTGTGAAATTGGCAACGTGCGAAGCTCAAACCGCAAAATTTCGTCACACACAAACGTATTTTCTCGTCACCTCAATGAGTATGGGCGATTCTCTAACAAATCCAAGGGATTTATATATAAAATGTGGATAAAGGTAATAGCATATAGGTATAGCAAAAAAAAAGAGATCATGCAAAACTCGTACCAACTTATATTGCCAATCAATCCCTGACAGTTTCATAATCTAAGTACTGAGTACTTTTTTCCAGGTAACAGTTTTCGTTTTTATTTATTATCTTTTTCTTCGTGAGATTTTATCATTAGCAAACCTGTACAATGCCATTATACCAATTATACATACCTACGGAACACCACGGATAACACAAAGAGCTCGGTTAAGAATTGTGTAAAAATAACAATTGAAATAATTATGAAACACCAACTATCTTTCCCTCGAAGACAGACTTTTTAAGAATACCCTACATCACAATTAATTGATCGTGGTGAATTTTAACAAAGGCAATAATTAATAATGAGAACGCCCTCAGGCTTGTACAAATTAAAAAAAAAATGTGAATAGGACATTGTACCAACTCAGCTACCCTACCTATCTGGCTTGCATAGTATTTTGTAATTTGCGATTAGCTCTAATATTTATGGTCCGATATTAACCTCAACCAAAATTTTGAAAAACGTAACAAATCGATACAGACGGGGATTGGAAATGAGCCTGAGCTGGGTAGTGGACTGTATATGTGTTTTACGTGTTGTTCGAATTAATGTCACTTTAATACTGGATTCTCTTTGTAACAAATGGTGATGCTTAAGTTTTCGATAACATGTTGCTTTAAAACTATCGATTAATGAAATTGACAAAGTAATGAGAAAAATTGAGTGGAATTCCGTAATCGGCGCGCATTTGCAGCATTAGTTGCTCAACATCGTTTATCATTTGAAGTCCGAATCGAAGAATCGACCAAATTGAGTAGTGGACGTGAGTGTGTACTTGTGTGAGAGCAACGTTTTTTTTTTCAAATTGGAATTAACCAAAGTGTTTAAAATAACAAGCATTTTATTTTATTTTTTAATTTTAAAATCCATCCGAGCGCATTTATTTATGTGACTCACGTGATTTTGATTTTTTTCTCTTAGTCAACAACAACCATTTGTCACGTGAATGAGGACGCGCGTCCCGCGCATTTCTCCAACAATTTATTTGGTGTGCACGTTTATGTTGTGACTACGAAATTTTGTAGTTTTAGAGGTTATACGTATACGTAGGTAAAATGCAGAATGAGACGTGTGTTGTTTATACAATAAATTCACAGCATCGATAGTCTAGCCGACAACATCTAAAGGTTAGTGGACTATGCAAATATCTGTCTTAAAGATCGGTTGTTAAATTACTTTTTTCTTTTGACGGTGTGATGCTCCTTTCATTATTCATTTGGATATGAATCTTATGACCATTTTCAATTTCGTCGTACATCCCATTGATCGAGTCGTTGCACCCTGAGGGACAAGAACGTCGACAGACCGTTAGAGTGTAAAAAAATCAGTTGTATGTCATTTACCTTTTTAAAAGGGAATAATGCTAGCAAAAAAATAGAGAGAGTTCAGAAATTGTTGGTATTATTGACAATAAACAAAGCGAGTATGACCTTGACAGTTTCCGAAGAAAAACGAAGTTTGTAGCACAGCTACATTATGGATTTGATCAGTTCTGTTTCCAGTTGCAACTTCTTAGGTTAGTACCGCCTTACCGCTTGAAGTGATGAAACTGGCGCATTTCACACATTTGGTCTGTCTCTTGCGAAAACATTTATTTTAGTTCATTTAAAATGCAACAAATCTCTGCGCAAACTAAAAAGACCCAAGTGTTGGGATAACTATCCCTTGTGTTCGAGTACTGGAGAAAATAGGAAAAATATATGTGAAGGGTGAAGTAAAATATGAAAACATAGTTTAATTTTGGTGTGTATTAAAATAAAGGTGTCGTTTGTCTTACTTATCGTGCACTTGGTCCGTTTTATGGCGTACATAGTCGTCCTTCAGAGCGGCTTTGGTGTTCCAGATTGCGTCTGGTACGCGCTAGCCGTGGCTTTATTTATGTTTAAAAATTATTGTCATATGTTACAATTTTCTATCCAATAAAGGCAGTTTCATTGATATTAGAAATATTTATTTTTTTCATTTTTATTATGGTTTAAACTTGTCTAATTTTAAAATAAACACACTTTATAAAGATATAAAACTCAAATGTGTGCGTTCGATGCAAATTGTAGAGATCTTTCAGTTTACTAACATTATTGCAAAACTAGACAAAATTATATTGAGATATCTGTATTGCAACCCCTTAATGGGTCGTGTCACTTTGGAATTAAGTGAGTGTATTGTGTAAAGCTTTAAAGTTAGACTACGATGATTTATGTCCTTCGTTCCTTGTAAAATGCACTTTAAACGGTGGACAGACAAAATCAAATACTTTGAATTTCCCCACTTGACTTGGCTTAGTTTTGTGACACATTTCCTAGGCTATATTGCTTACGGACATGAATGGTTATTCATCCCTAGTGCTTTAGAGAAGATGATCAATTCTGAGCCAACATAATAATCCAAATGCAAACACACACACTAAGGCGCACGTGGGACATAAAAGTTGACTGACAATGTATGGATTTGGCGATATGTGGATTCAAAGTAAAACTCCAAACTAATTTTAAACAGTTTTATGTTGAGAATGCTGCTAACTCAAGTAATAGTTCAGTATATGCTCTTTACAGAGATGAGGACGATATAAGGCATGAGCTTGCAATTTGAATGGCCAAATGTATGGTCAGCTTCTTATGTATATTGGAATGCAGCATAACGTATATGTCCAGCAAAAACAACTTTATTAAAAAGTAAACGAAAACATTTCTTTTTTGTCATCGCTTTCTGGCAGGTTGGAAACTTGGCAAACGATGGCATTAAATTGGCCACCGGCGCAAAGGAACGACGCTGCTCTCTTGCACCCCATGATGGACTGGAGGAGGAGGCACGAGGCGGTACCTTGCGCGCTCTGTGGACTCATGGCGGCCCGACGGCGGCATTTGTGCACATTCTGATTGCGTTGTGTTTGCTGCTGCCGCGTTTGCTGCTGGAGGCTCGCATCATTGAGAATGGACTTCTGCCAAAAGGTAAGGTAATTAAGTGCCAAGTGGGCGGGAATGGACAAGCAGCAGACTGTGGGCGTGTTTTGGGTGTAAGTGCTGACATTGTAAGGCAAATATTTGCACGCATTGCAACGGCGGCCGCCTGGACGTAATCATCATTGTCAACGTTGTTGTCAACGCTTGCATATTAAGTTCAGCGCGCTCAAAAGTATGCAACGGAAGTGCAGCCATTTTGTTTTTATTATTGATTCCGATGTTGTTTTTGTTGTGATTTTATTGCACAATTGCATTTCAATTTAAAACATCCGCCTGAACCTTTTGGGAAGAGATAAAGAGCATTGCAAGCTTGTAGCTGCTGACATTGTTGCATACCGCCTGGTGGTCATTTGACTTCTCATATATTGTCGTTGATGGCCATCAAAGTGGCATTGTACACCTGTTCAATTGGCAATCATAACAGTTGGTCATTTTTTTTATAGTACCTTCTTATTTGTATTTTATAAGCAATCAATATTTATTTGTGCTTATTGGTTTGGTGCATTTTAAGTAAACTAATTAGCAATTAAATCGAACGCGTAATAATGAGAGTTACTCTTTAATATTGCAACTTTAAAAAAAAATCAAAACTGTTGGACTAAAGTTAAACAAGGCTAATATCTGTGCCATAAACAACGCTTATAAAAGCGAACACTTGGGAATTTAACTAAGGCAACCGGCAAAGAAGCAGTACAAGCATACAATTCAGTTGATGAAGTTAGTCAGTCAGTGAGGCGGCTAGCATTTAAGTCGTCCCATCCAGTTTGCATCAAAGGCGCTGTGCAATCACTGGGGAAATCTGCAACGAAAACATGCATGAACGACGCTCGGAAAACAAAACAAACCAGTGCATACATAGGGTAACAACCACAGAATCAAATACACTTATATACGAGAACACCCAAACAGCTCCACCCTTCTTTAAACATGGGCGTGGGTGGGTCGCCATTATGTGCAGCAATAAGCCGTGTTATTAACAGGAACACTCAGGCGGACGTTACGGAGGCTGAACGACTGGACTGAACCTGAACGGCAAGAGGACGATCTGACGTAGAATATTACCGACCCACCAAACAAGCAAGCAAACCAACCAACCAACCGACCGACAGACTGCGGTAGTTGTCCCAAAACAGAGCTTGAAGCAAATGTTTGCAAATGGTTGAATGATGCTTGTTCTTGTACATATCCATGCATGCTATCGTCCTGTCCCTATATACTGTCTACATGTAATGTATGTATAGTACATATATTTAGTCGCCTTATGCCACTCATAGAACAGTAAACTTATTCGAAAGAGAATTAAAAAGGAATACAAAAAATTCTACTTTTAAAACAAAAGTTAAAAAATCAAATCAAAAAAAAAAGTCAAAGTAAAACAATGTACAGTCGTGTCTGGATATAGTATCATTTGTTCAAAATTGACATTTGTGCAAGATATCATTAGAATATTGTAGGTAAATGAAAAGGAAAACAAAACAAGCAATAAGGTCAAGAAACAGCTGATTTTGCAGCAAACAACACCAAAAGTACAATAAGGGGAATACCCGCTTTTGTTTCTGATTCCTTTTTGTGTTTTTTCGTTTGTTTCTGCTTGAAAATGCTTTTTAAATTTTGTTTACTATTTAAAGGTTTTCCATTGTTTAAAATTTACAAAATTTAGGTATTCACTATATCGAACTGTTCACTTTACCGGGTGTTTACTATATCCAGCCACGACTATACTTGTTAAGTAAGTCAGACGGGAGGAATTCGTTTTTGTATATGTTGATTAAACCGACTGGCAAATGTTTAATTTAAATAACAAATGTTCCAAGTTAATGAGAATATAACGAAATACTTGTTTGGGGATTTGAAAGTAGTAGCCATGATAAGCGGCTATTAAGTTACTTAAAACAATCCGTAATATATCATGTTTGCAACTAAGTTCACGCTGTTTTTATTATACCCTATATCGTATGGTAGAAAGGGTATATTAAGTGTGTACAAGCCGAAAATGTATGTAACATAGAGAAGGAGACGTCGGAGACCCTCCAAAGTTACCTAAAGTATGATCATGGTGACTAGAGAAGTCGATATACCGTCTGTCCGTCCATTCCATAAGAACTTACATCTCAGAGATGGTAAGAGCTAGAGTAACTAAACTTTCCCATAAGATGCCTTATTATTTCTTAGGAGACAAGTAAATTTTAATTTTTTGATATCGGGGTTACATAGCTCCAATAGGGATGTTTCAGAGGACATCGGAGAATGAATTTGTTTTTGAAGATATTGTAACCAAATTTAGCTCTCGGAAGTTTTTTATAGTTTCCAAGCACTGCTCTACAATTTCGTCATAATCGGTTGGGTATAGCATATAGTTCCCAATCTTTTACAAATTCGTTTGTTTATAAAGATATCGTTACCAAATTTGACACTTTGGAGTTTTTTTTTTATAGATTTTAGGCAATGTGCAAAATTTGATCAAAATCGGTCAAAAAAGTTTTTTGAAAAAAATTTATTGCGTTTTGTTTATTTTGGAAGATATTTGAACCTTTGGCTTTCAGAAATTTTTTGGAGTTCCGAGCCGTTGAGCCAAATGTGATCATAAACGATAGGAACGATCGGTAAAAAAATATTTTTGGTTAAAAATTCGTCTGTTTTGGGTTGTTTTGAAGGTATCGGAACATAATTTGGCAACCAAATGTCTTTTTGTGTTTTTAAGCAATATACCAAATTTTATTGCAAGCTAGTGATACAAGACCTACAGGGTATCCCAAAGCCGTCTGCGCCCGACTTTAACGTACGCCATCTTTTTTTTGAATGTAACTTTATAACAAAAAAAAAAAAATTTGATGGAGCAAGTAATAATCGGACGTCTTAATATCTTTGGAACATGGCGTAGGACTTCCCATTTGAACGAGCCTTGGCAGGTTTTAGCAGTCGTGGTAACGTGTCATATTCGAAATGTTCATAAAGAATTTTCTTTCAGCTTAAAGTTAAACATAATTCAAAAAAATAATTTTTCGTTAACAATAGTAATAAAATTTTTCTGTTTTTAGATGTTTAGTTTATTTTATATTTTTGATATCGAGGTTATATTATATAGGGAAGTTTCAGAGGATCTCGTAAAAAATTAAAAGTTTTAGATGGATTAATCGTTTGTTTTTGAATATATTGTAATTAAATTTGGTGTTTGTTTTTTAGAGTTTATCAGCACTGTACATAATTTGAACAAATTCGGTTAGTTATACTCTTCATCGATCGGTCAAAAAACGTGTTTGCTGCTACATTTTAGTGTATTTTGTTACAGTTTTTTAAAGAAAAAAGTTACTGGGTAGTACCGGATGTTAATTTAAACATTTTATTATTATTTATTCATCTGTCTATTTACAATCTATCCCTGAGACAATAAGTAAATGTTTTGGAAATTGAAATGAATCAAGAGAAATAGTTAAACTCCAATAAGCAATAACTATTGCCTTTTTAATTGCTTAATTTTGATTAGTAGGCCTAAGATGATGATTGTTTTTTTATCTTTGTGTTTTATCGCTATCATTCAATATATCGCAATTGCCAAAAATATTTCGTCTTTAACGTATGGAATATGTAGATCTTTGCGAATTTTTTTTTAATATGAAACTAATTTAGTCGTTTCCTGCTTGTACTTTGAAAATTTCGCTTAACATCACGATTTATTTATTTAAAAAAATTAAATTTGATATTTTCGTTTTGTAGTCAAAATTACAAAATTACAAATTACAGGCAACCAGCCGCATTTCAACTCATCTCCTGTTCCCGCTGTCTCTTACAGAAGCTCAAGTTTCTCTCCTTTTTTTTTTGTGTTGGTATGTGAAACCATTTGATGGGAAATTGTTTTCGCGCCGAGCACTGTAAAATTAGAAAATCATTGGAAAAAAAAATAAAATGTGCAACCCGCTAAAGGGAAACCATGCGTCACTTATCCCAGCGCTAAGAGCAAGTTGGTCAAACTGCCTGGTCGCTAAGTGAAATGCTCTGTACGCTGCGTTGAACGCACAGCATGCCAGCTGGTCAGACACTCCTCGAGTTGAGGGTGTGCGGAAAAGGAGGAGGAGGTGGAGACCCTTTTGACATTTTTCTACATGGCTAAGCTGGCTCTACGTTGACCACCCTTCTTAGAAGTCCGCTGGCGTCAGCTGCAATTTGTCAACGTGTCATTCCATTTTTAAAGACTTAAGCTGGAGAAAGTTGAACTGGACTTTGGCATTTCAGCAAAGCGTTAGACAAGCTTAATGCTGTAAGTTGGGTATTAAAATATTGCTGAAGCAATTAGAAAACTTTTACTTTTGATTGACTTGACGATATTGAGACGATGATGATAAGGAAACCTGTGGCGGCTTGCCCGCTGCTAAGCGGCTTTAGTTGAGTGGAAGCTACTTTTAAAACTAGCAATCAAAAAGATGAAGGATGGGATATGCTGCAATGCATTAGGGGAAGAGTGGAAAGTTGCTTTTAAATAAAGTTACGTGCATATAATAAACAACATTTGCATTATCATAAAAAAAGCTAAAAAGTTTCTTTTTTGTGCAATGCCGAACAAGTGCAAGCGGGAAAACTCATAAAAATGCTTTTAAAAAGTTGTGCTAAAACGCGTTAAAAGTACAAAGGACTTAAAAAAGTTGTTAATAAATGTTAATACCCAAATCGATGGCGAAGTATAAGTAAAATATGCTGACTGCTACAATTAATTATTTTTCATAATTAAATGGCCGAACCCAGAGCCGCCGGTCTAAGCAACAAAATTCAGCTTACAAAACTGCCGAAATAGTCGTATAAACTTGGAAATTAAAATCACTTATACGCCATGTTGCGCACAGTCTCATTAATAATTAATGTAGCCGTAACACGGATAAAAATATCAATAAAGAGAAAGAAAAAAATACAACGAAATTAAAGCAAAAAGGAGAGAAATGAAAAATTCTAAAGGGAAGCGCTTTCCCGTGGCCAACTAAGCAAAATTGTTATACGCCATATTGAACGCATAAAAGGCTGCTAAACAGCCCACTCAAATTACTTGTGCCCAGTCGGCAGTCGGTGGTTAGTTGGTTCATGGAAAACTCAAAGCGGAAATCGCCTCCAAGTACTATTAGCAAAGATGCAGCAGCGACGACTCGGGACAGCAGCAGTTCTGCCTGGCCCGAACAAGCTAGCTTAGCCCGGCGTGGTCCGACTTGGCCTTATAATGAAACTTATCATTATTCATGCTAAAGACTTAACGAGTTTGAGTTTTGTGCGGCTCGGCATAGCCAACTTTTCCGCAGTCTTCTGCTGCTGCTTATCAGCGGCGGTTAACGGTTGGCGGTTGTTGGTTGTTGGCTCATTGGCCGTTTGGTCATTGAAGGAGCCCTAGGATTTGCGCATTTTCATTACGTTTGCACACTTTCTTGTTGATGTTGATGTCGTTGCCATTTTCGTTTTAGTTCTTGTCTGGTTCGTATTCCTGTTCATTGGTGTTAGTGTTGTCATTTCCTTAATAAAAGCGGGTGAGAGGCAGCTTTTGGGTTAATCTGTAGATTTTCGGTATTGTCGGCTTTACGAGCCACTTGCCGACACTTTCAGCATGTTCGACAGACACATATACTCGTATACATAATTATTATTACTATATGAACATTGTTGTAATCCCTTCTAGCACGATGGCAGATTTTCTTTTTCTTTTTACATTTCAGCACACAAACAGTCCCTTTTTGTTTCTTTGTCATTATGCTTGTAGAAATTTGCCTTTCCTTCACTCTTTAAACTTTTTCAACAATTTGGATTGTTTATTTCTGCCTAGGCGAAACCTTAAACAACTTGGCTAATAAATTATTTTATGAAAGTGTTAATTCGACAAGTTTTCATGCCGCTAAGTAGTATAGTAAGTAGGTAGTATAATAATCATTTTATTGTGAACTTTTAAACACTACACTTCCAATACGCTGTCCATATTCTAGACATACATTAATCTGAACGGAAGTTAATCAACCCTAAACACACAAAACCCCTTTTTTGTTGCATTGGTGCTCGAAAAGCTTAACCTACATAAATATTAATTTTAGTTGGATCAGTTTCCTAGCCTGGCGTAATCCACCCGTAACTCAGGGTTAACGCACACACTCGAACAAATTACAGCAGCTGCTCAGCAAAGCTTGACCATAATAAACATAACCATTAAGCCCAGTAACAGCAAAAGTTAAATACTCCCAAAGAAGACAGAGAAGTGCAGAAAAAGTGGAAATAATTGTTTAATAAACAAACACACATATGCTTCAGATGCGGCTTTAATTAGTCCTAGAACTGTACCGTATTTTTTAGGCATTGATTTCATTGTCGACCCAAACTGACTTGGAGGAGTTCATTAAATATTGCTTATTGTCCTGCTGAGCCTGAAATCTGCAAGCGGCTTTGGCGCATCTATCAACGCCTACTTTAATTAAGGAAAGAAAAGAAAAATAAATTGGCTCAGTTAGAGGCTTGGTTGGTTACGTATACGCCACAAAGTGTTTCTGTTATTTCGTTGAATGTTCATTACCTTACCTGTGATTTATTTAATTTATATACATATACATATTTTTAAGAGTGTGAGTGAGGAATCCTTATAGACTCCATATTGTTTTATGTATATATTGTATCTAATTTGAAGGGAACGCATTTTTAAGCAGTTGGCTACGACCTTGTTTGTGTTAATATGGCTCAGTTTAAATGTGCGTGTGGTTGTTTATTGGCCCTTGTGGTATAGTAATTAGAATCGCCTTTGTTCCATGGCTTAGACTAGTTCAAAGCAATTAAGCTTTGTTGGTATCAATCAGGCGGAAGTTAAGCCAACCATTAGGTACATAAGGTACATCAATAAATATGTATTCACATACTAAGAGGTCCTTATTAACCTTTACCATTTCAGAGCAAATTTGGGCCACCGAATTGGATTTTGTTGTAGTCAATAGACGCAATTTACTGGCGCTTTCCGTTGTTGGCAGCAAGATGCCGTATCAGGATTTGAACATAACCAGTCTGGAGCATGACGATGAGGACTACTATAACGATACGATGTTTACGGCTGTTGGTGATGGTGGTGCTGAATCCAGAAACAGTTTTTATGAGCTAACACGTGACAAGGAATTTAGAAATTTTAACCGCGGCATTGGCAATGAAAATGTTGGCCGGAAGGCAGCAAAGGCCACAGCAATAACGAAAATAAACGCAGCAGCTGCTGGAGCCATAGGCAAGACCAGATACTTTGAAGTTCCCGATTTAATTAATCGAGATATAGAAGCGGAAATACATGAGATAGAGGAAGGAGAGCAGCGTGTACTGGAGCAGGTAGAGGCTGAACGCGAACTAAATGCAAATAACGATGATGATGCTGAGGCCGATGGTGCTGGCTTGGGCACCATCATCATGCCTGACTTTGACGTAAGCAGTTTCACTTCGAAGCCCACCATATTATCAAAGCAAGCTACTACAACCATAACAGCAATCGACAACAATAACAATGACAACAACCAGGGAAAATTGAATATGGCAAATTGGCAAAAGTTGAGCACATTGGGCAAGGCAAACAGCTTGAACGGCATTGAGACCATAGTGTCTAGCAAGATAGTTGTGGCAACTACCAGGAGCACAGTAGCCGCAACAGGCATAACCACAACAACTGTAGCGACAACTAAACCAGCACCAACAACCACGTCGACAGCGACACCAACAAAACTAATATTAACTCGACGCACCACACGTAAGTCAACGACGACAACGCCAGACAGTTTAGCAGCCGCAACAACCAGCAAGTTGCATCATCATCATCATCATAATCAACAGCATCACACTTTGCACCAAGGCAACCACAGTCAGCACAAGAGCGGACGTAATAAACACCACAAACAGCAGAGACAAAGGCAGCAACACCAACAGCAACGAGAATCTTCACGTCGTCACCATGTGAACTCACCTGAACAGGTGCAGGAAAGCTACGAGCTGCTTTCGCCTCAGAGATCAGAAGAACAGCCCTGGAGTGCTGGCATTGCCGATGAGACCACCACGCGGGATAGTAGCATTCATCGTGTACGGCCAGAAGTGCTGCCTGAAATTATTATACCCTCCACTCCCGTTTCAAGCAATTCTAAGATCATTGCAATCAAGGCCAAGACCCAGAAGCGGCGAATTGTCAAGCGAATGACGGTGGCTGGCGTAGAAATTGAGCCAGCCATTAACGATGGTGATGGCAGCACCATCACCTCCAGTGAGTTCAAAGCCAAATCCAATGAGGAACCCGAAGATGAAGACAATCTGAGCGAAGAGCAACTTGATGATGCAGACTTTCAAACACTGGCCGCAGTCACGCCAGCTGCAACTGCTCCGAGCTCGACCTACGTGCGTCTAGACGGCTTTGCGGGCATGTTGCAGCTCTTTTTTGGCATTGACAAACCTATCGATGCGACCGTCTTTGCTCATCCACCCAGCGCCGAGTTTGTTAATTTGCTGTGTGCGTTACTGGTTTGGACTGTGCGTTATCCCGCTGTCTTTTGGAACACGACCAAGTCGTTTGCAAGCGTCTTCAGCCTGCAAATGGTTGTGGCCGCTTTGGACATTGTTTTTGGCTATATTGGTGTCTCTAATCTATACAAGTTGCAAATCTATGCCGAGGCCATGCCTGTGCATCAGCCTGGTCTGATACTCAATGCCAGTGTTACTTTGGCGCTATATTTGCTGGCGACGATATTGATCATCGCTTCCTCCATGGTGATGTACTTGTACGGACATGGCAGGATAGCAACACGGATGCGTGACCGCTCCATTATCACACTAAAGAGCAGCGAAACTTGGATCTATTTTGCCCACTGTGCTTCACTTTGCTTTGTGCTGGCCTTGGCCGTGGTCAAAGCGCCGCTGTTGAACGATCTGAGCGTGACCTACAAAAACAATTTGCACTGTCCCACATTTTTTGCTGGTAAGTTGAAATTTAAAACTACGAACTGACCTATAAGCCTCTAAAACTGATTCCATTATCCGTTGCTCCTGTTGCATTTTTCTCAATTGGTTTTCAATTTCCTGTAATCAACTTTGTTTTTATACCATTTAGCACTCATTGGCGTGGTTCATTTGCTGCTATGGATTTTTATATGGCTGTGCTTGACTATTAAGCGACGTTGGCACTTCAAACTGCCGCCATTGGACGTGTACGGCGGGCTCATCAACAAGACTAACGCCCAACCGCTGATAATGGCCAGTGGCCAGCGAACAGGCAGTATTCCCAGCAGTGGTGGCAATTCCACAAGCACAACCGTCAATGGGACTAGCTCCGAGTCCAAACCGGACGTAATGAACACAGCTACCAGCACAGAACTAAGCATGGGCATGGGGGTTACGGCGCAGGAAGATATCTATTGGCCAAAGCTGACGCCAAGCTCGCCCAAGCTAAAGGTCACTTTCAATGAAGTAACGAGTACGTCTGATGATGTCCTACTAATTGGTGACCAAGAACAAACTGATGGCAAGCGGTAAAAAATCGTTTTTAAGCTAAACAAAGTATAAATAGAATCAAAAAAATCTCGTCCAGGTTCGCCTGGCCACTGGAAAAAGTATCCCAATGCCTTTGTGTAGATTCATTTAGTTTCAAGCACACAACACAACCCAGTTCACCTAACCCATCCTCAGCACGCAAAGGCATAGTCCGTTTTATGTTCGATTTTCGGTTTTTATTTGCATTTTTCATTTTTCATTTTGTTTTACGGTACGTTTTTGTTGCCTAGCCATTTTTCATTTTTTTTCATTTTATGCCTGTGTTTTTGTCTCTGTGTGTGTATATTTTGTCTGCACGTTTCATTAACCAAGAAACTAATTAAAAAATAAAATTGTGTCAAATGCAAAAATATTTCTTTAAAATACAAAATGGGGTAGAATTTCAATATTATCTCAACTGAATTTATGTTTCTAATACAAATAATATTGAAAAGCATTTGACAAATATTTTAAATTAAATAAATGTTTTTTTTTGTTTACCAGCACATAATTATTGTAATTAACCGTCAATACACCATTTTTCTCAACGAACTTTAACCCACAGAAAAAATTAGATTGAACAAAAAGTGTTAAATTTGATAAATATTGAGATAAAAAGAAACTATTTTGTTCCGCTTGTCGCCTGTTTTATTGAGATTTGTAAATTAATTTTATTTATTTTATATACTCAACATATTTGCGTAAGATAGATGTTATTAATATAATACTGACTAACTTTTAATTATATATTTATTTACAATTAACAACATTTGACTAACCTAAAACTCTTTTATATAGTTGATTGTAAAATCTTGATTAAAAAATGATCTACTTAGTAATAATTGCCTATTACCAATAGGTTCAATGGAAATGAGGATCGGATTATGATACAATTTAAAGGGTAGTCCCAAAATAGCAAAAATAATGTGTACCCGATGTGATGGTTCTAGCTTGTCTTTTAAAGAATTTAATATGTCCTATGTCGTATATCTTTTTTTTTCCCAAAAATTTTGGTTGTTTACGAATACGTGACTATACATCAAGGTAAACTTTTCTTTAAAAATTTCATATCATAGCCCCCGATTATATCGATTAATTTAGTCCAATTCGAATTGTCACAATCATTTAAAAGGGTTGTCTTTACCATAAAGTGCACATACGCCAAGTTTAACGTAAATTGGATAAAATAAATCGCCCCATATTCCCCTTTGGTGGTAAATAAGCCTTTGTTCCAAATGAAACATATGTTTCTCTCTCCAATTTACATTCTAGTGACTTTCTATACAAACGCCAGTCGACACTTTTTCCAAACGGTCTAATGAACCGAAAATTACAAGCAAAACGAAATTACAAGCAAAAATTCGATTCTCTAGCTCGTCGATATGCATACTTTACAGAAAAAACATTCTACACTTCTTTAGAGCCGATCTAACAAAAAGGATGAAAAGTATTATTTGTAATTCACAAAAATTACACATGTAAAATTGGCTATCATGTCTATAACATAAGTTTAAATTTTATTTCGGAATGACTATATGTTGAGAATGAAAATCGCCTCCAAATAATAATTATTACTTTAGCATCGCATAGACCTAGTTTAATTTTTAGTTAAATACATGATACAATTGTATTGCCGCCTGCAGATGAAACTCGTATACTATATATACCATATTTGGGTTCTTTTGTTCTAAGATCGAAAGCCGTTCGTTCATTCAGAGTACAAGACAGTTGTAGAAACTGACGGACAAAGAGATTTATCGACTGCGCAATGTACAATAAAATTTATTATTATATGTAAGTTAGTAGATATTGTTTGGAAGTGTTATGTAAATTAGCTGCTAGCGATTAAAGATTCACATGCTGACCAAGAATAAAGAATGGAATCATCTTTGAACTCGAAGAGTAGAGCAGAGCTGAGTCTAAAAGAGGTCGAATAAGCTGCCAAGATAAAATTCACAGTTGTCGGCCAAAATTGGGGACCGCTCCAGAAATGGTGAAAAAAACTATTAAATTACACTACATTTTTTTTTCAAAATTCTTTTTTTTACAATTCTTTATATTTTGTTTTCAATTTAGTTATAATTTTTTAGCAAAAATAAATAAACTATATTTATTTTATTAAGCACACATTTTATTGAAACACCATTATTATATAACTATACAATATAACTATAACTTTGAGGTTATGTTTCATATTCTCTTTATTTTTTTTTACATCAAAAAATATAGGAATTTTGTTTAAAAAAAATAATTTTTTACCTTTTATCTAAAAAAGCAGTTACTCACTTAGTTTGTAACCATTGCAAGAAATACTGTGCATAGAAGACAGATTAGAGAAACTTGGACATTTAGCATTTAGCAGAGCAGTACATTGCGATACATCGCATAGATCGCAGAGCACACATTGAAGATGTTAGGCGAGAAGAGAAAGTAAGAAGTACAGGGTAGAGCTGACCTTTAGTTGAATAGGCAAGATATGCAATTAATAGAAGAATTACAAGAGTACAGCCACGCCACGTTAATGAGAAGTGAACATCCTCATTTTTTTCATCTGAGTCCGTTTCCCTTGCATCAAGAGAGAAAGTGTACGGAGAGCTACAAAAAAACAGTAAGGTCCGAGCCAGAGACCTGCAACCGGTATCAGTCAGCTTAATCATGTTTGCTGAAAATGCACTCCCAGTCGGATGCGGTAACGACAGTTTTTAGTTTTTTCAAGTACCGCACAAATCGAAATAATTTCGCATTTACAGTTTTGACTCATGTGGTCATTGCGATATAACCTCATTGATTCTAAACACCTACAGCCCATACACTTGGTAATAGTAGATTATGGCCCGCCTCACTCATGTTGTACAGGGTATCTCTTTCTATACAAATAATTAATTTTATGTTTATATATATACTCACAATATCAAAGCATTTATTTTAAAAGGGTATTAATAGTGTTGAATGTATCGTCCAAAATGTATTCAAAATATTACGTTATTTTCTGTTTATTAACAGCCATACGAGCCGTGGAGCCGCGGTATGTTTTACCAGTTCTGCGGGGGAAATTGACGACGGCGAGTATGCGACACTAAGAGCTGCCACAGCCGCCACTGTGGTGGGCATAACATTGGGCAGTGTAAAGGGCAGCGTTGGTAGTGGCTTGGCAAAAATACGTAGCAGTGGCAGTAAAATTCTGCATCTTTCCGAGTACGATGACCTGCCTCCACCATCAGTTCAGTCGCAACAGCAAACCATTCATATTAGCGACTACGCCAATCTCAGCAGTCTAGGCGGCATCAGTGACGACAATATCTCTGAAGAAGGTAAACTGTTGGCTTGTGTTCGTGACGACAGTATTACCTACGCTTCGACGCGTGACTTGGAACCACCGCAGCCACAGCCGCCACCACCGCCACCGCCGTTGCCTGTTAAAGGAGCGACTCAGCCACCACCGCCCACTGTTAAGCCGCATCCAAGCTACGCTCGCGCACCACAAGCTATGCCTGAGATAATGCAACTGTCCTCCACGTCTCCCGATCATCAACAACAATACCAACATCCGTCGCATCAGCATCTAGTCAGCCCACTGGCACCGGTCACGGTCACTGTGCACACTAACGAGGCTCATGTGAGTATGCTAGACTTGGTTATAGTGTAAACATAACATGCATTACGCCACACCCTGAACTGCTCCTCTTTTGTGATTTACATGGTGTACTGTGTAGCCAGCCCCAGGTGTGCCTAGGCAACCTAAGGGAGCAGCCATGCACAAGATTAATGTTTGCCTATATGAGACAGCATAAATCAATGGCGCGTTTGATGTATGATGCTTTGGCCTTCGTAGACCTGTCTGAACTGTCCGATGTGTCGGAAATACATATAAACTTGATTTGATTTAATTTTCACTTTCAGGCCCATAACTAAAAGCCAAGCTATCTGCCTCCATATTTCATGCCCTCCAAGTAATTCTACTCTGAAAACCCATCATTTTCACTTACCCCTCTGTTCTCCCCCCTCCAGATTGCCTCCAGTTCCACACCCCGGTGCTTACGGCGTGCCGATTCAGGTGTACCCAACGAAGCGCTTACCCCACGCAGTGATACCACCTCAACCACCGAGAGTACTACCTCACCACCAGAGCGCGCACCCTCCGAGTCCTCCAGTGGCGTTCACTCCGGAGAAGAGCGCGAAGTAGAAGTCATTATAAGGCCACGGGTCAGTTGCAAGCCCCTTCCAAAGCCGCCGCAACCGCCTATACAGGAGGAGCCCTACGGACGCTGCACCAATATGCGTATGTCAAGCTTCAATGCTGATTCCTCTACTTTGGCCGCAATAGGCGCTGTAGGAACTCAATCCCGCAACAATAGCGCAACACTTCCGCTGCAACGCAGCGCTCCGGAGCAGAAGTTCGACTACACAGCGCATTGCAGCACTATGCCACTGCCGGCAGGTTGTCACAGCCAGCAACATGTTGTCAGTGCCGGTGCTGCTGCCGTGGGGTATGCCTCTACTTCGGCCATGCAACAATCGATGACTGCATCGTTGGGTGGGGCTGCGCCTCCTTTGCCACTTTCGGTGGCGAATATGTCCAGCTTTAAGACGCCAAACATACATTATGCTAATTCATCGGTGGCTCTTGCTGGTATGCCGTCTCAGAATTCTCCGCATACTACACTATCTAATGGTGTGAGGTACTCAAATCCCCACTTTTTGCGACGTCTGCCGCATGTTAGCAAGGCAGCTGAGTCACCATACGGCCACCTAGGTTATGGTGCAGGCCATCATACGTTCTCGAAGCTGTCTCATGAGACACAGACTCTGGCGCATACGGTCATACCAGAGGATAGGGACTCTGCTAACTATTCGATGGCGTCCGACCAGGATTGTGGACTGTATGTGACGGCACAGCTACACTAAACGCAGACACCGAGCCGAGCAGCCCAGCTTTATTCAGCAGTATTCATAAACGCACTTTAATAAATTTAGATACAAGCTTTTATAAATACCTATATAGACAGACAGTTTATGCATGTATATTAAACTTTTAAGTGTATAAAAGATGCGGCATTAAGTTTGCTCTCAGTTTAATATGGCGGTCGATCCGGGCAGTCGTACCAAATCGAAATCTTCCATGTTCATTTGAGAACCGACACAAAAGTAGGATAATTCCTTTGAAACTAAACAAGCAGCCATATGTTAATGTTGTGATTGTAAAACTTAAGCTGTTTTTATTTTTATATGTTTTGCCATGTAGCCAGCCCCCCAGTATCGTTAGATTAAGCCACAAACTTAGTGAGAGCTCTAACTCAAGCATTAGGTGACCAGATGCAACAATACATAGATGCCACTCTAAACTGCAGCGTGGAGATCTGTCGCAGCATAGAATAATATTTAGTACTTACTTAACCTAATTTATGTATGTAAGATAATTAAAATGCTTCAATAAGTAATTTATGTAAAATAAAATATAAAGGAACAAAAGCACACACTAAGCTCTAAAATTAATCATATCAATAAATTAAATATGATATTTATATATAAGCAAGGAATAATTAATATTTATATCCAAGTTTAAGAGAATATCATGCATATGAATAACAAAATGATAAACATTTTTACTATAAATATGTGCAAGCACTCACTCCAACCAATTTTATTCCCTAAGCTATTTCTATCACATAAATCATTTAAAATGCATACGAATTTAAGCTGCAATGATATGGTTTTTAAAAGCGCACTGGAACTCCAATATTCTATATCGCGTATACGTAACATATACATATGTAAAATAAAATGTAGAACTATGAAAATCTTTATCAATGCTTCACCTAGTCCATTTAAACTTAAGTATTCCATATTGCTTACTCATCTAAATGAAGAACTACAACATAAGCTTCTGCTAACTAAAAAGCATATTTCAATGGTCTCTTAAAAATTATATACTTATTTAAAGATTTTTATGTAACAAGTTAAGGTAAATGTAAAATGTAACAAAGCGACAATATCAACTTATCTTATGTAAAGCAAAACATAAACTTAAAATTAATATATACATACATATACTATACTTACGTCTAAAAAGAACTCGATCGCATATTGTGAACCATATACCATTAAATACCATATACAAATTATTGAACAGCTGACAGACTTTGAAACGTACGCAATACATATCCCCCAAATTTGCAATGAAGACTTTCATCTAGAAATTAAACTCGCTTTAAAAGATTAACCAAAGCACCATTATCCATCATTATACAGACACCCAACAATTTTACATAAGACTTAAACTAAAAACAGATTGTCACTGTCACCCCCCTGACCCATATTCGGACCGTATTTATTTTTGTTATTAAGACTGATTAGAGTTATAGTTCATACTACAACGTGAAGTGAACGATGCACAAGTAAACCACAAATGCTTGCCGTAATTGAAGTTTAATTATATAGTAAAAGAATAAATCTACATATGGAGTTAAAATACGATATTCTGTTTACACACAGTCTCCAGCTTGTGTGCTTTTTAGTATACCTTTAAGCTGAACTTTTGTAAAATAATTTCTATTTATCTAAAGATATAATTACAAGCTTTTACCAGCAATTCAATACGACCAGAATATAATCAGCCAAAAGGTTTTCTTTTTTGTTTTTTTTTTTTGGCTTTGTATATTAATCTACTCAAAATAAACTTGTAAGACATTTGTATGAGACATACTTATGTCCAATACGACTTAATCAAATAACTGCACACATACTATACGCAACATATAAATAATACCTATTAAAAATAATTGCTAACTCAGTGTTTAATTTATTTATATACTAAAATTTAAATAAAAATGGTTTATCAATGGTAAATAAAGATATACCACCGCTTTATGTGAAACCCCAAAACAAATTGTCGTGGCTTATTTAACTTTAAATACTAAACAAAATATCATCACAACTTTGCTTATATAAAAAAAAAATGGTATCTTATTTATGTTTCAAAGTATTGTCCGTTACTTTCCACTACTTTGACCCATCTTTCAGGCAACAAACGAATCCCGCGTCGGAAAACTTCTTCATCCTTTGATAAGATCCAAGAATCGATCCATTTTTTCACTTTTTCAAAAGAATCGAAGCACTGGCCTGCCAGGCCGTGTGCCATCGACCTAAATAAATGGTAATAAGATGGAGCAACATCTGGAGAGTATGGCGGGTGAGGTAGAATTTCCCATTTCAGTGTTTCGAGCTACGTCTTGACTACTTTCGCCACGTGAGGTCGAGCATTGTCGTGTTGCAAAATTACTTTTTCGTGTCTATTGCGGCAGTTTTGCTTTTAATGCCCGACTCAAACGCATTAATTGCGTTCGATAAAGTGCACCAGTAATTTTTTCAGAAGGTTTTAGCAGCTCATAATAAATTACGCCAAGCTGATCCCACCAAATACACAACATGACCTTGGATCCGTGAATATTCTGTCGAGGTGTCGAGCAGTGAGGAGTGTGGCCGGGCAATCCCCATGATGTGCGTCGCTTAGGGTTGTCGTAGTGCACCCATTTTTCGTTCCCAGTAACAATACGATGAAGAAATCCTTTTCGTTTTTGTCTTTCAAGCAGCTGTTCACAAGCAAATAAACGTCGCTCAACATCTCTTGGTTTCAATCCAAGATACGGTACCCAGTATCCTTGTTTTTGGATCATCCCCAGCTGTTCCAGGCGTTTTGATACAGCTTGCTGAGTCACTCCCAATGATTTTGCTAGCTGTTCTTGAGTTTGGCACGAGTCTTCATTAAGTAAAGCCTCCAGTTCATCATCTTTAAAAGTTTTTTCTCTGCCACCGCTATGCCGATCTTCAACAACAAAATCACCGCTTTTAAAGCGCTGGAACCACTCGCGACACGTTCTTTCACTAATACACGTTATTTCGTCACCATAAGTACTTGAAATAACCCGATGAGCCTCAGCCGCCGATTTCTTCATGTTGAAATGAAAAAGTAAAATCTCCCGCAAATGACGTGCATTCGGTTTATAAGTTGACATATTTAATTAAGTGTAACTATATGACGCAAACAAAAATTAACTAATATCGATGTAAGGTTATATTTATCGATGTCAAAACTGATGGAAAACAACTGTGATTTATTTATTTGAACTATTACTGGCTACTAGCGCCATCGTTTGGAAAACGGCAACAATATTTTATACATAGCTTACTCCCTATGTGTTACCAATCCGTACGATCTTTTTTATTTAATTCAGATCACCCAGAATATGATGCAATCATTCCTCTAATAATGTTAACCCCTTAACATTCTGGTAAAACTATTATGCTAGGTTAGGTTTGGGCGGCACTTAGGCCAAGGATAGGCAGTGGAGCTATTTCACCACACTTCCCCACATGAGAGGTGCCCTTTAATAGGTGGAGAAGCCATCCGGCTCCCTGGATAAACCTTAAAAGGCACTTTGGACTCTGTTCAGAGAACTTAGATAAATCGTCTAGAAAGTGTGACTGTAGGAACGTAAATTTTTTACTGCCCAGTCCAGGGCAGTGACAGAAGAAGTGTTCCACCGTCTCCAGCTCCTCCTCATCGCCACAGCTTCTACAGAAGGTGGGGAGAATTAAACCTGGATGCGTGGTTTCCTACCAACCAGTGTCCCGTGATGGCACTGATAACAGATGAGCACTGGGTTCTATTCAGACAGCAAAGTTTTTTGGTTCTTTTACTGCAGTATGTCGGCCAAGTTTGCCGCAAGATTCTACACGTGTTCGATGTCCGATTCCACGTTTTATTTGCTCAGAGAGCGAAAAAATTTCATATTCTTAGATTACAGGTGGCCCTGGGTATACCCAGGCCCTCCTTGTCTTGAAGGAAGATGCTGGTAGTTCCTCGTGCCTCGTGTGGGTATACTGAGGCCCTCCTTGCCTTAAAAGAAGGATGCTTGTAGTTTTTTGTCTAGCTAGTTCATCGGCAATACAGTTGCCCTCCAAGTCCCTATGTCCTGGGTCCCATAAGAGGGGAATTGAAAACCGCTTAGCCATCTCCCCTAGAGACAAGCGGCAGTTATTCACTGACTTCATGCACGAAGTCATCGAAACTAGGGACTTTAATAGCCGCTTGGCTGTCCGAGTATGTAGATACAAATGTTCTTATTTCGAACTTGTAGGTTTCTTATTGTTATTAAAGCCTCCCGGATTGCAGTAACCTCTGCCTGACAAGTGGTCCGGGAGTCGAAAAGCAATTGTAACGTTGAAATCCTCAACGAAGACGCCGTGTAAACCTTTAACGAGCGCGCTGGGCCTGGTACACCTGTATTCCACTCCTCCCTGGTTGGAATATAGGCTCTGAATTTAGCTATGAAATGTTCCTGCGGTATGCTGTAGTCTGTGCTTTTGGGGATAAGTGGGTTCCCATTATGAATCTTTGCATGACCAAAATCATGGTCATTCCATTTTTTCGCCTCACTAACCCGCATTATCTGGCTGAGTCGCTAAATAGTAAGGCCATACCACTGTTAAATCGAAGCCATTTTAAATTGAATTTTGGGCTTCGTATCCGACTTTTTTGTACAGATGCAAGTTTTTTAAAATGTTAATACGCAGTAATAAAAGGAAATAGATCAGAAAAAGTAACATGTAAGCCCTAGACAAGGCCGGATCCAGTGGGGTGTCCGAGGGGTCCGTAGGTAAGCCTACGTTTGTATCAGGTTCCTGCATCCCTAAATTTTAAGCATTCTCTGAGCTCCGTTTAACGCAAAGGGCTTATGATTTTTTCTTGTCGCCTAATATCTTCAAATTGTTTGGTTAACTACCTACTCAATGGGTCATGCGCTCGCTCTTTATAAACTTTTTCTTAAACAAAAATCGCAGACTAAATAAAACAAAAAAAATGTATACATAAGTACAGTCTATTTTGAAGAAGTAGAAAATCTCTATCAATTCAGGACACTGCCGTTCGGATTGGGTTACAAACTGCAGGTCGCTGTTCTCTTTAAACCGTTTTTAATAGAGATCCCTATGCCCATTCTAGGGGCTACTGACAAAAATAGTCAGTCAGGGAATTATTATATAACATTACATTTTACTTTGACAGTGTTGTCATTTGTTCTGTTTTTATATACCCTTTACCGTAACAAAGGTGACCTTAATATGATAAAGGTGACTAGGAAAGGAAAATGGAAGGTAATATAAGTTAAGATGCCTATTATGATGGAAAGACATAGTTGCTTGGCATGGTCTCGAAATAAAAAAAATAAATTAAATAGGGATGTTGTCTGTTTGCTTATGCAGCTAGGTTCAAAGACCAATCTGAATACATTGGAGATAACTTTTGGCCAAATTGGCAAAGCCTGGTACTCACAAGAAGAAATAGAATAGAATTCGATATGAAACAATAATAACAACACAATTTGTTGTGAAAGATTCCAAAATTTTAAGTACTTGAATTTAATATCATTTAAAGACGATGAGGACATCCGGGAAGCGCCCACAGGACAATCTTAGCTTAACGTCGCCAAATAGTTGTCTCGATGAACAGAGAGACGCATAACGACGCAAGAAATCGCATGAAATCCGATAAAAGGTAACAAAAATCAATTGATATTCTAATGAATTAAATTGTAGTTGATAGAAAAGTTGCGCAATATGTTGTGGAAGTTGAATTTTGTTGCCTTGTTAAATAGGTACATACATATGTATGTTTTTTTCAATTATAAAGAAATTTTGGTGATATATTTTTATACCCTTTACTTAAAAGTACAAAGGGTATACTAGATTTGTGCAATGTATGTAACGGACAGAAGGAGGCGCAGCAGACCCCAAGTCCTTTATACCAAAATGCTTATCATACCTTCGGGTAGCGATAGAGCCATGTACGTCCGTCCGAATGAACGCCTAGATCTCGGAGACTAGAAGAGCTAGAGACCAAACTTTGCCAGCTGGTTCGCATATTTCCTTAAAAGATGTAATTTGTTGAATCATGTCATTATATTCACCAGTTCCTTCGCAGTAGATTTTCGCGGAACTTATAGGTATAAATATCGAATTTAGGCAAAAAAAAAAATAGTTTCCAATTGGAAAGCTCTTAGTAAGAATATAGAGAAAGAATCGAGAGAAAAAGTACAGGGTATTCCACTGTCGGGTACCGACATTGTGGTACAGTACCACATTTTTTTGTTCATTATTTTATATTTCAGTAAAAAAAATAATTTAACAATGTTTTTTTATTAGAATATGTTCCATTATTTGGCTTATCTGAAGTTTTTTGTAATCATTTACAGGCTTCCACACAGGTCCTCGTTTTTCCTTGATAGTGATATTTTACACGTATTTACAGCTTTCAATTTCGTATAACAAAGAAGTTTTCAATAAGAGCGCTATAAAAGTAAGTTTTAAATAAAACAAAAACTGTTTTGGATATCAATGAAACTCCTTATTCCTTTGAAAGTCCATTCGATGCCATTATGTATGGAACTCGATTTCTTTTGCATGGCCACCACGGGCAAGCTTGCAGAAGTCCAGACGCTGAACCCAATTTTCAACGGTTTTCAAGCATAAATCGGCCGATACTGCTGCAATTTCACTTTCGATATTCGGACGAAGATCATTAATCATCGCTGGCTTGTTGGCATAGACCATAGACTTGATGTAGCCCCACAGAAAATAGTCTAACGGCGTCAAATCGCACTACCGAGGCGGCCAATTGACTGGGCCATTTCGTGAGATAACACGCTCACCAAACTTGGTTTTCAATAAATCGACACAGTAACGTGTCGGTCTTGATCATCACGGAAGAAGTGCAGCCCAATTAAGCCGCCGGCCCATAAACCGCACCAAACCGTAATTTTTTCGGGATGCAATGGTGACTCATGGAGTACGTGTGGATTCCTGTCTGACCAATAACGCATATTTTGCTTATTGACGAAGCCATTCAGCCAGAAATGAGCCTCATCGCTGAAGATGATTTTTCAATAAAAATCCGGATAATTTTCAAGTTGTTGCTCAGTCCAATTTACGAACATACGATGCTTACGGTGGTCTAGCGGCGTCAGTTCTTGCGCCAATTTGATCTTGTAAGGATGTAAGCCAAGATCTTTTCGCACAATCCGCCACAACGACGTCACAGAGATGCCCAACGCTTGAGAACGACGTGTAAAAGACTGATTTGGGTCTTCTTCAATTGATGCGATAGCGGGAGCAATATTCTCGACACTACGGGCACTTTTTTGTCTCACTGGCACGGGAACAGTTTGCACTGTGCCTGTGGATTCAAATTTTCCCACTAGACGCTCAATTGTTGATCTGGCAGGACTATTATGACGACCATAAATTAGACGTAGCGCTCTTAAATTTGATGCCACTGACTCCGAATTTTGGTAGTAAATTTTAATAATTTCTACTTGTTGGATCGTATATCTTTCCATGATGAAATGGCAAGAGAGCGGGACGTCGTTTGCTGTCCCTATCGGTCTACTTTTGTAGCGTCCCTATTGAAAATCCCAATACTTATTTCTCGATTCTTTGGCTTCTTCTGACATCTCCCCAATCGGGAGGCAATGATATTCAACTAAGGATTGGGATATCCCAAATATAAACGGAAATATTGGCAAAACCAGAAAAAAAGGTAATTTTTTTTTGTATTTAATGTTTAAATCTCATGTACATTTTTATAGAATCCAAGAACATAGGAATTGGTTGCGTAGTTTTTTGTAAAACAATCTTAAACACGAACTTTTATTCCAAAAATTGCGATTATTTTTATTGCAGCAAATAAACTATTCAACTATTCATTTATTGATCCCTAGGAAACTAATTTAGATGCATGAGTTACCTTTACAAAATGATTTCATCGCGACTGCGAATTTCCAACGTTTTTGCGACTGCCGTGCCACTGTGCGATACGTCCTTCTGTATGTTACATCTCCTTCTTGTAGAAACGTAAAGTAACGTAAAGTAAACGTAAAACTAAAGTACCCTTTTTACCATACGGAACTGTGTATAGAAAGATACATTCAACTAAAACGCTATGTGAACCCTTTTAATAAATGCTACAAAATTCAAACGCGTTAATTACGGAAGAGCATTATATAGATTAAACTGAAATTTTTTGACTCATTTACGACTGGATCCGGCCCTTCGTCAGAAAGTTAAATGCGCTATATGATCATTGCTGAAAAGCCTGTTAATTTAAATGGGAAACATTAATTTTGTGAAGATCTTTAAAATTAAAAATAAAACGAGAATGAAAGTGATTATAGACAATGGGTAAAGCGCCAAAAGGTTTAATAGTATCTGCGTTATTATTCCATAGGTGACATTTTATTTTTATTATAACAATATCGGGATTATATTATTTAGCTCCCGACCTCGAAAAAAAACAAAAGTTATAGATTGATGCTTCGTTTGTTTATAAAGATATCATAATCGAATTTGTCGTTCTGAAGTTAATTACAGCTCCCACCTTTTATTGTAGATACAATTGAGTGCGTAGACGATAATTAAAATAACACACAAAAATAAACAATCCGAATTAGTATAGTTTTTATGACCTCATATGTGCAAATGTATTTTGAAAAATGCTCTTTTTCACTAAAATAGCCATATAAAATGAGCTCTGGAAGGATAATAAAAAAATCGGATTTTAAATACTGAAACATTGCAGTAACATAAAATATAAGTCTCATCTCTGGAGATTTTTCATCGTCGACTAGTGTTATCCATTCAAACATCGGAGAACAAAATTTTGAGCAAATTTTCACAACTTGGCCCATTGTACAATGATTGTACATAGAATTTAATTAAAGTTGTCCAAAATAAAACGACAGCATTGCTTTATTAGAAAACAATTTTAATGAATTTTGTTTGTTCTTTTTAATTTTGTTTTTTGTTTTTTTTTTGTTATATCTTTTAATAAATTATATTATAGTTTTAGTTTACACAAATTTCTGAGTTGTGTGCTTCAAGTTATGACATTTTTTGCAAATTGTTAGTAATAGTATAATTTTACTTAATATTTTGTTTTTACATTTTTATTTTCACAGTTTATTGTCGTTTCTCGACCTTCGATTGTTGTCGAGATATTAAAATATCTTATAATTTGCGCATGGTGCGCTACTTTTTTCTCCATTTTTTATTTTTTTTTTATACATATTTTTAATAAATGATATACTTTTGTTGTTTATGCATTTAAGTTGCTGTCTGTTGCAATAAATATAATTTTTTTTTGTTTCCAAATAACTTGCCATAATAATCATATTTGACCTTTTCTTTCAACATTTGTTTATGTAGTTTTTATTTGTGTAGTTTTATTTGTTTAAGAATAATTAATCAGAAAATTGTATGAGTTAAATAATGCCACAGAACAGACTCTTTCCATATTTGCTGCGATAATTTACTATAATTTTAATGCAGGAATTTTCAGTTTGGAAGGAGTATGTTATCTTTGGTTTTCCAAAGATGTGCAATTGTTTTCGGGAGCATTTAATTAATTTTACAATTTGCGTACATAGAGAAGCTTTTTAGAAGTCATGAGTATGGTCACTGAGGAGTTATAGACATATTTTGTTGTTTTTTGTATATATGCACAAAACTAAATAATTTATTTGGGCTGGTAAGTTGTTCAGTTAGAGTATCTAGTAGTTGATAAATTGCTGGAAACCTCGCTGTTAGTTACAAGTTTTTCAAGCATTTGCATTTATTGGGCGATTTGTCTTGCTTATAGTATTTTTAGCTGCAACATTTTGAATGCGTTTATAAAATCAAACAGGTTACTATTTCGTTCAGATATACGATATGTATATAACTACTATGCATTTATTATGTTGGGCATTTATCATTTAGATATTCGGGTTGTGCTTGGATGGATGGATAAGTGCTTGAAGTTAGTGTAATGAATGGACGGAAAGTTTGAAAATGATCAAAAATTGAGCAGAGAAGATATTGATTGATTGATTGATTGATTGATACAGCGTCGGATACGAACTGTTTTTGATATGCCTGCTCTATTAAATGTTGCTTTATTGGAAAGGGAAGTTCAACTAAATGTTAAACCTATTGCAGTATGCTAGTTCTTGATAGGAACAATATATGTAGATACATCTGCTCATGTCTGGTATACAAGGTATATATGTACTATATGTATATTTTGTATATAGGCTTAGTTGCGGATTTTTGGTTACTTCTCAGGCATATGATATGTTGACACATAGCGATCAGTCTGAGCAACTGCCTTCCCAAATGTATGTATTATTTTTGTATTACAAGTGACTGACTGCATTGCAAAATGTTGGCCAAAAATTACAAACCAAAACCAAAACTCTAAACTTAAAAAAAGATTTGTTTTTTTTTGGTCTCTTTCGATACTCAAAGTGCATATTTTGCTTTCACATACAAATGCTATTTTTTGTAATAATTTTTTTATTTTATTATAATTTTTAGCAAGCAGGTAACTTTTTTACAGCTCACACTATTAACTTGAAGGTACATCATACTTTATGCGTTTGTTTTCGATTAGTTTTAATGTTTATGGCAAATAAAAAATGGCGAAGCTTTGACCAAAAAACAAAAAAAGTAGATAGTTCCGATCTTTTAGGTCATTGTACAAAAACTCCAGCATTTTGGGGTTTCTGTGGAGTTTTTGTAAATGCGCTCTTGATGCGTAAATAGTCGTATTTTACATGAATATTTATTTAATTAACGAACAGAATAACGGATAGAATACATTCAATATAAAATTTGTCTCAGGTGTGTGTGTGTGTGTGTGTGTGTGTGTGTGTGGTAAGTGTGTAAGAGTGTGTGTAAGTCATTTTTTGCTATATACAACTTAAGTTAACACTAATTACTTTAATATAGGTAATATAATTAATTACGACTTGCTGATTTTGTATGGTAAATATTTGTTTTTTTTGTTGTTAGTGGTTGTTGTTGATTTGGTTTTGTTTTACAATATTAAATATGTTTTATATCTTATATCTCATCATCGTCGTCATTATCATCATCATTATCATCGTCATCATTGATTAGATTATTTATTCATAATTTAGTTTGGTTTAGTAAAGTTTTCCGTAAATTAGGCATATTTAAATGTTAGTGGTTCTTTGCTTGCTTAATTTATAAATACTTTATAGCTAAGTGTTACGTCTCTCCAAATTTTTACCAATATATTTTTTTATATTTTAGCTATTAAACAGTTTATCAATTGTCGTTTTTCCATTTTTTAATTTTAATTTATCTCAGCGCATTTCCATTTTCTTTTGTTTTCATATATATTATATATATATATATATATATATACATATATATACTAATTAATCTTTATATATAATAATAATAATAACTTTTGCATAGCTTTAAGTATGAATGACTGACATTAGCACTTTGTTTGGTTGGTATATTAATAATAATCGCAATATGAAAATAATAGTGGCTTTAGTTTACAATAAAAATCATCAGATTTTAGTTTACAAGTAAATTTTTTTTCATTTTTTTACAATCTCGTTTCATAGTTTTCACCATTTATTCATTATAATGTTGCTCGGATTTCTTCTTATCTGTTTCTGGTTGCTATGTTGTTTTAAATGCATTTGTATTCATGATTTACAAAAATTGGATTCTTCTATAAATGTTCCTTGCTTCCTGTGTTGTTTACGCATCCTTGCATACATATAGTACTATTTCCAAAAAAAATACTCGGACTTAGGCATAATACCGCTTTAAGGCCCAGCCCACTAAGCGCAGGCAACTTCGATAAAGTTCAGATTGGTCCGCAGCATGTCCTGTTTCAGCCCTGGCCACTTGACGGCGTTTTGTTATTTGGCTGCCTGGCTAGCAGCTCTTTGTAAAGGTTACTGTAAAGGGCAACAAACTGGTTAGTTGGGTTTATTTGCGAATAGAATTTTGTTTTTTGTATTACAGTGTTGGTTGGTTCATGTTAATGAATTGGCAGTTTAGTTTAGAAAACACAAGAATGTAGTAGATGTTTTTTTAATTTGGTAGATCTTGATTTTGTGCTTTAAAATGGCAAAATTGCGTTACTAGCTTTTATTATTAAGGTAGTGACTAAGACGATGGCTGTGGTTTAGTGCTTAAGTATTTTGAATTTTTTTTTAAATTGATATTTTTTATAAAATAGTATGTATTGGTGCACTTACAAATCCATTTAATTTGCTTTAGGCAAGTTTTTGGTATTTTGTTTTCATTGCTCGAAGCATTTTGTTTGTGCTTGGTTTGGTGTCTATAGTGTTTTCGTTGTGTCTCTACCCATGCTCCCTAGAATTTGTTGAAACTGTTATTCACCCAGCTCCTCCATTATAACAGATTCACCGGCCCAAACAATCGGACGACCCTGAATTTTAGGTTTTTTTAAATTAGTTTATCTCTTTATTGGAACAGTTCTACGCATGTTTAGGTTTTATGTCTTCTAAATATATAAAAGTATAAATAATTGATTGAATCTTTTTGCTAGCCAACATTTGCCATTTTATGTGATGTTATGTATGTTTTCAGGACTCAATATATTTATATATTATTTAAGCGTATATTTATAATGGGTATATACTACAATATATAGTAAATGATGTAAAGCAAGACCAAACTTGAAACTGTTTTTCAAAGTATTCCACATAGGTTTATAAAGTATAATAAAATAAGGCAAAAATATTTAAATAAGTCCGGCGGTGCCTGACAAAGCATTACACTGTACCCAATTTCACAAAAGGTCTGCCATTTGTTTTGTTTATTACGCTCACACAAATCTACATTAGAGAAGGGCAACGATTTTATAAACGCCACCGCCACGATTCGAAAGTATTTGACGGACACTAAAATAGGTCAAAGGTCACAATTTTTACTTTTTCCGTTTTTGACTGTGTGTCAAAAGCACACAAAAATGTGGTTCAAAAAATAAATAAATTTGATAAGCCCTATAACTGACTAAATTGTTACAAATTTAAACCAATTTTTTCCAGCATGTTTTAGTAATTTCCGTAGTAATTTTGAGATATTGCGAAAAAAAACCGTTTTTAGAAATTAGAACAAAGTGCCTATTTAACAGCAAATTTCTCTGGTTATACTATATTGCTTTTCATACCTTTTTTACTTGACTGTTGACATTTGAATTACCCATCAATCAATGGAAAATATTTTTGTCAAACTTACGGTTCGGTCCCTATTTATGCATTTATATACACCAAATGCAACCCTGTCTAAATATGCAAATTTTATTTGATCTCGATCAGAAGGCAATAACATTTTGTTAACAACTTAAATTAAGATGTTTATATGTATCGACTGACTCTGAAACTAGCTAAGGTCCTAAGGGTATTAGGACCTGATGGTATTAGGAATGATATCACAATTAGATGGTGTAGTAGGAAATACACACAATGTAACACATACATATATCTAAGATCTGTTAACATACAGCGCCTGCTAATGTTAACTCGCTAAATATGTTAATTAACGCTAAGCTAGGCTCATGGTATAATACCATGAGCTAGGCTAAGTGTATATGCACTCTGAGAGTGAGAGAACATTCGGTTTTATGTATTCAGCGCAACCACAACTATTACGGATAACAAAAATTTCAAGAAAAGTGTTAAGTAACCTGCGCCTTGGTGTTTTAATGAAAGATCAGTCACCTACCTACCTTACTAATGCTTAGTTGCGTTATTATGTCAGACATGTTGGAAATTTTTATTTAGAAATCGTGATCAAGTTTATATCAGTTGCATTTTATTTTAAACTCAACATTTGCGAGAAGTTCGATTTAAATCAGTTTTTTCTTTGCGGCACCTTGTAAAATTGCATCATGGGTACTTGGTATTATTAGGTATTTATTAGAATACTTGTCTACTCATGCAGAATAAAAGTAAAATGTATATATCAATGTATATTGTTGTGTTAAGTGTTTGGGTAGTTTTGGGATAGAGAAACATACCTAGATGAGTATTTTTCGAGTCTATAAAAACTATGTTGAAGTTGTATGCTATGCCAAAAAACGTAACGGTGATTAAGATGACTTGCGAGAGATATTTGTAATTTTTCGTATCTTAAACTTTGAATTTTACTTAAGCTATTGCTATTGATTTTAAGATTTTCGTATTTAAGCGTACTCAAAGCAAATTGCTATTGGTATTAATTATAGTATTTGTGAGTTAGTGTATAAGGAAGCTTTTCTAAATATACAAGAAACAAGCGAACCATTTACAGGGGTGCGATTAATGTAACTGACTAAGGTATTTCTATAATTTAATATTTAATAATTTCAAATCAATTTAATAAAGTTTCAATTTGTATTCTTTGGTTTTTTGTTGCCTATTTACTTGAACTGTTTGCTTTTTGAGAAGGATAGCTAGTTTTTAATACATTATGGTACTATGTATATACCAACTTTTGGTTCTGTTCGGTGTTTGTGTGTGTGTTTGTGGGCATATAAAATGGTGTGCTTTCGTAAGAATAACTACAATACATAGTCTCTAATCGCAGATGCAATTGTATTTGGGATATTTAATATGTAATTTTTCATGATTCTTTAGTTTTTCAATGTATAATAACACTAAACGAAATTTGACTATATTTTGTGTGTTTAGAGTATGTTGTTTAAGTCGTTTGTTTTTTGTTTTTGTTTTGCTAATCTCATTAAATATTGTAATTCAAGGTTTAATTTTGTACGTCTTCAATTCAAGAGAAAGAGTATTATAGTTTGAGTGAGTCGAGTGAGGCTATTGATGAACGCCTAGAGCCTAATCCTATATTAGTGGGACAACTGACCAGTGAGGTGGTGCCAAAGAGTTTGTACCAGCCGATAACGATATTCGACAGATTCAGGTCATCGAGCATTATTTGTGCCACGCCCATAAAAACTTTCTTTTCAATGCGGCCATAATCGCCCCATACGGTCACCTTAAATAAAAAAAAAAAAAAAGTTATAGTGTTGTAAAAGTTATTTCCAAAATTTGATCAAACCTGTAACACACAGCCATTGTAGGGCTGCTTAAAAACCAATTGTTGTTGATAAAGCGGATCCAGAGTGCGGCGCGCCGTTGAAGTTTTCATCTTATCAATGCAACGCTTGCCGGAAACCAAATACACTTTAACATAGGGCGCTGGCAACATTTTAGAGGAAGGTTTTTGCTGTAAATATTGCAAGAGCTTAGCAAAATGTAAACATTTGAAAGTTTGCTGAAGTATGCCTACCTGCAAGCCCCTGGCACGAATTACTTCAACTTCGAGGAAGCCTTTCTGGTGGCATAGCGAGAGCTGGATATCACCTAAAGAAGGAGCGCCAAGTACTTGTCGACCCACTAGCTGCCCTGGTCCCAGGCCATCGACAAACTCATTCAGTGCACCGTCATTACGTAGCGATGGAGAGAATCTGTATTTGGCGTGTGCGTGCGTATGTGTGTAGGGTATAGTTAATTCGATTAGAGCGAGATTTTAGAAGAATAATCTTTAAATACTACAATATATTCTCTTTGAATTTTGTTGATAAATCATACAAAAGCTTATAAAAAAATTCTCTCATAACAGCTTATCGTACAGCAATTTTAAGATTTCTAAATTTTACATAAAAAAGAAATGTTTGTTTTTTTCTTTAAAGTATAAGATCTTATACACAGGGAGTTGTAGAAAGACAGTACTAATTTGTTGTTGTGGATATATGTATGTAGTTGGTTCAGTTAAAAACTGTTTTTTGTGGAATGGTATCGTATGAGAATGGGCTGAGATAGATTATTTTCATAAGTGTTTGTGTTTCTTGTGCATAAGTTCTTGCATGCAAGTGTTTTTATTTTTTATGTATATTTTATATATGCAAATGCTTAAAGGGGGACGTTTTAACATATGACTGCCATAGCTTTGGGCTTTAAACCATAGATGATGCTAGGCACTACTCCTAAACAATGAGGATGAAAAGTGTAATAAATAGATTATAACATTATGTGATTTGGATTTTACAAAAATTGGAATATTTATATTGTATAATAATATAAAGTCCACACCTGCGTAATTATTAGAGAATTAAGGTTAAATACTTTGTCAGTAACTACCAGCAAGTGCTAACAATTTGTATCAAAGTGCTGTGAAAGTTTTTAGGATGCCTAGTTTAGTTATTAGCTTCTCAGCTGCTTGTTTATACACACACATCAATAAGATTTCTTGTACAAGTATTTGTTTATATACAAAATTTATAAAATAAAAATAAAATTATTAAATAATTAGAAATACTTTTAAGATAAATTGACAAGACAGAAATTTTACAAATACACAAACTGGTGAAAGAATAGAAGATAAGCACGAACTTAAATTATATAATACCTATAAAGAAACAGGTATGAAGAAAATACAGAAATGCAGGCTGGCTCAACAGTTTCAAGGCGCACATATAGTAAAAGAAAGATTTCGGCAAAATATTGTAGTAGAATAGACAGTTAGAGGAGGAATATGTATCATATGTATAAGAAGTAGTAATAGTAAAATGAAAGTTAGCAGATCACAAGAAAGTGGAAGAGTTTGGAGAGAGACAGAGAGAGACATAAAGGTATTCAATAGTTTTAATGAGTTAAAATACCATACCATGTACAAAGACAATGGAAAGACAGTGACAGAAAATGGCTGAGGCAAAGGCAAAGGCACAGGCAAAGATCATAGATCACAGTTTAGTAAGACAGACAGGTCGGTTTTAAAAGACAGTTCGGTTTTGGTATTGTTTGTTTGTTTGTTTTTTTTTTGTTTTTCGTTTTCAATTTTTAGTCGCTAGTTAGAGCGATATAAGAAACTTACGATGAACCCTCGGAGCTAGAGATCGAATGTATGCTTCCGGCACTGTAACGGGTCACCGAGATCACCGGCGGCACCTCTACAGACCGTTGTATGCTGCCCGCCGAGCCACGCGACTGCCGTTGGTGATATGGATGTGGTGGTGGTAGTGTGATATGATGGTGACTAGTGGAAGAAGCGCTCGAGCTGCCTGAATACTGTGCCTGATATTGGTCTGTCGAAAACGGTATAAACATGTATATACGCATATAGTACAAACTTTCAGCAAAATCAAAATTTTGAAACTAAAAATTAAAGCAACAACGTTGACCACTCATGTATGTAACTGCGATAACTGCGACGCTCAATATTTTTTTTGACTGTTTGACTGTTAACAACGACGCTGGGCTCTTGGATGGGGCTCTTAAAAGCTGTTGGCAGCACCCAAAATAGCAATAAATTGTACAGAAATCAAAACACAGAGTAAAATGCAATTATACAAGTAAAGAAATTAATAAATTGGATAATTAATAAAAAGCAGGGAAATTAATTATTAAGAAACATATAGGGCAATACATATGTAAGTACTCGTATGTATATATGCAGGTTTACGTTTGAATTTTTTATTTTTAAAGAAGAAAATTAAAAGGGTATTCACGCTGTTGAGTTGCACGTTGAGTTGAGGAGTTGCATACTTTGGGACTCTTGCAACAGTTAAAACTTCACGGATGAGTATAAACTGTCAATTCAGAGCTATTTTTTTTTGTATCTTTTGAGTTTAAGAGTAAATGTTACAAAAAACGCTTTTTGCCTTTTGGTAATATAAAAGACACAAATAACGAAAACAAAGTTACTTTTAATAAATTCAGTTGAATTAAACAAGTGACTCTTCGTTTATTAAATTGAGTAAACAAGGCCAACGCCAATCTGGAGAAGAGCACAAACTCAACAACTCAAATAAAACACTATCAAAAAGGACATTTTCGTTTTAGCCAGTTAACTTAATGAGCAACTTTTCAAATAATTAGCTCAACAGCAATCGTGAATACCCTAAAAGGCTTATTTTTTATGTGGTATGTAGTTAGTACAAGTAACCATTATCGATTATTAATTGCCAATATTTTCACTTCCTTTTCTTTTTTGAACATTTTTTTTATATTTATATTGATTTTATAACAATTGTAGTAGTAGTAGTAATAGTGTATAATGTTGACTAGCTTGTTAAGCTCTTGTATGTATGTTTATTTTTATAACGCAGTGTAAAATTGTAGTTAGTGGTTGCCAATTTCCATGAAAGATCTAAACTTGAGATATTTTGTATTTGTGGGCTTGACTGAAATATTATTGTGTATTTACTGTAATTTGTTATGTTGACTTTCTATGACAGCTCCCTGTATATAAATTCAAATTGAATATCAATTAAATTGCAATAAAAATAAAAACGAAACGTATAGAAAATTTAATAGATGATAAACATTAGTTTCCTTATCAAACTTCTTCTTTTTACATGCACATTCCTTAGACATATTTATATATTAAATCATCATTAATTTCTTTTAAACCTTGGTACATAGTGCGTACCCCGTATAGTGAAAACCCAGATCATAAGATCATACATATATCGAGGTTTATTGAAGTAGGGCTTACCGCTTGACTGCAATACATTACGCTTTAAAGGCTTTTTAATTTTTGTAAGGCTGTAATTAGTAATTAGCTGGTATGTCTGGTATATAACAATTGTTGTTTATATGTTTATTATAAGCAGATAAGTACAAAACTCAAAGCATGCAAATTGAACAAAACTCTAATTGAAGTTTACTTGTATGTATGTATTGTGTAGGACATTACGCTGGTATTCAGGTTATATATGTATTAGTATTGAATGTACTTGTATGTAGGTAGTAAGTTATGAAAATTATTATGTCATTAATATTTTTAATTTTTAATTTTTACATGGCTCTGGGAGTTAGTAAGTAAGAATTATAACAAAAATAATTGCGTAACGAAAGTCAATACAAACGTTAATTTCTACTTGTATGTAGTAAGATGATACGTGGGCACACTGTTGCCCCACAGTGGGCGTCAAAAGGACACGCACACAGCTCAAAAGCTTTGCTCCTCTCGCATTTACGTCAACTGTGGACAGTAACTGCGGTCAAGAGGCAAAGCTTTCGGTGTGCAGTGTCTTGGGAAATTATTTTTGGGCTGTTAGCCAGCCAGCCAAAATAGCCTAAAAATACGTATCGACTTTGGATTGTTTGTTTGCGTTTGCTTGATGGGCTAGTTGTTTGGTTTGGTTTGGTTTGGTTTGTTTGTTATTGTTGTTTTTTCTGGTTTCATTTTGGATTGTGAGAGGGTCTTGGCAAAATAGCTGCGCTTAAAGTTTAAATTAAAAGTCAAGTGCTGAACAACAAAAAATTTACATTGAAAAAAAGGGAAATTTCTTGGTATTTATTTTGGGAACAAGAGCGAAAGAGCACGCGCCGAACGCGCTTTCAAAGCTTTTGACAAGAAAATATGAGCGTAAACTTAGTAGCGAGTGAAAAGCACTTACAACTAGGTACTAAATCGTATAAATCGTAAACCTGCATCCTGTCACTGTTGCGTATTGGTGAGAGCAGGAGGTGTGTGTCTTAAGCAAAGCTTTGCGGCGCCCAAATACGTAAACAAAAAATTGCACGTGTGCTTTGCATACTGCATATATGTATTCAAAAATGGCTAACTAATGTTTATCATCGTTTTTACTTGTACCATTACCGTTGGTTCAATTTCAAACGAAAATTTCAAAACACTATACTATATAAAAATCAAAAAAGTTAATAAAAAAGTAAAAACTTAGTCTTAGCATAGCATAGTTAGACAGAGCAGGTGGAAGATAGAGAACAATAAAATAAAGTTGGACTTGTGCGCACCTTTCCCCACCAGCGCCATCGCCGAAAAATTGCTCAATTGGATCCGCCTCCGAGGACGAGCCCCGCGACAGCCCACCACCTCGAACCTCACGTGTGATATCACCGGGCAGCACTTCTTCGCTGCGATGCACAGTAAACGAGTTCTTACCCTTCTTTCCAAAGCCCATACGTCTTTTACGACCTTTGAGTTTGTATGGTATTATTATTAATTTAGAATGAAGTTTGTAGTAGAGAGTGGATGGTGATTCTAAAGAATAGTCTTAAATGATAAGTTAAAGCAAGACTAAATGTGAATGAGCATGTCAACCGTATAACCACAGAACGCGGCGATAGTTGCAGCTGTTAGTTGGAGTTAGCTTAAGATTCGATTACTAGATGATGGTTAGAGTTAGTCAACGGTACTGAACAGAACGAACTGTAAACGTAACGACAAATAAAAACTTGGCGCTTACCAGTTGCAGATAGCTGTGAGGTGGAGTTGGACTTTTTCCCCATACCACTGCCGCCCTTGGGCGATCGTTCCTGATCCACGACGCCCTTTTTACGATCGGTTGTGGTATCCGATAGGCTGCCATCTTTTATTAAGGAGTTACAATGAGCTGATTAATAATAATGAAAAAATGCCGTACGTAAAGTCGGGAGCGGACGACTTTGGGGTATTCAAGCTTGTAATACAATCCGGTATATTGCATAAAAACACCAAAGACATTTGATTGTCAAATTAGGATCTTTCATAAAAAACCAACGAATTATATATATTTTGTACAAACAACGTTTTTTGGACCGATTGGTCCTATGGGAGCTATATAATATAGTTATCAACTCTAAAAAACTTCCGAGAACCAAATTTGGTAATGGTATCCTTAAAAAAAAAACGAATTATCAAACTAAAACTTTTTGTTTTATTTGAGGTGCTCTGAAACACCCCTATGGGAGCCATATAATGTAACCCCGATATAAAAAAAAAATAAACTTGTCTCCTATGGAATAATAAGAGATCTAATATGAAAGTTATGTTACTCCAGCTCTTACCATATTTGAGATCTAGGCGTTCATACGTACAGGCGGACGGACGGATAGACGGACATGGTTATATCGACTTCTTTAGTCACCCTGATCATACTTTAGGTAACTTTGGGGGGGTTCTCCGACGATTCCTTCTGTATGTTACATACATTTTCGGCTTGCACAAACTTAATATACCCTTTGTACCATACGGTACAGGGTATAAAAAGCACGGAAGGCATGGTTTACTTACCAACTTTCTCATCGACCTCAGCAGTTCCATCGGCTGTCTTAGCACCTCCATCTTCTTCGGTACCATTCTTCTCCTTATCGTACTCACTAAAATCGTCATCCAGCATTGCATCGATGGCATCCCAATCGATAACGTCGAGAGGAGCATCGGCATCGACATCAGCATCAGCATTAGCATCGGCATTGTTATTGGCAGCAGTGTTTCCCAAAGATGTGGTTGTTGTTGCGTTTGGTTCATTTGAATTATTTACATTTGTTGTTGTCGTTGTTGTATTTGTGGCAGTTGTTGTAGAAGTCGTTGTTGTTGCCGCAGCAGTCATTGCATTCGACGATGTGTTGGTTATTGTATTTGTGGTGAGATTTGTAGATGTACTTGGTGGTTGTGGTTGTTGTTGTTGTGTGGGATTAATTGTGTTTGTTGTTGCGTTTTGGTCATGCGTCAAGTTGGTGTTGGCGTCGTTAGTTGTTGTTGTTGTTTTAGTGGTTGTTGTTGTTGTTGTGGTGTGTATCGATGATGGGGCACGTTTATTGGGTGATGTATTTGTTGTTGTTGGTTGATTAGCGACACCATGATGTAGGGGATTTGCAAAAGAGGAAGAAGAAGCATTATTAGCATTATTACTACCGACGACGACATTACCAGCAGCAGCAGTAGTCGAAGCACCACCACCACTACCACTCCCACTACTAGATTTCGTCTGTTGTTGCGATGCAGCCGCACAGAGCAGCGATGTGCCTTCTTTCCCTTTTTGCCTAGCTGATTGTTGTTGTAGTTGTTGCTGTTGTTGCAGTTGTTGTTGACTAGGACTACTACTATATGCTTTGGCATTCACATTAGCATTGGAATAACCATAGCTACCACTAACACTACCACTACTCGTGGCTGCTTGATTGTTTGTAATTGTATTTGTGTTTGGAGTTGTGTTTGTGTTCATGTTCGTATTCGTGTGTGTCGTGCTGTGAGGGCCGCTGCGCCGTCCACCGTATGCATCGTACTCCGGTTGCTCACTAATGCTGACTCCACCATGCTGCGACAATGTGCCCTCCGCGGTTGTTACCTCCATGGGAGAAAAGTTGTGCGCATTTTGGGCGCTTGGTGGATGCGGAAGATTGCGACGCCGCTTTAGATAAGGCGCGGCCGGACCAAACAATTTTTGCTGATTGGTGCGCTGTAGATCAAGGGACATGTGATGTCGAGCATCTGCGGAATAGGCGCCGCGGCGGTGTGGTGCACGAAAGAGAGAAGGTGCCACTCCGCGACGCGTCCATCCCACGTCCGAATCATAAGTTATTGTGACAATTTTGTCATCGGTTACAAGAAAATGGGAATGGCTTAAAGGATTTGTCGCATTCACATTGGCACCCATGTATGATTGACGTATATTGGTCTCGGAACCGTATCGGCGCGTAAGTTCCTCCATTGCGAGAGGTGGGTGGTAAACTTCATCTTCATAACGTATACGTCGGCGGCCCCAGCTCTTGGCGTGCAAATCATCGTAGTCCAGGGAACGCGATTGGCCTTCGTGAAACATTTTACGACGATCCAGGGAGCCACGAGTTGCCGCTGGCATGCCCAGTTTTGGCTTTTTTAGGATTGATGTAGGTTGTGCCTTGGATTCGGCAATGGGCACGGCAGAGACCAGCGCATCTTCACTCAGTTGTCGAGACAGTCGAAGTACTGACTGAGTTGGGAGAGACGGCGCCAGTTGGGACTTTGCCTGCTTATGCGCCGTTGGCGTGGGCGTGTGCACGTGATAGGTGGGCACTGCACCAAGATTGATTTGGGGACCTGTAAGTCCACCAACAAAATGCTGATCAACGCACTCACCGCACATTGTCGGGTCCATGGTGGGCAGTGAGGGCTCCGATATTGGCTGGAACATGGAGAGCGATGGGCGGCGCAGAAGCTGTTCGGCTGTGTAGGGATAGGCGATGAGATGGTGTTGCGGGTGGGGATGCGCGTCGGCCAGACAGTAGGGATCGTCACAGGCACCTATGGATAAGCCCGGTGTGGCAAGGGTTGTGTTCGTGGACAGCACCACGGGCTGGCTACCGTTCTGACAGTGGCTGCAAGTATTATCAAAATGACCGCGCACATAGCCAACATACGACGACGGCGACGAGGACACAGTGTGGGCGTGTTCGTGTGCATGCACCGGTGCGGCAGGTGAGCTGCGAAAGAGATTCATGACGGGTGTTGTGATGCGTTTTAATTGTTCGAAACTGGCAAAATGAGAAGCATCAACAGCTGCACGTCTGTTGCGTTTGAACATGTCAGGTGGCAGATGGGTAAAGTCGGCGGCATGCGTGATAAATTCCGGCATGTGGATATCTGCGAATTGGGGGAGGAGATGGGGCGAAAAGTACGAATGCGAATGAAGATGGGGATTGTGTTGTTTTAGTGGGTCGTCTGGATCGAGCGAGGGCGGCGGCGCATGTTGTGACTCTGGTGTACTGCTGACAGCTGGAGCAATTAGCAGCAGCTCTTCTGCGGCGGTGGCTGGCTCTACGAAAAACTGTTCCACCAGTTCACCGCTGCTTGTGTCCGTTACCATGACATGTTGAGTTGGTAGTGCCATTGGTTGTGCGGTATTGACTATGGACGGCTTTACAAGCGAGGCTGTGGTTGGAGGCGAGTCGGCGGCTGCAAGGGCCGCCAACTGCTGCAGTTGCTCAAGTTGCTCCAGCAACAGAAGCTGCTGGGTGGCATTATTAAGTTGGGGTGGTGTTGAATGCTGCGGTAGATAAGCGCAGTCATCCACCTCGATGGTATTTGCGCGGTAACGTTCAAAACAGCCAGGATTGGCGGTGCTACCTTTGGTCGTAGGAAATGCACTGAGGCCGGTTACGGCACCTGCCCCTGCGGCGCTTAGGAAGCTGTTGCGTACGCCAAAGAGATTGCGCCAATTGCGTGGGAAGCTAACAGTTATTTTTGTTTGTTCGGCAAAAGGGAGATTGTAGTGTAAGTGTTGGGTGTAGGGTTCGGTTGGTGAATTGGATTTGCATTTTTGTTTCAGTTTCGGGTGTTGGCATTTTTATTTGTTCATGCAGTGTTTTGAGTTGGGTTTTTTAATACAAAACGTGATGAATATTATGAAATGAAGTTTTAAAAATTTACAATTTTTAAAATTTTTATGAATTTAATTTAATTTTAAGCATTGCGTTGTGGAGCGAGCATTAATGGAGAATGGATAATTTTCATTGTGGCGAGTTTGGCATGGCAAGCATCGGCGTCCAAAGTCAAAGTGAGTTTAGTTTGGTAGGTTTTTGTAAGCATTGTGTGTTGGGCATTGGGGCGTGTGGTGTGTTTGTGTGTGTGGGGCGTGTTTAATATTTAGGTGAGCGGTTGTGTATGCAAAATTTGTTAAGAAGCATTCGAAATACAAAAATTTCGCGCGCCGATCGTCGATTTTATGAATTCATTTGATTTTGACATTCGTTCGTTTTTAGGGTTTAACACAAAAATAAATGCAGAAAAGAAACTTAATGCTTTAGCTTTGCTATGCTTTTGATATATTTTAGTTTTTCTTTTTTTTTTTTGTGTATTTGGTTAGGTTGCCATTTTAAAGGCAACTTTTTCCTTATGTAGAGTTGTGGCTGCATGTGTATGTGTGCGAGGGTGTAGAGTCTGGTGTGTTAAGTTATGCGATAAGCGCGCTGTTTGATTTCAAGTTAATTCAGAGCCTAATTGAAGGGAAATTTTGGATTTTGTAACATCTACTCAAAGAGTTGGTGCATGACCAATATATTGGATCCCAAAGAGAAATTTTAACAAATTTTGGCGGGTTGATTGCTTGGCTTGGCTGCATGGTGAGAATTCGCTTATATACAGCGAAGCACACACATGACACCGTGAGTGCACGGAAACGCACAGCTTTACTCACCTGAGTCCACGAGAGGTTCGAGGCCGCTCTGACTGCGTAGAAAAGGCGCTGGACGTTACACTGACAACAGATTCCATGTCCGAATCGCCAAACTCTCCCATGAAATCTTTGTCGGGCGACAGGGAATGACGCGGTCGCATGCGCGTATCCATGGAGTGCAAATCGCTGTCCGAAAGACCTGTGTAGTGGCGTTCCCATCCGCCCATGCCGGTGCTTCGATATGTGGCTTGATGATGCGGCTGGCGTGTTCGATGTCGTCCAAAACGGCTGCCTGAGGCCATGCGCTCATCGAATTCCTGGCCGAATCGATCGCGCAACATTGCGCTGCGTGAAGTTTGTGGCACCTTTTCAAAGTCAAAGAGTCATCATGTAATTGGTGCTTGAAAAGATGGCTTTTATAGCTTACCTGTGGCAGTTGTCGCTTCTTAGGCGAGCCCGTCGGCGTGGCAGTTGCCGATCGTGATTGAAATCGCTGCTGCTGCGACGCTGTGGTTGCCGCTGCTGCACCACCAGGCCCTGCTGTGCCGTAATTGGGAATACTTGGGGCACCGTGTATTGGAAGAACTGGATAATCTATATAGCGATCGTCTGGAGGTGATAAAGATCCCCGCCGAGGACTATTGCTGCGGTAACCGTAACCTCCGGAACCGGGGCCGTGAGGGCCTACAGCTACCCCACTGCCACTGCTGTGATAGGTATCACTAGGAGCTGCCGAGTGACTGCGTTGGCTCAGGCTCATGCCACCGGGTCCGATAGCGGCACCCACGCCACCGCCGCGTCGATAGTAGCCTGTCGCTGAGGCCTGAGAGTGTTTTAAGTTATGGAAGACAAAGATTGTTAGGTAGATTAAAAATCAATATAAATAATGACAACAAAACGCTCAGGCGTTGCTTTGCATTGGTTCAAGGATGAAAACATTCCTTGGGTCTATAACAGAGTGTTAATTGGATTTTTAATATATAATTTTTATTTAATTCAGGCAAATGAGTGTGTTGTGTATTTATAGTTTATACTTTAACTGAAACTGCTACTGCAACACTAATAACAAGTAAAGAGCTTATTAAAAAAGTAATTTTATAAGTTTTTGATACATTGCGGAAATCAACTTCAAAACATTTACGATTATAAATAAGTTAAGAGTATATTAGAGAAGTAGAACATTTGTTTACTATATGTGCTCTTGGAGGAAATAGCAAAGACGATAGGGCTGACTTTTGGTTACTAAGGTATTACTGATTTGTTCAACGGAAAGCCTACGAATCGGCGCCATAAAGCTCTTGTATATCATGCAGTTTCAAATTTATTTATATTTCATACGTGAGTAGGCGAAATGTTATATGGTTTAAGGATGTGAATTACAAATTTATGTACCCCCTTTAATCTATTGAGTCGTTTTCCTAACCTTCAAAAGAATTGTGTAATTTGTTAATGTTGTTTATCATGATATGAAAATTTAGCTTTGTCTATTGGGCTTTTTTTCGAGCGCAAACCTGATTGTGATGACTTTGTCCAATGCCAGATACTGTACGGTAATCACGAGCTACCATGCCGGCCACCCGTTTTCGGCCTTGTGGGGACATGTCACGCCTCGAGCGACGCTCGTTTAGATCGTGCTGAATAGAGGTGAAGTTTCAATATAGGTGGTTTGGGTTCGAGGTTTCAATGGATCGTAGACACAAGGAATATTTATGATTAATGGAAGTCATTTTAGTGGAGTTGCACACGATTTCAGCCGCAAGTATATACATTATATATATTGGTAAGATATGTAAAGGGCCGAATATATAAGGAAAAATAGGAATGAAAGAGAGCAAGAGAAAAAGAGGAGTAGACAAGAACGTAATCATGATCAAAATGAGAAAGTTCAAGTTAAGTGTGCTACAAATAAATTTTACTTTGTATTGTTGTGTATGTGTATGGATTGTAGTTGTGTGCTACATAGGGCAGCTGATTGATTTATAATTAAGTATTGTTCCAGGGTGTTGAATTTTTTGTCTATGAGCGTTTTAAAAAAAAAATATAATTTTTACCCAAAGCTATACAGAAGCTACAATATCAACACAAATAATTATTTTAAATTATTTAAACCGAAAAGTTACAAGCATTATCTACAAAGCATTGGAAAAACATGCAACAGTTGTTTTAGAAGTATTTGAAATTGCAGTTTGAAAGTTGTGGTTGCATAAAGTATAAGATTAATAGTTTGGTAACTGAACCTTAAACGAGTTGATCTCATTTGTATATGATATATATTTTTTTCATCTTAACTATCAAGATTTGTTTAAACAAACTTTTGTAATGTAAGTATGTGTTCTCAAGTTTGGATTGGTAAAATTAATATATGATTTTTTTTTTTCTTTTAATTTACATTAAGACTTAATGTTAATAATTTCTCCCATACTTTTATGACTTAAAAATTATTTACTTAAAGGCATAATTAGTTATAACTAATTATGATCACTAAAAATAAAGTAAAACATGAAAAGCTGCCATGATCTTGAACGTTGAGTTATTGACACATTTCTAAAAGATAGAACTTTTTTTATAATATGATATTGTCGGTTCATTTGAAATTGTAAAAATATGCAGTATTAGTTATTATAAAGTATGAAAGGACTGAGCGAGAGCTTAGCGAGACAGAGAGAAAAATTTAACACACGCAATAAAAAAACGACACCAATTTGACTGTAGGGAGCTATAAACAACGATATATATATTTTGAATAATTCGTACAATTTGGGAGATGATATCAATTGGTGAGATGTATATACATATATGAGTGTGAGTGCATATATTTCACCTATTACCTGACACTTTTAAAGGTGGTGCATTCAAAAGTGTTAGGCAACGTGCTTTTTACTGAGTTTCAGCATTTTGGATTCCGGACTGTCTGTCACTTTGTTTAAATTCATACTTCCTAAAAGTATTTCGTAATTTCTTTCACAATTCCATAAAGTTTACCTAAGATAATAATTCAATTAATTTCTATTTTTATTCTTCTGAATTTTATATACTATCTGGGTTTCGGTGTACATCCAATAAATGGATATTTTAATCTTTTCATCTCTTAATTGGGGCGTTCAAACGGGGCTGTGGATAGATAAAACCATGATCTGACCAATACTAACGTACGGATATGAGACCTGGACGTGAGATATATGCCTCCTTGAGAGAACAGAGAGAAAGTTTTCACAAAGAATTCTTGGTCTGATAGTGAGTGATATATCCTAATAACAACGAATTAACGAAGAGCTACGGAAGATATTTAACGAAACAAATCTAGCTTAGGTGGTCCGGACATGTTGCAAAAACAAGAAACTCGATTTTGAAAAAAAAAACATCCTTCAATCATGTATGCATGTTCTATAAACGGAGAAATCCTAACATATACATGCTATTTAATATTAAGGATTTAAGTAGATATTGACAACTTCAGCTAAACGACAAAAGGAGAAAAAACGCTTTGAATCCGTGTCTAGGAAGAACATATTTATTAAACTAAAGTGACAGTTGGGGATGCCAAAAGTTTGTTAAATTTTTATGCAGGCAACCCACCAGAAACCATGCCTAATAATTTTTTCTTTATGATGTGTAAAATTAGAAAATGTCATGTGAGAGACACAGGATATCAAACGCACACACAAATTGATAAAGAACAAAAAAACAAGGAAAACAAAGTTAGGAGTTGTTGTATTTGTTGTTGTATAGTTGTTTTCGAAAAAATCCGAACCAGAGAAACCATAACAGCTTCCAAATTCGAACGGCGTGTTGAAGTGTAACTCTTAAAATCCTGCTAGCTGTAGCAAGTTGTGTCTTTGTTTCAAAATGCGAGTGTCCTTTTATTTTTTGTTCACTCTTAGTTATAGTTTTTGCTTTTGTCTGTTGTTTTGTAGTAGTATGTTTTTGGGCTTGATTTGATTGTTGTTACCTCTGGTAGGGGCGGGCTGGCGGAGCTGCCCATTGATGATATGCTGGCGCCGTCACGTCCTGGCGTCATTCCATCGATGTCACACTCAGACGTTGTATCTGAGTCGCTTAGACGCGACGTGGTGCTTGGCGGTGATAAATGATCTGTCGGTGTCAGTATCAGGCCGTCCACATCGCTGCCATCGTCACGTAACTGTTTATTGTTTTTGTCATAAATTTTAGGCGATTTTTTTTTAGTTTTCGGACAGAATTTTCAGTTCAATTGTGGTTAGAGTAGTTGTTGTGGTTATCGCAAAGGAACGAATCGATTCGAGCTCGGGTTCGAGTGTTCGTGTGTTTATTCATGGTGTTGTTGTAGTTGGAAATTTGGTGGCGTTGAGTTGGTTGGTGGTGGGGTTGGTGGTTTTTACGAGTGCACGACCAAAGCAAAAGATGGAAGTGTGTTAATAATTTTCATCTAACTGGGCAACGGGGGCTTTACACAAATAGGAAGAATACTTTTTAAAATATATATAACAAATTAAGAAAACTTATAAATTGATACCAAAATAAAATATATTATTTTTTCTTTAGACTTTTCATTTGACTTTCGTTTCCAGTGGGTGTTAATTTTTTCGCTCACTAACACGCTGGGTACCAGGGCACAGTCTTTACAGCACCCGCTTAAATAAATAATAACGCATTGGAGTGGCTACTCCGCAGACCTACTGAAGCACAATGAATAGACAGAAAGCCTCAACTGGATATCAACACCACACGTTCAAAACATCTTACATAAAATGGAACGAAACAAACGGGTATGGAACAGAAAGCACAAAAGAATTGAAAACAATCGAAATCAATAGTTAAAATCCTAGTCCTAAGAGCGAGACATACGAGGTAGGAGGTGTCCTGATGCGGTTGCAGTTGATACCATTCCGCCTCGTCATCGAGAATGTGATGAGCCAGATCGATAACCACCTCGCCAATGAAATCATTGGCACCATATCGGACATAGTCCCAGAGCGTAACCTGCAACAACAGAATTCATGAGATAGAAATAAAAGACCTGCTGCAGGCTTACCTCCAGCAGTCGCCCGCTAAGATCACAGCGTCTCAGACCAGTGTAGATGAACGTTTGACCCCAGCGCGGCTCGCAGGTGGTGCCTACCGTTTTCGTGCGTCGCTTTGACTTATGGCTGCGATCAGGTAAAAGGAACACCTGCCAAATTCTTTCAGTTAGTTTATATTCACTTAGTGAGACATACTTATACTTACTTTTGCATACGGATTGCGTCCCGCACCACTCTGCCTTAGTGAGAGACCCGTGGCACACACCAATGTAACTATCAGCTGTAACGTATTCTGATCATAGCCCAGTTTCAGCTGCAAGCGACCTTCAATGGGAATGGGCTGAGTGGTTGTACCGCTACCGACCCCGCCACTATGATGTGATCCGTGGCCATGAGCAAGCGTGTGCGATGTCGGTGATGGCGCTGCCTGGTGGTAATAATGGTGGTGGCCCGCCGTCGTTGTGCTGTGTATGCCGCCGCTGGCGGCTTGTAGGGTGGCACTGCTGGTGCTACTGCCGCTGCTGCTGTTGTTACTGCTGCTATGGCTGTGCGAGTGGTTCTGATTGTTGGCGTTTGGTCCCAGACGCTGGTGGTACTGCGCTGTGCCGCCACGTTGACGTATTCCACTGCCCGCGGCAGTAGCGTGTAGATCGGGTGACCCGGGTGAGGTGATTAAGACACTCGGCTTATCGCGGTGTATTTCAACGGCATCGACTACAGGTGCTGTGGGTTATTTGGTTATAAAGATTAGTTAGAAATAAATATCAAGTGACATGTGTGCCTGGTGGGGGCGGCATGAGTTGGTTTGGTGTTCTTGTGGTACCACTAATAATTTGTTCCTAGACATACACAGTTCTATTTCAATCTCAACAAACTTTAGAAGCATTCACACATCAACTAACTTCAGATGCATACAGGCTACTTTTGGTCAAAAAAAAAAAAAACAGCCTAGTGAAGGTTGCTTTTGAGGTCATAAGTGACAATTGGTTCTTAAGTACCTTTTCGTTGAAGATATCGCCCTCCACTGCTGACTACCGCACTGCCAGCCATGCTGGACGCCAGGCCACTGTGCGGAAAATTTGCAGAGGATTTGCGTGCACTGCCACCGGAGCAAGCGCTGCTGGGACTAACGTTACTGCTGCTGCCTCCGCTGCTGCCACCGATAGTAGGCAGCAGCAAGGAGCGGGAAACAATCAATTCCACTTGTGCATCAAGACGGGTCTCATCTATAATGTCATACACCTCATCAGCACTTTTGTTGTGCAGACTGCGACCGTTCCATTCGATGATTTCGTCGCCTGGACTCAGCGTGGATGTTGTCAATGAATGTAGATGGTTGAAAGTCAATGAACACAAAGCATGGGAACGAGAGATAGATAGAGAAAAAGAAAGAAAAAAAAGAGATAAAGAGAGAGAGAGAGAGTAATGTGGTGCTGATTTGAAATGTGTGTAGCGTGTTACCTGGTCTTATACGCCCCTCCAGATCAGCAACAGAGCCACGCTTCACCTTTTCCACAATGGCACCACAAGTGATGCTGCAGTTGCTGAGCTCCGTTTGCGCCAACGGTTGACCGCCATTCACCTTTAAGCCTAATATATCTTCCCCATCATAGTATTTACGTAATATCATATGACCAATCATGCGAGTATTATCCTCGGATGTTTGCCAATTCACCGGATTCTATAGATACATGTATATACACACGGGGCCAATGACAGGTGGTAACATGTTTATGTGCCGGTCGACAAGTTTTTTTTTGGATTTTATTTTTTGTTTTTTGGTGGTGGTGGTGGTGGTGAGTCGTGGGTGGTTGTGGTAGCAATTTAGCATTGATTTTATTTGGTGGGGTATCGATTGGTGGTTGGTTTGGTTGTTAAATTTTGTTGATTGATGGGTGTCAAATTGATCATATGCAGAGGGTAGTAGAATGGTATATAAATTTAAGTATGTACCGTACAAGATTCTCAAAATAAAATCATAGTTATATTCGCAGCCTATGAGTTGTCAAGACTTATAGTTAGAAACAAAAAATATATGTTTTTGAAACACAAACATCGTGTACTTACAATGTTTTTACATTTAAATTTCTTACATCTAAGAACTTTCAGCTACTTGGTAATTGTCAATAGATAAATATTTATCATTCAAAGAATATGAATAAAGTTTTTTTTTCATATTTTTTCTTATTACCGACTACTTTGAGAACACACACGATTCATTTAATTTCATAATTAAAATTACTTTAAGCTTTCGAAATATTATGAAATATAAAGTGTTACAGATAAAGAAAATTGAGATTCACGAATACACAGAGAACGGCATGCAGTTTTAAAGTGCACTAAAATGATAATGGAAAAAGCCAGTACTGCATGCAGGTTCATTCAGGTCATTGATCTTATTGCTCTATTCATGCTAGCAATATAAAAAAATAGATGTATCATGCAAACTAATATATTACTTAATAATTTTACTTTTGTTGCATTTAAGATTTAATTCTAAATATGGCTTAAAGTTAGGGCAAAGAGATCATAGAGTGTTTGCTTTATCAATTTCGGCGATAAAATGCGAACTAAAAATGAGTAGGATTCTCTATAGAGGCGATATATGATAAAATTTTCAAAAGATATTCAAACGATTGCAACTTGGGAGGCATGACAAGAACAACAAACAGTAAAAAGTTGAATACACGCTGGGATCGTTCAGGAGTTCAGAAACAGACAAGTTCAATAGAATGTTGCGCTAAATGACGACAGACATCTAGACAGTCAGACAGACAGACAGGCAGACAAAAGACAGACAGGCACACACAGACTGACAGCGTGGTAGCTCGCCATAGTTTCCCCATCGTGTACCTTCGGCCCATCGCCGCGATTCGAGTCCTCACTGCTGGTAAATGTGCTGCTTGTATCGATGCCCGAATCCTTGGTGGCTGAGTCTTGGCTGCCTTGACGTTCTGCATCCCAGCGTGCCCAATCATCAACTGCCGCTGATGCATTGGCTTTCTGGCCATGGCCAAGCTTAGCGCTTGTTAAAATAGTTGCCGCACCCACATCGACAGCGGTGGAGGGCAGTATGGTCGTCACAGGCGGTAGTGTACTACTGCCCACCACACCTCCAGTCACAATTGGCTCATCGTGTGCATCGAAGCGCACTGTCTTTTTTATTCTGCGCTCTGTGAAGCGTCGCGAATCCTGCGCCGCCGACGAGGAAGAAGTTGAGCCACCTGCGGCCTCGTCCCAATACGGCACCTCTGCAGAGCTAACCGAACTGCCGCCCACGCCAAGTAGACTGCGCTCGCGGCTTAGGCTACGCTCATGACTCAAGCTGCGCTGCGTTGTAGTGCAACCCTCGGCCGTGGCTGACATAACGCCACGCTCATAAACGGCTGACGCAGATGCAGCGCTGCCAATGACAATCTGTGGCTTGGTCTGACCGGAGGGGTAGTAGCTGCTGCTGGTGCTACTGCTGCTGCTTCCGCATGCACTGGCCGTTGCCAAAGGCGGTGCTCGGCGATAGGCTCCACCAGCACTACCAGCACCACCAACAGCTCCCAAGCCCGAACTGTTGCTACCGAATTGCCGATCGTGGTTGGATCTATTGAAAGAGTTACGCTGTTGTACGTCGAGGCGAGCGGTGCGCGTCAGCGGATATTGCTCGAGTCGTTCGCGATGCTGCAGCTCGTACCGATCACGCTGATCCGCTGAGGAGTACAGTCGATTGTTGTGGGCTAGCAGGCGGAAGTCACTGGAGGCGTATGAACCGCTAACGCTTAGGAGATCGCGCTCGTTTAGGCTACGTTGTTGGCGCCAGGGATCCGTGCGCACATGAAGACGGCTGCCTGTAGATGGTTAGAATATTTGGGATTTGGCATTTTTTATTTTTCATATAGTTTTCGTTGCGGTTACTAAAATATACTGTTGTTGAAGGTATTTTGGAGGGTTGCTGCTAATGGTCTCTTTTTAATTGGTTTTGCTTTTGGTTTTGTTTTGATTTTGGTTTTCGTTCTTATGTTTTTTACCTTGGTAGGAAAGTTCGACAATATAGAAACAGAGGTTTAGAGAAATGATTACTAAGACTGCGAGAGAGAGAGAGATCGCGGAAATTAGCAAGGGATATATCTGCAATGTTTGACCAATTCGCTGCTTGCCTGCATTAGTTTGTTGTCCTTTTCGAATTTTTTCTTGAATGTAAACAATATACGTTGATACAAATAAAGTTGTTGCTTTTGTTGTTAAATATATACTGGAAATTATGGTATACAAAAAAAATGATTTGAAAAACCAAATGTAAGTATCCTGTGTGTGTTTGTGTAATTAGACTTACTTGTAGCTGATTATTTCGTAAACTATTATGTGTGTGTTTTATGTAATGTTTGTATAGTAGCTATGATGCGTAAGCTAAGATTTGTGATATTTCTAAGCTAAATATTTATTAAAGTCGGAAGCTGAAGTCGGTTAAAGTGCAAGTGACGTAGTAAGTAATTTGGAACTCCGAAAAAATCTTTTTACGTTTTGGGATTGCTTAGTTAGACCAAAACAAGATTTTGGGGGAAAAACATTAAAAAGTGCCAGGTATACGTATACAGTAATCCGCTTGATTTAGCTTATTGAAATATGTATCTTTGTGTGCTCACTATTATTTATAAAGAGTTCATAAATGTAATTTTTGAAAACGCATCTAAACATAGCTTTTCAAGCAGAATACTTTGTGGTTTTATGGTTGTATTTTGTGTGAATGTTGTTCTTGAAAAGTATAGAAGAAGAAGAAGAAAACAGCGTTACGATATCCATGCAAATTTTTCACGTTTTTGTAATTTTGATCATTTTGTTAAATTTACACTCAAGTGAAAGGTAAAACATAGACGAATAAAACTGGTTCAAAAACAAACAAAAGCACTCAAATCAAAACAAAAGCATTAAAAAAATGTAGAAGCATTTGGAGGTGTACACATCGCAACGTCGCAGTGTTTCTTAAATCGTAAAATATTTGGAAGGACTAAATAAACGAAAATTTGGTACAACGATTTCATTCAGCGGATTGTGTGGGAAATTTTATACAGTTTGACTTTGTTAACACACACACGCACACAAACATTAAACAAATATGCAAGGAATTGTTAAGAAATAGTTTAAAAAGGGGATGGGGGAAAAAAGTAAGTGCTCAACAAAAGTATAAGGGAGGAGAGACAGAAAGATAAAAATTGTACATTCCATTTTGTGGTGAAATCAAAAATGAATCAGAATAATAAAATACAATATCAAATTGATGCCGAAAAGACACTCATGAAAATTACGAAATAATTTTTTTGAAACATTTGTTTTTCTATGTTTTGGTTCTGCTTAATTGCTTACATTTGCATGAATCTGTAGATCGCCGGGCGAGAGAACAGTTTGGACACCTTGCACGCCACCAAAGTTACCTGCTATTGTTGCTGTTTTTGTAAGCAAAAGTTTTTAGTTTTTTTTTTTAGTTTATACATAATAATTTATGGCATTCATTTAGACAAAACGGTTTATTTTTGATGGGGATATTTGTTTTTTCATTTGGTTTTTTTTTTAGCACGAACATTGAAACAGAAGAATGAAAAAAATTTATAAGTATAAAAATTAGGTAGGTATATTGTATATTATTTATATTTAAATTAATAAATAAAATAAATTGGTGAAATTTTTTAGAGAGAGCTACAATACTTTAATAACTATCTTACTTCTTAATTTATACTAAAACTAATTTTATTGTTAATGTACTTAAAAGATTTTTGTTTCGATAAAGCAATTGCATTTACCAACTCCACGTAGCAGACCTTTACACACAATAATCCTTGGCCAGCTAGCCAAGCCAAAAAAGGGCTGCCGCCTTTCAGAACCTCTTTCAAACCTCTGGCATACACATTCATAAGAAAACGTATTTTGCGAACAAAATAGGCAATAACAAAGGAAAATTACATAAAAATTGCAATGGCAATGTAAACAAAAGAAAAACGAACAAAAATAAACACAAAAAAATTAAAACAAAAGCCAAAGACAAGCGATTTTTTTTTGTGACGCAGCGCAGCAGAGATGAAAAATAAAACATACTCACACACACACATATAGGCCGAAGCCCACACATACTATAACAATAACCTCACGCACTTTTACACAAACTTGGTTGCCACATTGTACAGGGTGAGGGGTGAGGACGAGGGGACGTGGAAAGTAAAGAAAGCGGAAAGAAAAAAAATCAATAACGTATACAACAACAACATGTTCATTTAGACTTTATTGTTGGCCGCATGGCAGCTGCACTGCTTTTTGTTAAAAAAAATAGACCAAAACTAAAAACTGCCAAGTAAGGAGCAAAACAGAATCACATCGAGGAGCACAAAAAAGAATCAAACATGGGAAACGTACAAAAAAAAAACAAGTCAAACAAAATTGTTGTATATGTGCCACTTCCGCTTCCTGTATGTGAATTCTTTTTCAGTTCGCTATAAATTGTATGCGGCAGCCATCAAAACGAGCAATATTGGGTTCATAAGGAGCCTAAAAATATGCCAAAATGGCAGCGGCGTTTTGCGAGCACGCACACAAATGCATACCCACGCACTCACACACACACACACACATGCGAAACAGCTTGTGCTATTTTTAAACCAACGCCAATACCAAAACATCCACATCCACACCTACACCTACACACACATTTATACAGACGCTTGCGCATTAATAGCACCAACCACATTGTATTGCTGATGCTCACATAAATGTCGCTCATACGCACAGTAGCCCGCAAACACGTTCACGCACTTGCTTGCATACACTTGACAATTTTTGCACAGCTCTCTAGGTTTGGCAAAGAGCAACAGTAGAGTAGGAGGCTTGCTTTGTTGTTGTCGTTGTTGTCGTTGTTAACGTGGTCAACGTTTTAATTAAATTCATAGACCTCCAACCATGCGTGTGCAAATATGTCAGGCGCATTTTGTACATATTTTTCTTTAAATAGGCACAAGGGATAACAAACGGCGGGTTGTGGGATGTAGTAAACTCGTTTATGTAGTGGTCGGGAATAGCAACTGTAGGCTTTATACATATAATGAAACACATTCAAACTTAATGATACAATATACGTATGAACGAACATACACAAAAGTGTAGCATACATTTCAGCGCAAGCCAGCTTTTATAAATTCCAAATACAAAATTCAACTTCAGTCCTACTAAAGGCGTTGAAATGGAAATGAGTGCAACTTGGTTGCTTTTAAGTTTTGGTTTCATTTTTGCTTTGATTGTACTGTGTATGTCTAAGCAGTGTGCTTTTTGCTGCCAGTGATTTTTGTTTTATACTTATCGTATAATCTATTTACATTTTGCATTAGTTTTGCCATTGCCTTATATTATTACAAAGGCTTTTTTTGGATAACTAAGCATTTTTTTTTAGTATTTTTCTGTATATAGGTAGTATTTGTAGTGTATTTGTGTGACATATATTATATGTGTTGCATTTTTTGTTTGTGATGATTTTTCTTGTTGCTGTGGCTGTGGCTGTTGTTGTTGTGGCTTGTGCTTGTGCTTGTATATGTTTTGCTCCTATTTGTGACCGACACTCACCTCAATTTATATGTTCGGATTCTTGGCTCGATGCTTTAATTTTATTTATATTTCTCATTTAAATGTGTTTTCCAGTAATTATACAAATTTTGGTTTATTTTAAGAAATTACATTTTGTGTCTTTGCATTGGCTTTACATTAACCGTGAACGAAACATGTCCTTAACGCGCATCTTAACACATATTAACAAACACTTTCTTACACTTTTACAAAGTTGCCAATATTGGTACTTTTACGTAGTAAACAAATCGGATATTTACTTTTATTTTTGCTTATAGTGCCAAGTACCTTCTGTGTGTTATAAAATAAAAACAATAACAATAAAGTATTCAAAGTTTCGTACTTTACTTTGGCATTGTGTAGGCGAAGACGCGTGGTCTGCAAAGGTTAATGTATACGTATGCGTGTGTGTGTGTGTGTGAGAGACAGTGTACGTGTGTAAGTGAGCGCGTGGGCAGCCATATGCAAAGAACTAGCGGAGGTCGCGTTTCGCGCAGTGTAGGCTGTTAAAGGAATCGGGTTTTTGCTTTCAATTTATATACATATATGTTTTTGCTTTTGTTATCTTTCTTCAGAATTCACATCACTTTGTATTTAAATTAATATTTTCTTTACTTGCTTCCATGGAATGAATTTTATATTCAAAGATTTACCAAGGTTATTTTTTACTCATGGGGCATGGACAGCAACATACAGCGCACCATTAAATTTATTACACGCACACACATGCTGGACTTTGGAGCAATATTTTTCACTTTGAAATAATTTGATGCTATTTTTATTAATTTTTGCAACCATCACAAAGTTTGCGCTATGCGTTATTATTGAATTACAAAATATATGTAAGTATTTTTCTAACTTTCAGCACGCTTTATGTTTTAACTTTTTGTTTTTATTTAAAATTTTATTTTGTTCCTCGTCGTTTCATTTTGGAACTCGCGGACCCGCTTAGCCTGTTTAGTCGCCTTTGAAGTTCATCGAAAACTAATTTCGTTTCGATTTCATAAAAAATCTCAATGGAATTTTTGCTTTACGTTTCGCTTTTGCTTTCCTTTGCGCCTACTCGTTGCTACTGTTCTTGTTGTTGTTGGAGCCTACAAATTCCAATAACAATGTTACACGTCGTTTGTTGTTGTCGCTGTTGTAGGCACTTTCCACTGAGCCTTCCAAAGAACAACTAAAAATAAAGTTAAGCGTGGCAAGCAGCAACCGACCGACCAACAACGCCGACTGCGACGCCAACTGCAGCGACGATAACATTGACAGCTGCTTTTGGGGTCGGTTATGTTTGTGTGTGCGCTCGTGTGTGTGTGTGTATGTGTGTGTGTGTTTACTATGCTTCCTCAAGGCAAATGGCAAAACCAACGTGTTTGTCTTTACATTCCAGTCGCTTATACTTACTAAAGAGTAAAGAGGCTTGAGGGGGTTGTGAGAGTGTGTGGTCTATAAAGAGTTCAAAATAAATCGTAGACCCAGATGACGTATTCAAGACTGAATAAGTTACTTATTGTAAATGTGATCAAGAAATGATCATCCATTATCGAGAAAATTTTGTACAATGACAATAAAATTGTTGGCAACTTTGGTAACGACAAAACTGTTGGACAACTAATCCCATTGTTGGGAGCTATGATAACATTTCTTAGCCTCATTTTCACAAAAAAACCAAAATAAATAAATAAAACAAATACAAAACAAATGACAAGTTACAGTTTTTGCTTTATGCGCGCGCTTTACAACATCAGCTGCTGTGGTAATGAAATAAAGCTGAGACGGAAAAAAAAGAGTGGGCCGTGAGAGCTTCACATGGAGCGCATGCGTCAATTCTCATGTGTGCACTTCTGTTTGTCGGAATTTGTGGGAATATTCCAATTAGGCTGGAAAATTCCAACGCATGACGTCTGACTTTTGTTTGCATGTAAATTGCGTCCATTGTGAATGGCCAACACGCCTTTTACGTGTGAGTGTGAAAGGTCTTCTGGCGCGTGTTGCAAATTGCAGTAAATTGCAGTGCAGCTGCACCGAAAATCAAACATAAAAAATTATCCCATCACAAGCTGGGCTTGTTGGGTTTGGGGTTTCCGACTTATCAGTTGGTCAATATATGGCGTTGAATTTACGGCTTTTTAAGCTGCTTTTAAGTTGCTAACTTTAAAGTTTAAACCCAGCCAAGAGCCTAAGGTCTAAAAATATGTTGAGCCTAGTTTTATACCAATAATAGAAAAGTTGCCTAAAATCTACAATTTGAAATCAATAATTTCCGATTCCAAGTTTTTTTGTTCATTTGAATATGCCCTTGGTAGTGGCGTGGTGTGTCGGAGTAGGATTGCCCGAAATAAACATGATTTAAATTATCTGCCAGTTCCATTTTGCATAATGTGCTTGTAGTTTTCAGCAGATACCCCAATTATGAGTGCTTCATTTTTGTCTCCTACGCCGTCAGCATCCGCTGAAAGTCACTATCCTTAAAATGGTTAGAGGTTGCAGCCAAGTGCCAACAAGAAACTTTGTAATTAGGATAATAAATTTCGGCGGAACACTTGACAGCAGCAGTGCCAACTATAAGACGCATCTGACATTTTCATGTTGTAGGCAATACAAAACATGAAAGCAAGTCACCCCAATCCTTATGCCGCATCCTCAGTCCCTGCTACATTTCTTACTTCTGAGCTCTGCGAATTTGATGTTTTGTTGCATGCTGCAGAATAGAAAACCGGCCGATGTCCTTTGAAGTTGTTGCTGCTAATGGTGGAAAATGTGTTTTCGGGTCATAGATGCCAACAGCTGCTACTTCTGCCTCCTATAATTTATGGTGATTGTATATAACTGCAGGAATAAAAATACTCGCTCCGAAAAGTATGCAATAGTCAGGCCCTTGTAGTATTCCTGCTGCTGCGTTGTACAAATAATTGATTTTTTTTATTTTAGTTCATTCTCCATGCAGCGTACTGCTGTTTGCTGTTTGTCGGGCCAAGTGCCCAAGATAAGCATTGCAATGTCTCCGCTTCATGTAAGTGTGTGTGTCGCCATTTTTGTTTTTAAAGTTGCATTTAAGATGGGATCTATTTTGAACATGTTCCTTCCAGTTGGTTGGAAAAATGTTTAAAATCTTGGTAAAGCTTAGTGGTAATATAAATGTTTAGCTTAAGCTAGTATAGAATTTTTTAATAAATTTACTACTTAGTTTCTTGCTTAATTTAGTTTGTAAAATGTTAAACAATACAATACAAAAAAAAAATGCGATTTCAAGAAATATATAGAGTCGAATTAATTGGAAATAAAAGAAAAGTAGAGTAATCTCGGAAAACCAATCAATGAAAAAGACAACGCACCAATGAGAGACAACATTGGAAAAAAGTTTGCTCTTTTTTTTGTTTAAGCGAGCAAGTCAAAGACAGAGCGTACAGTTAAAATAATTAATGTTATTCAAAAAATAAAATGACTTAATTGTATTTTCTTTTCTATGACTCCGACAAATTTTAAAAAGGACATTCAGAAAAATAAATTGCTCGGAAACTTTGAAAGCGATTTGAAGATAATATTGTGACAAAGACAGAAGGTAGAGTTAAAGAGCGCTAAAATATCCTAAAGAGATTTAGTCTGAGATAGATACAGATATTGATAGCGAGACAGAGTGTGGCAGAGAAGAAAGTGAATGGAAATTGGAGAGTACGAGCTAACTTACCATCATAATTGGAAATAGATTCCGAAGTGCCTCCTGCCTGAGCCTGTACTGCGAGCAAATGGCTCTGGAACTCCTCCTCGGAGCTACTGAACGAACGTTGCTGCTGCGACGCATATTGAGAGCCAGCCAAAGTCTTTCTCTGCTGTTGTTGCTGGTTATAGGATGTGGCGTCCATAGCATGGCCTCCACTGATAGTTAAATTGCGTGTCAGCGGCGGAGCCTTTTGGTAGCCCCCACCTGTGCCTATAGATAGCGATGTCTGGGCGCTTGGCTGCTGAGGAGTCACATGACTTGGCATTTGATGGTGAACTTGGGCGTAGGCTTGTTGCTGGTGCTGTTGTTGCTGCTGCAGTTGTGATGGAAGGCGTTGTTGCTGCTGTTGTATGGAGTTCACTGCTTGTGGTCGCGATGCTGGATGCATCCCGGGAGAGCCTGCATAATGTGCTTGTTGTTGTTGCTGTTGTTGTGTAGGTTGCCGTTGTTGCTGCTGTTGTGGCAAGATATTTTGTTGCTGTTGTGGCTGCTGTTGTTGCAACTGACTGGGATGAGCCAGATGCGGATGTTGTCGCATAAGACCATCCAATTCACCCTTTAAAAAAAAGAGGGAATCTTAGACAATCCAAGGTCAAGTAAAAAGATTGGTTTTCCTACCTGATAAAAACGTGGATCATCCTCGGCATAGGTGCCAGTTCGTGGTTGCTTTTGTTGTAGATGCTGCTGCTGTATGCCATAGCCCTGCTGCTGCATTTGTTGTTGTTGCTGCTGCTGATATTGCTGTGCCTGCTGGGGATTCATTGGTTGCATGCGTCCTCGCTGCGGCGGATACTGCTGGCCTGGACTCATTACCATGCCACTCATGTCAGAACCAGACATGCGTCGACTTGTTGGTTGTTCCTGCTGTGAGTATTGACGCCGCAGCATGCTGCCAGGACGTTGCATGGGCAGATTCTCCTTCTCCGCAGCACTGCGCGTCCTCTCCAGCTTTGGTCGCTTGTCTGTTGTGTCATGGGGATCAACAATGGCTTGTTGTGAAATATCCTGAGAAAGCGTTAAGAATAATGTGTTTAAAAAGTCTAGTAGGCAACATTACTGACACTTACGCTGCTGCCATCTGGCTCGATGCGTCTGATGAAACCATCTTGTTGCACCGTTGTTTTATTGATCCATTGGCCGGTCTTTGAGAGCAGTTCTTGCTTTTTGCGACAAAGAATGCAGACCCATATAACCTACACGTTGGATAACAGAGAAATTACATTTTTTGTGATAAAGGATTTTTTGTCCGTAGGCACTCTTTTAGGACTTATAACCAATCACACACTAAGTTTTATTAAGTGTGTAGCGATTTATTCCTATGTCACTATTGGATCATAACCTTTGATATTATCGGTTGATTGCCAATAAATAAATATTTGTCTCTCTCAGAAAGTATACATTACGTAATAAAATCAATTTTTGGAGGTCGTTTTATATGTTACATGATTTACTTTAATATCGTCTTATTTTCATCTTAATTTTCATGTGCATTGAAACTAGCAACCATCGTGAAAATTCCGATATTGTTGCGCTGCACATGTGTAGATTTGTGTCTATAGGTGCAAATGTAGAACTTTGGCAGCATTTCAAGTTTGGAAGCATTTGGCAGCATTCAGCTTTTGATAAGCTTACCAATGCCGGGGATATGCCCCACAGCCCGTGACTCAGTGGGTCAACTTGAAATTTGTGAAAAAAAAATGTAAGTGCATTTGTATATTTAATTGAAATGCGATGCCAAATGGGAATAATGCCAATCAATGACTGCACAACAAAGTTCGAAAAACAATCTAAGTATAAATTAAATAAAAATATTGTAGATAGACATTGTCGTTGCAGCAACAACTACATAGGTATATGCTTAACTGAAACTGCGATTTTTAAACTCTCTGAACTGTATTATAACGCCCGTCACCGACAATGTTTATCCATCATCTCTGGTAGCGATTAAGCCATATCCGATAGTATATCCGATTGCACACCCCAAGACAAGCACTATCTATATTTAGAAACAGTTTGTGGATTTTATCCACATGACTCTTAGAAGGTGCTCAATGTATGGTTTTTATAGGGTTATATGATATAATAAGTCGTTTTCAATAAAATTTGATGCAGTGGAAAAACTTTTGAACACCGTAATATCTTTATAATAATGCATCAAAAACTTCGCTTCTTTTTTGAGGTTCTCTGCAGTATTCGCATAGTACCTAATAATAGGTAAAGTACAAATTCTTGATAGTTTTCAGTAGATGTCGGTAGTTAGCATAATCTCACGATGCATATACCGCATTTGGTCATTCCCAAACGCAATTTAAAGGTGGAAAATCCACTTTTTGACTTCAGTGTTTCAAAATGGAGGTAAAAAAGAGAAAATTCTACAAAGCAAAAAGGCGGAGCAGAAGACCAAAAAAAAAGTATGTTGCTTATGGACCAAGTAAACTATACAATACAACAACAAAGCAGTGGTTCCAGCGATTTCGTTCTTGTAATGTGGACCTTAAAGATAAAACAAGTCTGGTAGACCTATCGTCAAAAGTGTTGATAAAATCAGAAAAACCTTTGTAACTAGGAATAATTGGAGAAAAATTTTTTCGTTTAAAATATTTTTAATGAGAGTTTGGATGGAATGTTCTAGTCTATATATATATATATTGTCCTATATATTAAACCATTTAAAAAATTTTCCTGATGACAAAAGTTATAGAATAAATCGGGCCATATTTGACAGATATGATCAGATATTCCGTTAGGTGTTAATTGACGAAACTTATTCCTTTATCTAATATAACCAATATACAGATAATTCTTTTATATCCTGTACCGTATGGTATATTAAGTTTGTTCAAGCCGAAAATGTATGTAACGCTTAGAAAGAGTCGTCCTTCGGTCCCTATGTCCGTCCGTATTAATGACTAGATTTCTGAGAGAGAAGAACTAGAAAACTTTCAGGGTAGATCCAAGTTTATTTTATTTTTGTGATATCGGGGTTGCATTATATAGCTCCCATAGTAGTGTTTCAGAGGACTTCCAAAAAATCGAAAGATTCTATAAGGATATTTTGTTTGCCATAATGATATCGTTACCAAGTTTGACATCCGAAAGTGTTTCCCAGCACTGTACTAAATTTTATTAAAATCAGTTGACTATATCATATAGCCCTCATAGGACCAATCGTCTAAAAAAGTTTTTTTGTGCTAAAATCTACTTTTTTGTTTTTTTTATAAAAATGTCGTATCCAAATTTGGCAATGTAATATATTTTGGAGTTCGTAAGCAATATATCGAATTTAATTGCAATGTGGTGGGACAGGGTATCCGAGTTTATGTATCCCGTCTTTTTATTTTTAATAAAGATAATTTTGAAAATAAAAGAGACTAACTCCTCAATATAATTTACAGGAAACGCTTTTCAATGAATCTCTTCTAGAATCTCAAGTTATACTTTTCCAGCTGCATGTAGTACATCATCTTGGGAGATAGTTGCCCCAAATAAAGTGTCTCGTCATTGGGCGTCTCATAAATTGTGCGTCTTATGGGACCAACGAAACGAAGCCATCAGCTTCAATGAGCTAACTGACCTCGGCTTTGTTGGCAAGCTCCAATTCGACAATTATTTATACGCACAGCAGGGAGGGTACAAATAGTTTTGCGTTGTAGGCGCAAATCAATGGGACGTATGAAGGATAGGGTAGCGCCAGTAATACTGGTGACTATGCCTAGAGCGAGAAATATGTTTTTATTGGACTACTCTACGGCTGAACGTCCAAGCTCAGTGACAAGTGCTTCTGTAAGCACTTGAAAACAATTTTCCATCAAGCGCGAAAATTGACAACTTTCTGGCGCGTTGTCAACATTCCCGTCTATACGCACAATCACATGTTCACAAACTGTTTCATTGGTTTGGTTTGGTGTGGCTTGACAGGCGCATTTAGTCGCTTCACGCCTTGTCAGTTTGAGGTTGCTCCCCGGTAGGGGAACAGCGGTTTGTTGGACGTTGTACTTACCTTGTTGCTGCGCAGCGTCACTTTGCCGCCACAACGCGCACAACATCGAATATTGCAGTAATGGCAAATGTGGCCAACACCATCAGCAAATTTGGTCTTAAGGCATATGTGACATGTCGCATCAAGCTCGACGCCGGCTTTTTTCTGCTGCTCCGAACGTTGACGTATTTGCATCTCCAATGTGACAACTTCATCTTGCTTGCGACTGTTGTGAAAACGGAAGGGTAAAAGGGAAAATTGCCCCCAATATTGGGTTGAAATTATACTTTGGCAGATGCTGGAGGTTCCTGTGAACCTGTGATTTAAATCCGCCCAAATCTAACTCAATGGGGGCTTGGCAATGTATTGCACTCACCGCATTATCTCGTTCTGCTTCTCCTCCTCCTGCTTTTGTCGCATAAGCACATTTTCAATTTGCATTCGCTCGTGAGGCGTTAGATGCGATAGGTCGGGCATCTCATCCATGATTTCCTCGCTGCTCCTATTGGTAATTGTTGTTGAAATGTTCGAGAGTTTGGCGCACGGGTTTGCTTAAGATGTGGTTAGTTGTAAGTTAAGTTGATTATTGTATATCGGTTTTTTTTGCTAAAATATTTATTTGGTAATAATTTTGGTTACGGTTGCGATTTGTTCGTTGCTGCGATGAGTTTCTTTATTTATTTATTTTTATTTTTTTGAATCAAGTAAGACGTTGTAGCTTTTAGCAAAAGTTGGATTGTTTTTTAAGCATTTGTTGAAATTATTTTTCTTGAATTTATTCTAATTTGAGTTACACTAAATATCTTAATTTATTAAATTTAAATTTTATAATAAATATTCATAACTTTATCGAGATTTGGTTTAAAGCTTTTTGGTTAGACTTTGCTTATTTATTTATTTAATTTTTTTTTTGTCGAAGTTGAGTGTGTTTTTATAATGCTATTAAATATTTATAATCCAGATTTTATTTTTAAACCTTTTTGATAGAAAATCACAGAGTAAATTTCTAAACATATTTGCGTTTCAGTTTATAAAGTTATTAATTTTATTTTTTTTTTGTTTTGTCGGCTTATTTTGTTTCTTTTTATTTTATTATAGGAAATTCGTTGAATCTTTTATATATGGCGCTAAGAGTTTTTCAGCTGCTTTTCCGTTTCCGTTCCCTTTATATTTTCTTGTTCCGTATTAGATGATCATTTTGTGTGCTTTGAGTGTTCTCTTGTGCGTGGCTGACTGTGTTTGTGTGTATGTGTTGTGTTCGGTTTGATTCCGAAGTTTTCTGCGTAATCCTTTCACCTTTGTCCTAGGTATATGCGTCCGTTTCCATGTTGACTGCAATTTGAAGAGAATAATTCGTGCCGCTTTTTGCTTTTAGTTTGTGCATCATTCTCGTCCTTCATTATGTCTGTTCCTTAATCCGTAGCCCATTTAATAAACTATTATTTACTTCAATGTTTTTCTCTTGGATACACTGTTGTTTTTGTTTTTGTCGCTTTGTTCGCTGAGCCATCTTTGTTGCCATTTTTAATGCTGTAGCTTAAAATGTAAAGTTGTCAGCACTGCAAGAAAAATAAGAAAAATAAGTACAGAGAATTTCTTTGGGACTAGGATTTATTTTTAAATATTAAACAATTCGATTTTTTAATTAATTTTTAAATATTAAACAATTCGAAGTAACTTTGCCGGACAGATGGAAAATGATAACCTACTTTCTCTTAAAAAAAGCTAAGTGTTGTATGTTAACCTTTGGATTGGCGGATTTCGGATTTTTTTGTTTTGAGATCGATCTTCTTTATTGGCAACCAACAACACACGAGTAATAAAACAAAAAAAAATTTTTTTTTGTCGGTTGTATCAAAAAAAGTACATACTGAAATCCATTTCGCCAGAATTTCGCCGATTTCCAATTTAAGAGGAAGTAGCCATGCCTACTAGAATGTTTCAAAGTCTATAGTGATTTTATTCGAGTTCATAATTTTTTAAAATTTACTAGTAATATCCCTATTGAAATTTACTGTCAAAGAGTTGCCACCAAGTATCAATGAAATAATTTAAAAGTTTTTGCTTTAAAAAATGATCTAAAAATCTTTTTGGTATTAAATATATTTAGAGAAATTAAAAATTAATTTGCGAAGTGTCACAAAACCTCTCCTACATAATTTGACATTGTGAGATTTGTGATAACTTTCCAACTACTCAATTCAGCAGAATGCGAGAAAATACCTTTAGTTTGGTTTGTCACATTTGTGTTTATTTCGCAGGTAAAATCAAGATTTGGTTTCAGTTTTATAAAAAAAAATTAATATAGTGTAATAAACACCCTATACATTTTTTGTCGAAACTTACTCCTGAGCATTACTTCTTAAAACTTTCCATTCGGATTTTACCTATAAATTCCGTTAATTCTAACCGATTCTGATGAAAGTCCAAATTTACCTTAAAGAAGATATTAATTCGAGTAACACGGTTAATCAAAGGTGGAGATGGATCGATTTTGGATTTGGATAAGAATTTGTTTATTGGATTGATTCAGTTCAATGGCAAGGGGCGGGAAAATAAGTACATTTTTAAATACATATAAATTTATTGAATTTTCTTGATTTTCGAAACAGAATGATATTAACATGATTTAACAATCTTCATCTTCTGAGGAAATATGCCCACCATCTGGTAAAGTTTCGTGTCTCCAGCTCTTATAGACTCGAAAATCTAGGCGTTTGTAGAGACGAACGAACAGATGGTTTGGTATAAAGGACTTGTGATCAGCCACGCCTCATTCTGTCAATAATATACATTGCAGTCCTTGGACTTACATCACTGCATATTTTTTATCAAAAAGCAGGACATGCTGAGTTTGCTACGTATCCAGATGTGGACTCTTAGTAAGTGACACGGGACATGCCGCAATTACAAACTTTCTTCCTGACGTATCGATTTGCGTTAGATCAGATCTTATGATCACGGAATTATTTCACAACACGAAATTTAGATCTCTTTACACAAGTCGGGAGACTCGGGCTGAAGGCAGCGCACGTGGAAATCTTCGGTGGCAACAATGAAGCACGGATGGGTCCAAAACCAGAGTATCTATTGCAATGGGCATCCCAGCGTCTTTCAACCCGAGATTCATGAAACAAAGGAACTAGGTGAGCAATTGTTTTCATTTATTCAAATAGCCAAGCAGCTATTAGTTCGTTGTCATCATAGAACATCTCTATGCCAAAATTTTCTACAACTCCTGTATTTCCTTAACAGAGGATACCTGGAAACTCAGGAGTTGATGCAAAACGCGATCAGTGATGATCTAGCACGACACGTTGTCTCCACCCCCACTACATCTCCAGCGGCTTTCAGTGGTATTGGTTGGTTCACAATCAAGACCATGGTGAAGAAATGGGCAGCAGGAGAACATTGGAAATGCGTTTAGCGTTAATACGTGTGTGCGGTACAAAACATCTAAAGGAAGAAAAAAACCTATATATATTATAATAAGAGCGGAGCTTTGTTTTCAAAAGCTAAGGAATGCTTCTTCTTAATATGGCTGAATCTTTGTCTTTTCCAATAGCACTTTACAGCTTATAAAAATGTCTGCGAGTTGCTATAATGGTGAAGCGGATGATGACGTGCATCTTGTTCAGATCATAAATTATCGTAAATGAGTAGCTTATTTGCTGACTATTTTATCAGTCGTCCTTAGGTGGACCATGGCACAAGGACCTAAAGCTTATAGCCGAATCCTAACGACGATGTCTTGAATTAATAGAGACTTTCTTGGGGAAATACAGTAAATGCGATTGAAACTAATGACTTTCTTTAAATTGATTATTATAATATAATAATTAATTATTATTATAATTATTAATTAAGCTCATTTAAAAAAAATTAACAGACAATAATGGGCAAATGCGTATGCCATATGCAAGCTTGAAACAATTCATCTATGTATAAAAAAAATATCGCCCAAATGGCCGCCGCGGTAGGTTCTTCAGGATCGTATGCGAAAATTGTTATTTTCGACGCCTTTTGTTCTCTTTTCGATATTCCCGACTGGCCTCAACTCGTTTCTTTTCACAGAACGACCAATTTTTGTGTACCTCGGTACTACTTTTAGGTATTGTTCGATCGTTAAACGATACAAGAATAAAACTAAGCAGTCTTGATCTTCTGAATTACAACTGTTTAACAACCATATCAACTCTGAATAAATGAACTTGTCTAAATGTATTTACATTTAGGGTATTCACGCTTTGTGTTGAGCTGAGGACTTTTACAAAGTCCAATACGTGCTGGAAATCAACCAATCTACTTTTTCGCTGCTGAGTTGAGTTTTTGAGAAAGTGTTGCACAATATGGCTATCGTTGCCTTTTCAGCACTGCAAAATTTTTAATTTTTGAGCCATTTCGTGATATGAAAAACAGCGAGTTACCTTATTTGCGCTAAAAAAAGAGCGCCAAATTGAAAATAATCAAATTGAATTTACGCAAGTAAAAAAAGGTTGTGCTTTTTTTTTTGGTCGAAATTAAGTGAATTAGACTTAATTAGTAGTTTTTGGAGTTAACGCAAGTAAAAGATTAAAAATAGATGCGAATTGGAAAATGCTGGGGCTGTACTAGGCTTAATGTATGCTTGAACTGTTATGGAGTTACCCTCAGCATTTGAACAAATCTCGCTCTAATGCCAATCTTTTGGATTCCGGATGTGGAAATGGTTGCCCTGACGCGAGAATATTGTGGTTTTCATATCCTCTTCATAATTATTTAGAACATCATCAATTTGTGCGTTGACACACCATCCCATAGTCATAGTATTAAAAAAAATTTAGTTTTTATACCATGAATTTGTTTTAGCAGTCGAACCTTCAATAAAATTGATTACACCTACAGCTTCAATTGATATAGATTTTAAGCTTTATCTCGTTATTTTATTTAAAGATTTGAATTATTACGTTAATTTGCATCAATTTACAAATATGTACAAACGCACGAGAACAAACTCAAATTTAGTTTTTCTGATAACCGATGTAACACATAGCTACAGGGTGCGCCATTTGAATGTGGTCGATGGAAATATTGAATAACTTTGACAGATTTCAACCGATTGACGTCGTCGAACACATTTTGGAAAGGTTATTGCATTACAATTTTAACCATGAATTGATTCACGCCCAAAAAACGCGCGGAAATAGTGACAATGTTCATTAATTGTAATCGTTCAGTTGTTGCAACACAGCGTGCGTATCGTCAAAAGTATCGCGGTCGTTCTGCGCCTAAAAGTGACACTATTCGTCGCTTAGCTTCAAATTTCGAGAATCACGGGTCTGTAGCGGACCGTCCACATACAAATCAACCACGTCCTCGACGATCAAATGAAAATATTGAAGCTGTTCAACGTTGCAGAGAATCCTTCTGTCTCGTACCGCCGCCGGTCTCAGCAACTAAACATCAGTGGAACTACTTTGAGGAGGATTCTGAAAGATGATTTGGATATGTTTCCATATAAAGTGCAGTTAACCCAAAGATTATTGGAAACAGACAATCCGCGACGCGTGGCTTACGCCAATAACGTTATTCGAGTGAGTGAATCGGAGCCCGATTTTTAGGAGCGAATTTTAATGACTGATGAGGCCCATTTCACGCTATCTGGCACTGTAAATAAACAAAACTGTCGCATTTGGGGGAAACAAAATCCTCATACTATCCATCAAACTCCACTGCATGATCAGAAAGTGACTGTTTGTTTCTTCAGAGTTGGGGAAACTGTCAATGGGGATCGGTATCGATGGATGTTGGCACACTCTGTTTTACCAGAAATGCGTGAAAAAGGTCTTAAAGGCTTTTGGTTTCAACAAGACGGCGCGACATGTCACACCGCGAAATCAACGATGAACTTCTTGCGGCAAAAGTTCCCAGGAAGTGTGGTATCAAAAGGGGGGATATTGACTGGCCACCGAGATCGCCCGATTTAACGGCACCGGACTTTTTTTTGTGGGGATTTTTAAAAAGCAAAGTGTATGCCAACAAACCGAAGACTTTAAACGAGCTTAAGGACAATATTCGAGCCGAAATCACTGCGATATCACCCGAGATGCTGGCAAATGTCATGGAAAATGCCAGAAAAAGAGCTGAATTTTGTATCCGCAATAAAGGAGGTCATTTGATTGACGTTGTTTTTGGCAACTGAATGGAAAAAATTGTAACCACATTCAAATGACGCACCCTGTACTTTAGCTACAGACCTAATTAAAATAGTTTGTTTGTTCTGCCTCGGTAATTTTTATTCAGCTTTTTGATTTGAATGCACTTTTAACCAATTTACAAATGTAAAAAAACTCTGGAAATAAGAAAGAAACTCAACAGCTCAACTCATGAAACTTAACAGGGTTGTTCACTCTTTGGAATGTTGACTTTTTCAACTAACGGTGAAGTCCTTAATTTAACACAAAGCGTGAATACCCTAACTATAACTGCTGTAGCAAAACCAAATAGAGAAAATTCCTAATACTTTAATGAGACAATGTTAACAAGATCCAACAATAAGAAGGTCACGTGTCTCTCCCAAAAGAGAGCGGGTTCACTTTTTGTTTGAGAATATTTATTTTTAGAAAAACTCATGTGAGTTTAATTTATGATAAGTCTATACATCTATGTAAAGTTTTATCAAATTTAGTCCAGTATTTCATATAGCTACCATTCGATTCTTTGCGGCACCTTGTAAAGTTCTTTGCATCTTGCATGTTAACATTGTCTCTTTAGTTAAAGGAAATATGTTGTTCTTCGTTTGTCTGTCATTATTATAAAATTCACTTTAGATAGCACGTAACATAGTCATAAGCCCCAAAACTTTTGGTAACAACTCACTCACTCAACCCAACTCTACATTCGAAAAGGCACTTCTCTACCATCGTCATTCACGCATTATTCCATCCATTACAAAATTATTTAACAACCCATTCAATAAGCAGAGTATCAAGTTGCAATGCTTCACGTTGCTGTGGATTCAATTCGAGGTGATAGATGAATTGTCCTGCTTTGGAATCAAAAATATTATTGAGTCTACCACTCTGCTACGCAAATCATATTAAAAATAGATATTCTTGTAAACCTTGAAGTCAAGTGTGATTTAAAACATTGAAGCCAACGTAGCTTTCGTCAAGCTAGTTCGTACCGTTTCGTCTCATTATAAATATCATAAAATGTAAGGAAGTTTATAAGTAATTATGTTTCGGAAATGTAGACGAAAATACAAATTTTCTAAAAACCATGGTGTGACGGGGTGCAACTGCATATAAAGACAAACAGCCACAGCGCACAAGAAACGGCTGAGTAATAGTAGACGTCAACCCATACATATACCCAAAGGACTCGAGGATGCAGTTGAATCGGTGGGTGTCAAACGCACTGAACTGCTTTGAACGTAGACAAGGAGCTGAAGTAAGCAGCCGCTTTATCTGCTACCGGCTGAGTGCTTGTCTGAATGAGACTTTTCATAAGCCTGTTTCCATAGTGTCTTTAGCTAGTATACTCGATCAATCGTTTAATCAAAAAATTGACTAACATATGCCCGAGCGACGTCCAACCTATTTTTTTTTCAAAGTGTATCTGTTTGGAAGTAGAGCGGAGGAGCACATGCATACAAACTTGTATGCACGCCGAAGAGCTTCAGCATCAGGGATGCAGCTTTGATTACATTAATATTATATGAAATTGTCTTTGTTTGTACGCTTACCCTTAGGGCAGGCAGGCAGGCACACACTACAAGAGGCCCACACGGATTAAAATCACACACCATAGTGTGTCTATGTCCTGTTTAAGCTTTGTTGATGTTGTTGTCGATGAATTCCTGGTTCATTCAGCATTGGATATAAGGCTCATGAATGGATAACACACGGAATGCAGATATGTATGTATGTCACTGCCTATAAGAACATACTCTAGAACTAGAACAGCAGCATCGTCAGTTATTTATGCTAAATTTATTGCATAAGGAGTAACTGTTGGCTAATTCTAGGGCTATGAGACTATAATTTATGGGTTCAATTGAGCGTTTGGATAAATAATATATTTCTCAGCTTATAAAGCGCTGCATAAAAAACAAATATATAAATAAGTATATTATATTCCTAGTATAATGTACAAAAATTGAGGAAATTGAATAGAACATAATGTTTTTACTGCAAACAAAGTCAGCTCTTGTATGTGCTTGTGTGTGGGTGGAAGAGTGTGACGTCTGACAGAGAGCCAAACAATTGGCCAAAATATTAGCAGCTCATTTGACGGGGCCACAGCAAACTTAATACATACAAAATCTCTCCAGACCCAAAAAATTACTTCTAAAAGTTGTGAAAGAAGAGCGCAAGGAAAAGAGACTCAGAATCTACCACAGCAGAGCTTCGCTCTCGTACGCAATTTACGTGCTCTCGACTTTTACCCACACACACACGAATAAACATACGAATAAATTTCCCAGTATTTATTTTTGCCCTTTTGCGAAGTAGAGCAAAACGCATGATAGACAAAAAGGTCTACCCGAGCATAACTAATTTATATGTATGTACTTTATAAATGCACTATACATATATGCATATGTGTGCCGACTAGTGCATATGTTTGACCAAAAAAAATATAAATAAGAAACGACTAAGGATATTCCTTAATGTATAAAACCAGAGCAAAAAGAAAATACTCAACCACAAACTTCGTTAAAATAGTTTAAAAATATCCACAATCGTTCAACTGTGCAATCTTATACTATAAATTTTATAAATCAACCTTCTCCTTGCATAATAAATAGCATTACCCTGTAATACAACACCCTGACCAAGGCAAATGTTAAAGTTCGCAGAGATGCGACCAGGAAAGCTCGGTTGAGTAAAGAAACTTCAATGATAATTGACTTTTTCAATTACCAATTGAAATGAAGGAACTGTTTTAAGGCAATGCAGATAATATATGTAAGTATGTTTATAGGTATGTACTTGGTTTTTGTTCACATCGTAAGTTGGAGGTGGGGAAAACTAGTTTAGATAAGCGCATTCTTCAGCTATTTCTCGGGGGAGGCTGTAACCCCTAGAGGACGCGTCGCAGGTGGCGGATAGCGAACGCCTCCCAGATATGGGTGGTAGGAGAGAAATCAAATATCTCCCGCGGACCAAACACGCCCAGAGAAGGTAAACTCTGTCAAAAAATCACATGGCAGGACTGGATGCCAAATCCCAGTACGTCCCACAGACGTGTTGTGGTTCGCGAAAGGCTGGTAACCTTTCCAATAAAAACACCCCTACCCAAGAAACGGTAACAAGCCTCGGAAATGCACAGGATAACTCGTTGACGACTTTAAGCTATCGAAATTGTCGCAACGATCGTGGCAACAACTGAAAACACTCGCTCGCAACCGAAATCGATGGAAGGAGTTTGTTTCCGCCCTATGCTCTGTATAAGAGCGACAACTTCAATTATATTGTTCTTGTCAAGGAAATAATAATAATAATAATTCTTCAGCTATGTCAAAGAGTTGAAAAGCTCCAATTGAAAACTATTTTAGTGAAGACAACAATTATGTTGTGATTGTTAATTTTTTGTTAGCAACTATTTTTTTTTGATTTTATAAATAAGTAGAAGCTTTGGCCGCAAATGCTGTACCACACCGTCAAAAAGATCAAAAATATATTATTAGATGGGTCGTTATATCCAAACATATTAAATAGAACAACGCAATTATACGCTTACGCTTACAAAAACAGGAATACGCTAATAGCGACTGCAAAAATCGGTCTAAGAATTAACATCCAAAAGCCCAAATACATACTGTTTTGATCACAAAAAAAAAACAACCACTAGAAATGGAAATTGGAAATCAGAAATTTTGTGAAATTAGTAAGCACGTTCACATATTTTAATTGCAAACTGACAAAAGAGTAAAGAATTTCTCTCATACTTAGCAAACCCTAGTACAGTGAACTTTTGAGTTATAAACCCTGCTTCATTTGACAGCCCAATTAACTTACACCAGAGCAAAGCTTGCGAATGGCTAAAATTGTTTACCAAAATGATGGTTCCGTTCGTCAAACCGATTCAAAATACAAATCTGGAGTGAGAGCACTTACATCCACAGAAAATTACTGTCACTTGTCTACGTCGACAAACCACAGACACTTGAACACCTGGAATTTAACAATCGAAGAGTTATTGGCTAAATACGGCTTAAGATTTTCTATCCAGTCAAGTCAATCTTATAAAAAATATATTTCTTTGTTTAATTGTTAGTTAAACTTGTGTAGCTCTAAAAAAAAACACCCTTTAGTTCGGCTTGTTTTCTGCTACGCTACTGATTAAAAATGTCTTGAGAAAAGTACAAACTTTTGAAAAGATAATTCGTGGAAAAATATTTGGCGCATAAGATAGAATGATGAACTGGAACTACTAATCACGTTATGAGAACGGACATTTCAAAAGCAAAGAAAGTTACAGGAGGCGAAAGCTTACTCCAAATACGCAAGAGGAAGACCAAGATCAATATGGATTGATGAAGCAAAAGGAGATGTACAACTTAGGTTGGAAAACTGGAAGGAGACTACAACAGATCGAGCAACATGGAGGTAAGTTGATCAGCAGGCTAAAGCCAAACAATAAAGATGATCTTAACCTTAAGTAAATTGCTTATTGTCGAAAATATGTACGATTTCTGTAGAAGTGAACAAGTTTTACATTTTGAAAAGTAAGTATTACGGATTGTTTTTACGATATATCTATTTCTTACCGTATCGTTTCTTAACCCTCCGTTTGGCATAATAAGTGGTTAATAATTAATAAAGGAGACCATTACCCATATTTTTCTTAAAAGTCCAAATTCGCGTGATCGAGTTACTTAAGTTCCAGCAAATTACGAAACTTAAAGGGCTAGACGCAAAAGAAAACTTCATATAAAATAACACCTCACAAATGTTTGGTCCCAAAAAGTTCTCCGAGATGGTATGGTAGTGTAGCAGAGTATCGGTGTTGGTTTATTTTTTGTTTTTTGACGCCAAAACCTCGCTTTAGATGGCGCTATCAGCAAAAATCAGCTGTTCGGATTTGGCGCCATAAACAAAATTTAAGTGCAAGTAGTTATATTGAACATGAAAAATAATGGCTGGCCGACAAAATCATTGCGGATCGTTGGAAAATTATAAGAAAATAACTATAATACTAACTTTAACATCAAAATACAAAAACATGGCATTTGCCAGAAAATAATTAAAATTATTGCATCACTAGCGGGAACATTTAGGCAATATGTTTTGATTTTGTTCTCTTTAGATTTAATTAAATAGGGACTACTTTTAACTTCTTTAATATTAAAATATGAATGTTGTTGAAACTTCTAATTGTAGTGTGACGATCTTATGATCTTATCCATGGACTACTCGCTCATTATCGATGCGCGCTATAGTTTCTCACGTGTACATTAGGGTGGCCATTTTCGCAACATCTTACGATTTTAAAAACGCTACTGCCTAAAAAGTTTCGACTTTACATGCATTTTGCGACTTTAAAATTTAAAAGAAAGTATTTGATGGTGTCGAAAATAGGTTAAAAATTTAAAAAAAAAAACAAAAATATGTTTCAAATATAATCGACGGATAATATAATTATCTACAGTCAATTACCGAAATTTGTTAAGTACAATCAGAGATATATTCGAAAAACGGGTTTGTTGCAATATCAATACATAAATTTTAAAGCTAGATAGATTGTTTTCTCATGAAAACTCGCTGGCCATCTGCAAAGGTTTTGCATTTTGGACCATCAAGATCGTTTTGTATAATAATTGTATAATAACCTTTAGCATATACTATTGTTGTATGTATTTTGATTGGGCTCACTGGAGCGCTGAATCAGACCGATTGCAAATAAAAATACATTAAAAAAAAACAAATCCGTATCACTTGCCTTATAATATTATAAATAACTAATATTAAGCTATACAACAGTTATGTTTGAATTTAAAATCTTTTTTCTTTCCATGAGTTCGAGAGTGACAGTCTTTGGAAAAATTACGTGTGCGAAACGTAGCTTAAAAATCTATCAAGACTCATTTTAAAATTTTACCTTTTTTTCTATGCTTTTTTATTAGGGTTATTGTATAATCAAGACAGTATAATAAAATAAAAATTAATGCAAATGACTAAAAACTAAATTTTCATATATGCTGTATAACAAATTTAAATAATTTAATTTCCGAATGGTTATGGCTAGATTCATTAATGTAATCTGATTTTTGCGTGTGTTAGAGTTTCTCAATACGGAGGATTTAAACCTTCAATGTGTTTGTGTCTATTCATGTTCGTGAGATATACGCATTTTTGTGAATATCATTTCCAACATCGTTTCAATTGAGCATAGTGAATGGCGTATTTTGTGCAACGTATCGAGAGGCATGTCAAAAATTTATTTTTTTGGAAAATTATTTGCACTGAGATCAAACTTTAGCAGATACTGCTGTTACTGCTCATCCATATCAAATATGTGTTCTATTTGCGATTTTTTTGTCAACATGTTTTCTTCCATCAAATCCACCTGAATTGTGGCTAAAATATCAAGATTATTTATCAGAATATATTTTGTTTCGAGTACGTCATGCATAACGTAATCCAGTAATGGAATTTACGCCGGAAGTTTATAATGAAGCTTTAATTCATATTGAAGATCTATGCTTGGCGATGGCGAATAAAGCATTAGGAGAATTGGGAATGCTGTCTCCTAATCGATGTAATTCAATTGGAAGAAATGCATCGAATCAAATTAATTATCAATTATCAATTAGTAATCGTACTGTCCAGATCGCAATGAACGTGAAAGAATTCGGTTAAGACAGACCCGTGAAGCGAGACATTCGACAAATAATAGTAAAATTTGGAATCGAGCTGAACTAATGTAAAAATATTACATTTTTACAGATAAGCTAAGTAGAGAATCGTACGATGTTTATTCACTATAAGGTTATTCAAAAAGTTTGGGTAGGACAAAGTCTGCCGGGCTCATTAATAAAAACAATGATGAACAATTTTAGTTTTCTATGCCAAGTTGCGACAAACCTTAAAGCACAAAAAAGGAAAAGCATTTACTATGAATCAAATATTGGTGTACAAACAGATGGCTGAAATCATTCTCATATCGACACTGATCACCTTGGTGAAAATAATTTATGTTCTGCCATGACTTTTGTCCAGTCACACACATTGGACCTTGATTGTAAAGGGCACGAAAATATTTATCCTTGTTTTGAACTACTATTGTAAGAATTATAATGTTTGTGGTACTCTCTACTTTAAGAATTTAAAAAATAAATAAATTAAAGTCCACTGCGATAAAAAATATTGTCAAGCCAGACATGTGACGTCACTCTAGGCGCAACACTACCTCGTACTACATGTATTGTAAGTACTATATATAACAAATTGAAGTTGGATACTTGGGTGATTGCCTCTTCATTGAGTACATTGCACTTTGTTAGTGTCTGAACTGTGTTTTCTTGGCACACACACAAAATTTGTTTGGAAAAATGTCTGAGAGTGTAATCCAAAACTATAAATGAGACAATGACTCAACAACTTTGCATTATTTTTCTCTGTACATTGTTGCTTTCATTGAGCTTTTGGCAATGGTCCCACCGCTTTAGTCACAATTATCATACTTAAACAATTGCCTAAATATAAAAATACTTTCTCAATTTTTGGTAAAACACTCATATGAAACTGCTTTATTCTACTTACAATTTTGGAGAAATTAACAAAATAGTGTACTGCCAGTTGTCGGAGCGTGTTCAGCAGAAAGGCTTTTATTAACTTTGAACTTTTTTGGCCAAACGATTGACAGCTGCAAAAAAAAGTTGTACAAATTTCATACAACTTGCGATAGCATGAGACATAAAAAGCAATTTTATGCACCCATTGAACCCGACGGTCGAAAAGAATAGAAGGCTACTCAGAAGTGTGGGAAGCGTGGGCGCTGGTCAATGGTTTCAAACAAGTTCATAGACACAAACAAAAAGCGGATGCTATTACGAGAACGCTGACAAAGAACGCTGCATTTATTATCCTTGCGCGGTATAGGACTGCATTGTGTATCTTTTATGACGTCTGTCCGATTGACTATGGTAAGAGTGTGTGGAGTGTGTGGGGGGGTTAGGTTAAGGCCTGCTGTGTGTTTGTGTAATTCATGCATGCAAGCGCCCAAACAATGGCCTCGCATGTCGTCATCATTGTCATTTGTCCGTAAAACATCCCTGCGCCTACTCTCCGTTGAGTTGTTGTGACGTTTGCCATTTTATTACACATACAAACATACTCACAAACAACAGCAACAACAAAATCAATGACTGCCTGTTGCTGCTGCTGCTGCTTAACAACTTTGCCTTTTAATTAAATTTTCCTCCCGCCACCCTACACCTACACCTACACCCAACACGCACACTCATTTCACACACTAGTCAGAAGCACACACATACACACACACACAAGCAGACCCACAACATTGATTGCATAGAGAACACTTTCATTATTGGCCCGACTGTTGCTGCAATTTAGTGGCCATTGCTTGGTGCTCTTGTCAGTTGTCATGGATTTAGTCGGTTCAGTCAGTCGTCTTTGGTATTACTTTTCACCTATCCACCTATCACATCTTTTGCCTGTATGTAATATTTATTTGCGTATACAGTATTGTTGTTGGGAGGGAGGCCAGACGACAAACTCAGACACTCGTAAACTATCGACTTGTAACTAGACTACATATTATCGACGATTGATCTCCAATCTTTGCCGAATAACCTTCAGCACATTTTTTTTAAAGAAAAATTAACTTTTAGAAATATGTAGGTAAATCGTGTGGTCAACACGTGCCAAGTTATTTAAAACACCCCTAAAAATATTATTTGCAACTAAAATATCATATTGATAAAAATTAATTATTTTACCATAAATTTAGTGGACTGTATTATTATATTGTGTCGCACGATTCTAAGATTCAAATCCTGTATTTTAATTTGTTGAATTTTTTGCCTATAACTCTCGCATTCGCTGTTCATTAACTAAGAGAGTGGAAATTATTCACTTTCTTAAAAGGGAAGGCAAAGAGCACCAATGACTAAAACTTTTAAAACAACTAATTCAAAATTTTAGTTCAAGGTTTATCTATAATGGAGACATTGCGTCAGTAAATTTATTCATTTTGGCTTTATGGCTTCTCTAAGAAAATACAGGAGGCTGTCAAAATAGTCGTTCAGGGAAAAAGCAGCTTAAGGATTACTTCACGGTGTTTTTTTTGACGGAACTACCGTGTATGTCTCCATTTGTCCAATGTATACAATTCCTCAAAATTGGGTGGCCTGGTTTAAATAAAAAAGGCTTAAGAACTACAATTCTTGTAGGATGTATATTACATCCTTGAGCTCACACACGCAAAAAAAAAAAACAGAGCTTAAAACCGGCTTTAAAAAAATGTAGATCGTAGTATTTAACATCATATGAGCTTTATTTTATAACTCATATCCTCAAAGTTACAGACTTAAATATTTTTCTGCAACTGTAAATATTCCCTTCGAATTAACTTATTTTCACGACAAAAAAAATATTATTATTTATCAATTTAATAAGAGACTATAATAATTTTTATATTTATATTATTATACTATTTAATAAGTTTATTTAATTTCGCACTTTAAGTCAAAACGTATAACGTTATGGGAGAATGAATATTAATAAATAATAGTTAAGTATTCAATCATTTTTACTTACATGCATTCATTTTGTAGACGGCGTTGTGTGTTCATTCGTTGTCTCCATTTATTTTTTTACTAGTATAAGTTGTTTTCTTTTTATTAACATAGTGAAGGATGTTGGATTTGTTTCAGGATTTTCACATTTATTTTGTTTTGTGAAACTATCTTTAATTTATAGTAAAAATGCCAAACTATTATTTCCCGATTGAATATTGCAGAAAAATAAGTTAAATTTTGAGCAGATGGTGACTAGTGAATAAACTTAAATATTTTCACTTTTTTTGTTTGTTAATTGTAAATGAGGCAAAAGTGTTGTAGCTTATGTTGTTGTTCTACTCGCTGTCGTTGTTGTTGCTATTGGAGCATGTATACTGCATGAGCGTCAGCTACTGTCTGAGTCTTAATAGTTATGCTGCATGGTTGGTGCCACAGTTGCAATGTCCCACAGTGCCACATATACACAGATGCAAGCATGTACACATGGTCACGAATAAGGGAGAGGGAGACGGAGACAGCCTCCAGCTGCTACTGTGGTGTGACGACAGGTTAAGAAGGAAATACTGGGAAGTCAGTTAATACTGGTTAAATTGTGTGGGCAATAAAAAGGATACAACAAAAACAAAACAAAAAATAGAGCGAACACAATGCACCAATAGCGTTGACACCAATTAAACTGTTTTTTATTGTAATTAACGATGTTGTTAGCAAACAAAGAGCAGGAAGTTCTATACAGGCGTATAGAATGTTGCTCATACGCACTGTGTGCCACATAAATGCTGCATACATTTTTGCGGTAATGAGTTTGTTTACTTATGTTGCGAGCTGTTAATTTTTCACTATGTGGCATGTGGCAGCTTGTGCATGTGTGGTGAAGTTGAGTGAGTGGGTTTTGGCACTCAGTTTATGTAGACGCACTTTTTTGGTATCTCTCAGAAAGGTTGCCCAAAAGTATGCTACGAAATGTTTTTCTTTAAATTGTTGCTATATAATGTAGAAATTTTTTAAACTGCAAGGAGTTAGAAGCTGTCTCTATTTTGCCTGTGTGCCTGCATATGCAATGCGTTTATCCTGTTCGACCAGCCAGCCATATGTGCAAGCGAGATAGACTGAGGCGTGAGGGATCACGGCCGTAAGCGACAACGACGCCAACAACAACGAGAACGACAAGTATTTCGACGACTTTCACGAGGACGACGAGTACTTCGGGAGAGTTTTAGGCTGGGCGGCGCAGAGCCAAGAGACATCGTTGTGTGTAGAGAAAATAAAGGCATTAGAAAATGAAGGAAAATAATATTGTACATATGTACATACATATAGTGAGTATGCTCAAAAAGAAAACGGGAAATAAACTTTGCATTTTTGTTACTCTTACTTAAAAAATTGGTTGCTGTTGTTGTTTTTATTGTTTCACTGTGGTTGCTTTGGTTTTTGCTTTCTAACAATTAAATCACATTGAATTTGCACTTAGACCAATCTATGTATGTATGTAACTACATATAAGTACGTATAAATTTTGTATACATATGTAGCCTCTTGTATAGTAGATGTATGCGTACATTTATACGTATGTATATCTATGCGTGTGAGTGTGTGTATGTGTACGCATAAATATATATGTATATATATTTACATATGCGTTGCCTTATGTACAGAAATGTACAATTATAATTTATAACTATTAAAAAACATATTTAATTTATTTTGTTATATGTTTTTTGTTGCTTTGCACAGTGCGCGCGACAAATGAGTTAATAGCTGCTTCTGCCTTTGTTGTTGGTGTGGCTACTATGCTGCGACTACAACGACGGCATCGACGACGACGGCAATGACTACGACGGCAACGACATCACGACACGACAACGACTGACGCCGAGCATTCAAGTGACAGTCCAAATGGGCATCGCCATAGCCATCCACGCTATTCGAAGCCAACGCCAACGCCAGCGCTAAACGTCAACGCCAGAGATAGAGTTGGAGCCAGAGCCAGAGCACGAGCTCACCTACGTTATGGTAGGTTGTTGGGTTTTTTTGCGTCGGCGTCGGCAACAAAGCAATGGCTAAGCTCCCGTTAAATGTTTCGCTCCCAACCTTGCGCTCGCTCTCTCAGTGGTGAAAAACCAAGCGCAGCACTCAACAGAAAGTTCACGTGAGTGTATGTGTGTGAGCACGCGTGCTTAGTGTTTTGATTCATATGCAATTCAAACACCTACAACACAAGCAAACTGCGCTAATAAATAATACATATGTATGTAGAGTAAGTATAAGCGAGTGCGCTCTTTCTTTTTTCTCTCTTATTGCCTTTGCTCTTCGCTGCTGCATTCATAAAACATACAAGAACCCTGAACATAACTTGTAATTGTTATTGTTGTTAGGATCATTTCGATCTTCATGCAACATTGCGTGTTGCAAGTGATTCCAGGACATGTGTCATGCCTATTCCCTTAGCCATTGCATATTGACTTGAGGGCAGAAATCGCTTAGTCAGCCTTTTTCTTATCTAAAAAATCCAAGTCAACGTCAACGGCTAAGCCCTACAGAATCATTGCTTTTCCTTTTTCCTGTTGGCCGGCCTACTCACGTGCGTGTATCTTTGTAGCTTGCCACACAGCTTCCAGCGGCAGCAGTAGAAGCAGTACCAACAACAAAAACATCACCAACAACAATACAAACAGCTTAAGTTGATTTCCTGCGGGGAGTCGTTTGTGTGTTTGTATGTGTTTGGTGAGTCGCGGCGTGCGTAGTTCACTTGATAGTGGCTACGTTTCTATTAAACGAAATTACAAACATACACACATACATATCTGTAAATGTACATGTGTATGTGATGCATTCGTGTGCGTGTAAGAGCAGTAAGCATACACAGTATACACTCTACACTGTACTGACGTCATTGAGCTTTATATTGATTTTCCTTTTCACCGAAAATTCTTGCGTTCGTGCGTTCCTCCGAGTGTTTGTTTGTGCGTTCGTTTTCCTGCTGGCCAACAGATGGCAGTCGTTCGTGGAAGCGCAATTAAGTGTTACTTACGCAGACGATGGCAACAACTCAGATGGAGCGGACGTACTATTCGCTTTGCCTATTTGGTCCAGCATTCGCCTTCCTAGGTTAAGGTTAATAACGTCATGTGGTATCATTCATCGGTATTTATTTGAGTTGCTACAGATTTATGCTGATTTAAATATAAATCATTTTTAAACGTGAGGGGTGTTTTTGGTTTCAAAAACAATTTGTATTAAGCTTCTTGGGGTCCCTCGTAGACGTATAGCATCCAGGTGATGAGCTTTGGCTCCACGTATCACATACAAAAATTTTGTTTTTATATAAACAAAAATATGCTTTTAAAATATTTAATACTGTAAAACGTTTCCTTAATAGACTAGGTACCCGCTAATAGGTGTCAGATATCAACTATCGAAATTGATTACTTGTTATGTTATGGGAAACGAGTTTAATTTTTTATTTTGGGCTGGGCTATATGTTGGTTTTGTCAAATGCAAAGTTTGAACTATGTATGTCTGTTCTCCCATATTATGAAAGAATAAGCGATGCTGAAAATGGTCCGAGGTATTTAATTGTTGCATCATTTAAATCTTGTCAGCATAAAAAATCCTGCAAAGTTCCAATTCTTCCGAACGATAGCGTCATGTCCATGTCCCCGGAGACTCGTTGACACTGGTTTTAACGATGTTAAGCAAATATCTATTAGTTCAAAACAAACAAAATTAGTTCGGATTCGGCTGAAAGCTGTAGTTTCCTGTTCACTTCACTCAGTTATTAACTGACATCCCCATGAAACTTAGCTCACTACTTAAGAACTAAAACCAATGGGATGGACACGTTGGAACAGTTGTACAATCAATCGTAACCTTTTCTTTTTTCTAATAAAATAAGCTGAATGTTATCTGACAGTTTGCAAATAAAAATACATTAATAAATATGCCGTACGTGAAAGTCGGGCGTGGCCGACTTTGGCATACCCTTTACTAAGAGCTATATATAGACACTTATGGGACCTGCCATGTCGCCTTTAGCCTGCACGAACTTACTAAATTTTCAAGTAAAAAAACACGTTGTGGTATTCAAAAAAGGAAAACGGCATGACTTTTAGCTTAGACAACAACCATGGAATGATAAGCGCCATCTGGCGTCCACTTTACACCAACGTTGAAGCTCTTTGCGAAAAATTCAACAATGCATTATTGTAGATTTTTTGAAAATGTCAAAATGACAAGCAAATGGTGGAAAGGCGCACAAGAAAAGAGCGGAGCAGAAAAGAAACAAACACACAAACCACCCCCATGATAAAATTGTTTGGCATTCAACCACCAAGTTAACCAAACTAAACCCTAAAGAATCCCAATAATGTAATTCACAACTGATTAATTTACTTATCGACTAATCATATCATTAACTTAATAATATAAGGGTTTTATTCCGGAGACAGGTTGATTTTTGTTTAGGCAGCGCGGTTAGGCATTGAACCCAACCAAACCCACCCACTCAGACTCTCTGCCGCCCACCTGACAGTCAGCCAGGCGCTCTCTTTGGCTGCTGTGTGCGCAGTCATCTCCATGGCAGAGCCAAAATCTCTAATGAAAATCATGAAAAATTCATGGCTGGCAGAAAAACAGTAGACCAGCTCTCGTGAGTAAACGGCAACACTTTGACTCTGCAACAACGAAAATCTACGAGCAGCGTGTTTCAAGTGCAACCAAAAGATTATTTAGTGTTTTGATAGCGTTATAACAATTATCGTAGCGTATTCCCAAGCGCTATTCGATACATCAATCCTTTTGAAGTTGGTATTCCTCTCGTTTGTCTCGAAGTTGCTCTAAACAAGGCTACAGCTCATGGAAAATTTCGCAAACGCCGCCTGACTCTGAAGTGTGAGTGCGTGTGTGTGCGTGTTTAGTCCGACTCATCGCGGCGCAGTGTGAAACGATTGTATAATTTCAGACACACGGAATACATGAAGGAATTCAAAAAAGGATGTGCCTAGTTCCAAAAGTTCAAAAATAAACACAAAGCATAACAAAGGCCTACAAAAGATACAAAAGTAGTGCTACGTAAACGCTAACTGAAATTTGATATTCTAATGCGCACCGCCTCAAAGTATACATCAAAATCGAGATACACGACATAATAACTCTCCGTTTTGTTGTTGTTGTTGCTGCTGCTGCTACTTTTAGCACAAACTTTTCGGTGAAATTTGTAGAAGCTCCAAAAGCGAATGTGTGCACAAAGCAGAATCGGGAAAAATTAGGCAAAAGCAGAGTGTATATAGGCGCAGTGACGTGTTTGAAACAGCGGGTGTGAGAGAGGGAGGAGTGGTGGAGTGGTGAAAGAGAGCGCACTAAGGTGGGGGGGCACACTGGGTGTTGACCGGGTGGTGTCGCATTACTTGCGGCCTCAAAAGAGAGCCAAAAACCGTGTCTAAAGAGAGACTGGCAAAGTGCGAGGAGACGAGAGAGAGGCATGTGGATGCCATCGTATGTGGAACGTGTTAAGCAAGAGAGTCAAAATGTATAAACAAAATGTAAACTTCAAATAAAGTTCTCTGCTTAAATGTAAAAATAATATTTTTAATGTGAATTAACCAACTTAACATATCATGTAAAACGCCTCTTTACTTGCTTTTTTTTAACAAGTTTAGCATAAATATTTAACAAATATACATATAACTATAATTAATGAATTAATCTAAGCAAGAAAATCTTGCCAACATCGCCATACATATCACTCTTGTAAAGAGAAACTTGGCATTAAGAATCTAATATAATTAAATCAAACATATCTAAAAGTCTATATCTATACTGAACATATAACTCTTTTATTGTATAAAAAATATATACAAAAACCTATCTATCGATACATATCTATGACGGAAAGTCAATTCAACGTAAGATAAACTTAATATAAAAGTTAATTATCAACCACAATTGCCAAAGCAATATAGACATAAGAGAGATTTTTAAGATTGTCGAATACTTTATTAAAACGCCATTAAGAGGACCAATGACATACATTAAGAATCAATGAGTTTGGAACGCATTAAATCTAAACTTGAATCCGATCCAATGCTAAAGGTAAGTCCAAGAATATATTTTAGAAAATTTAAAATTTAATTATTCTGGTCTTATCAATGCGAGCAAAGCCCTGCACCAAAAGGTATTCAAAAAATAGATATTCCTGCATTAGATATTAAGGCAGAGTATATTTTTTTAGCCAACATGATTTTTTAATCATGGCCAGTGAGCGCCAATAAGAGTTAACGAATTGCTTTATATGAAAGTGCAAGCCAGTTCATATTTTTGAAAGGGCTATTAAATTAAGCCAAATTCTTATTTTTGGACTTTAAAAATAAAAGCTTTGCAGTCTTATTTTAAGCCAATTTTTATTTAAAAATTGAAAATAATTCTTATTTTTCAATTAATCAATTTTTATCATGCAAATTTTAAATAAAAATGATTGCCCAATTTTTATTTTATAAAATAAAAATAAGAGGCATTCTGCAAATCTGTGATATATATAATGGAAAATAAATGTTATTAAGCAATCTTTATTAAAAAAATTTAATTTAAATATCTTTTGAACCAAGGGTTGCATTTCCAATGATTGTCACATTCTATCAATTCTATACGCATTTCTATAGTTGCGTAACATTTCCTTGAAGGATCAATATTAAAGATCTACAAGTATGAAAATTTGTATATATAAATTTATCGTATGGTTTAAGGCGCTTCAAAATTGGAGTCATTTAAAAAAAATGGCATGCTATAGTCGGAATGTTCCTACAGTACCCGTCTCACTTGTTATTTAACAACTAGTGAGCCCGGCAGACGTTGTCCTGCCCAAACTTTTTGAATACTCCTAAAGTGTATAAACATCATAAGATTCTCTAGTTACTTATCTAGACAATCATAAGATTTTTGGATTAGTTGTTTTCATGATTGGCTAAGAAGCCGTATAGACCACCTTAAGTATTTTTAAGAGAGCTCGTATCTCTAATAAATGTATGTCCCACACAAACTACATTTCAAACCCTTTGCGACTACGCTTCTGTTTGCACTGAATGTCCAATACTCGGTGTTGAACCATTTCCTACTTAGCTATATTCACGATATTCACAAAAATGACTATATCGCAATAGGCTTAAAACCTCCGTATTGACAACCTCTAATATACGCAAAAAGATTTGAAATTCATCGACTCCTTCAAGAGAACTTACGTAAAACATTAGTTTCTTTTATATAGATTATATAGATGAAGAAATAAACAGAATGTATTCTGCCTTCCACTAAATAATTTTTTTGTTGGTTTTTACTTTCTTATTGTGCTAAGTCTGAGTGGTTATGTTGCTAGTTATGTATTAAACCTTCCGTAGAGACTCCAGTTTGATGGAGTTTGTTGTATTCATCAGATTAATTTTGTAAACGATTGCACATAGGACTTTACTATGAAGCAATGTTTCCAGTCAAAGCATTTACAAGGAGAGCTTCAAATAACAAAATTCTAATGAGGAAAAAACGAGCAGATTTGGACTTAATTCAATTACCTATATATTATTATTATACACTTCTCGCAAAAATTAAGGGAACAGTAAAAATTTTTAAATTTTTGGGTGATTTTCAACAGGCTGTATTTCAGTGAAAAATGGTCGGACAGGAAATAAAAAATTAAGCTTTTAAAGCTTGAAAGCTCTAGTTTTCAGATTATTTTAAAACAAGTTTTTAGGAGTTCCGGTTCTCATGCAATCTTTAGATGAAGCGCAAAGAAAAATTTTTCTAAATTTTGTACATTTTGTTTTTAACTCTACGGCAATGGGAAAATTTTTTTGAGCTACACCAATGCATGGATCACACAAAGTGTTCTTAAGAGAGTGATCGATTTTTTGATTTTGAAAATGATTACGGTAAGTTAAGGGACAAAAACCTTGTTCCTTTAATTTTTCTTTAATTTTGATCAATTGGTCTAGGAAAACCGTTTAACCGATCGATTTTAAAATTTGAGGGGCTCTTTGGGGTACATTAGGCTGCAGAATTTCACTTTTATCTAGCTTTTGCACTCATATCATTGAAGATACAGTTAATTAACCAAAAATTGGGAAAAGTTCATTTTTTTTTACTTTTTTCAATGAAATGTTAGAAGTAAAAAAAAATTTTTCTCCACTAATTCTTGACTGTATTTTTTAGGAAATTTTCCACAGATAATGAAATTCCCAGTTCGATTGCTGTGCGATCAGTAGTTACAGAGATATCGGCAGTTAAATGAAAAAGGATCCTTTAGTGTTCAAAATTCAATATCTCAGAGAGAAATGGTCGTATCGGGGTCCTGTAAAAAGCATCTTGAAGCTGAATAATCAGGCTTTGTGATCCATGCATTGGTGTAGCTCAAAAAATTTTCCCATTGCCGTAGAGTTAAAAACAAAATGTACAAAATTTAGAAAAATTTTTCTTTGCGCTTCATCTAAAGATTGCATGAGAACCGGAACTCCTAAAAACTTGTTTTAAAATAATCTGAAAACTAGAGCTTTCAAGCTTTAAAAGCTTAATTTTTTATTTCCTGTCCGACCATTTTTCACTGAAATACAGCCTGTTGAAAATCACCCAAAAATTTAAAAATTTTTACTGTTCCCTTAATTTTTGCGAGAAGTGTATATTATTATCATTAGTTTCCAGGACATATAGTAGATGTTGGTGCGGACCGATAGACAAGCATAGATCGCCTGGTTGTATCAAGCGTTTTCCTGGTCTTGCAATTTGCAAATATAAAATACCCGAAGTCCTTTAAACTAATATGCTTATCATAGCTTCGGATAGCAGTCCATCCGTCGGTATGAACACCGATGAACACAGATCTCGGAAACTTTAAGAGCTAGAGATACGAAACTTTACTAGTTGATGCGCATTTTACTTGGGGCTATATGATATAGCCAACAATGAATCCCATTTGATCAAAAACAGTTGACTATATTATATAACTCCTATAGGATCAATCGGTTTTTGGTTTGTTTGTAAAGATATTTGAACCAAATTCGGCATTCAGTTCTTTTTTAAAGTACCAAAGCACTGTGCCAAATTTGATCAAAATTGTTTGACTATATCATATAGCTGCCATAGGCACGACCGGTAAAAAAAAAATCGTTGCTTTAAATTCTTCTGTTTTTTGTTTATCAAATTGGCAATCAAAAGTCTTTGGTGTTTTAAAGCCACATACCGGAATTTATCGCAAGCTAGTGGTACAGGGTATCCCAAAGTCGTCCGCGTCTGACTTTACTTACGCCATTTTTTTAACGTGTAGCTCTGAAGATTGCTTCGTTCAGTGCCTTAATATGTAAACAGAATGCCATTAAGTTCAGTGAAGGCAAAAAATATACTCACTACCACATACTGAGCACGCAAGTAATCAAGCAAATTTAGACGCAGAGCCTAAAAGCATGCAACAAAGCTTGAATAAAATCAATATCGAGAGTATGTGGGTGTGTGTAGGTGTAAGTAAAATCAACCCTCTCGTACTGATGGTAGCGATTGCAAGCTTTGAACTACCTACTCGGATGGTCTGCGTCAGTGATGCCAGAATAATAAGATTTCAAAAAAAATTATAAAAAAGCTACAATTCAAAAATAATTTAAACTCTTTTAGTACTTAAACATTTTTATTATATTAAATTACTTATGATTTCATCAGCATCAGCAGAGTCTTCTTCATCACTTAAATATTTATTAACGTAATTTGTGATATTTGCAAAAATAAATATTTCAGAGCTTAAACATTGTCCCATCTATTAAATTTTGAATTTATTTTTCTCAAATTTACGCCATATTCGCTATTTATGCATTCATATAAAATTTTTCGTAATTTGTAGCTAATTTTTAGCAATCATTTTTTTTAACCGTGCATTGTCTGTTTCAGTTTCAATCATATTGGATACGATATGTTCAAGTTCAATCTAGATAGCTTATTTTTTACACTCTCAGCTATCGATTTGACAAGCTGTTACGTGTATGACGTCAGTGAAAGCAATATTAATTTACCGATATACCAATGAAAATACTTATAAATATGCTAGAATCACAGCTAGAAGCATTTTGAAAAGTTTATAAGCTATTTAATTTTAAAATATGCTACATCTATCTATAAAAAAGCTAAAACGTCCATATTGATCCGCCTATGGATATATTAGAAATTAATGTTCCGATTGGAACGTCCTTAGAATGACTATACAAAAATTCCTTATTTTTTCGAGAGAAAAGGCATTGGAATTAAGCTGTCGGGCACCGCATCGACTATATTCCATTTTTTGAAGTAAAACTTTGTAGGCGGCATTGTGACTTTTGAAGGGAGTAACTTTGAAATTTTCTAAACACGAAAAATGTTAGTTTCGGCGCATTTGCTTAGATTATTCTCTTTTCGCTTACGTTGCAAAGCTCGGCTCATGTTGAGAGAGCGTGCGGTGGTGCTGCCGGCGAGTTCCCTAAATTTTAGTGAGATCAAGAAAAAGCGAGAGAGAGACAGACCGCATTCACATTAAAATAATATGGACGTATAAAACTATTCTTACCCGCCAGTACTGGTCACTGGTGAGTATTTGGTGAGATCACTGAATACCAGTCACTAACACTTTGCAATACATCAGTGGTGAATTTAACACGTAAATGTCATTGCAGGTAATGCCTCGAAACCTTCTGCATTACCGGTCACCAGTGATTTCACCACGATCCACAAATATCAAATAAGAATTAACCAGTGATATCACCACGATGGTGAATTCACCAACAATTACTCATCAGTAAATTCATTATTATTTTTTTCCGTATGCCGTTGTTGTGGTGTTGTTTATATCTCTACTACTCCCGAACTAGTGCGTAGTACTGCAGATAAACAACCAGAAAAGTCAATGAAACACAGACACACACATACTGGCACACTGAACGCTGCCAAATAAAATTTAGATTTTTATGCTTATCGCCTGTGAAAATCCAAACAATTGCGAAAACTCTCGCACAAAGTAGGAGCTGTCAGACGCCAAAGGGTGTTTATACGAAACACCGCCATAAAATGAAATTTAATTTTCAATTACTGCGGCTGGCATTCGACGATGGCGACAATTGGCTCCAAGCCCCAATAAGTGAGAACGACATTCGCGTTAAAACTCAAAGGGCTACAGAAATAAAAATGTAATGGAGTCGAGGAGGAGCAGGACTGTGTAGATAGTCTGCAACCTTTTTTCAGAAAAACTATAACATGGCAGGATCTATTTATTATATTTATCCGATTTAACTTATTTTTATTAAGCTCTAAAAACTCCAAAGCAAACGGGAAATAATAAAGACCTATTCACTAAACTTGACTAGGGGTTATGCTCAACTGTGTGTAAAATTTAATGTCTCTTGATCTTGTGGTCCGTGAAACCTATGTGTTCCTATAGATAGCGTTTTGGTATAAAAGGCTTATGATCTGCACAAGCTTAGCATGCCCTTGGCCGAATAGTTGCAGTGTATAAATAAAAGGAACTGCCCAATTTTTTTTATTTATTAAATATGTAAACACAATACAACCAATATATAAAACTAAAATAGAATAGAAATTTTACTGCTGTTTTGGCTAATTTTGGATGAAGCAAATTGTTACGGCGTTTTATTGCTGTTGCTAAACAATTATGGACAGGCAGTAAATTTCAAGTAGTTGGAACACTTTAAAGTTGTTGCAGCTGCTTCAATTTGCTGCATCAAAAATTAACACCTTTTGGTTTTTTTTACTCACTTACATTTGCACCGACCTCGGACGCTGAAAAAACATCCCAACCGCTGTACAAATTGGCTTCAAAGTTAGTGTTAACTTTGGCTTCAGTTTTAGCTTCGGCTGTGGCGCATATGCCCTGAACTAGCCAAGGCGAGTGTTTGGCTTACTGGCTTGGCCATTTGCGCGGTTCGTGTTGCAAACTTCCAGGCGGATAATGACTGCAAAAATGCGCTTGTTCTGCCGTTGCGCGTAACTTTTCCTAAGTGGGTGAAGGTAATTTTCTATGTAGCTCACGCGCAATTTCATGCAAATTGTTTTTATTCTCGGCGTTGTTGGTGTTTGTTGGCTTTCTTTCTATTTTAGCATTTTTTTTGGCGTTTTACGTGAGACCCGCTGCAGCGTAACATTTTAAGTGCTCTTAACCATGATGTCATCATCGCCAACACATAGGACCTTAAACAAGCGTATAAGGACATACACAAATAGAGAGAGAAAACGTATAAAATGGAAATGCTCAATAAACGTCTAAATACAAATCATTGGAAAATATAGTATTCACAAAAAGCGACCCCGAACCCCACAGCATTAATTTAAATACCTTGAATTGTGCCTGTCATGGGACACTTGTCATATGCTGACTGTCGCATTTCCTTACCTTATATTGACTTGATAGGATATGTGCATTTTGTTTATCAGTTTGCTATCGATAATTTTTTTTACAAATTCAATTATAAAGTTACCAAATAGTTTCGTTTTTAATCGATTATATGAATGACCAGTATCCATTGGATTAACGATGTAACAAGCGTACTTAATAAGATTAAAACAAATCTATTCACACATACAAACGCTTAGATCTCAGAGACTATAAAAGCTACAGAGCTCAAATTCAAAATACTGAACAGTATAGCTAAAAAGTGCAGAATTCTTCAATGGAAACCAGGAAGCGATAAGACAAGCCTTCCCGAAAGTAGGATTATAGCTCAATCACTATGATCAGGTGCACCTTCATCCTTCTTTTCAGCACATTGACAAAACTTGGATTTCCTTGGTTCTCTAGATGGGACTTTGTTTTATTCCTAATAATAAATGAGACTAATATGTGACCTATGTATTATATTGTAGAGTATATTTCATATTTAAGTGCTCACCGAACACAAATCGCGTAATGAAAGTGAAATGCAAAATGTCTTAACACTCCTAGGAACTATTCGCAGCCATTTGGCTGGGCATATTTTCGCACATGTGTCATTACGTCAGATGACATGCTGCCTCGGCAAGAGAGCAACAAAATTTCAAGGTCCACGTAGAAGATGCTTTTGACAGTGCCAGATGGGCGGATGCCCCCCATGAGAATGACGTAGCAAATGTTCCCTATTCCCGGGCAATGCCCAACAGGCGGTAAAACTTGGAGGACTAACTGCTGATGGCAATGCCACCCCACTGGAAGAGGGCGGCAAGTAGGAAAAGGGAGCGTGTTTATTCGTGCGTTGCTTATTTATAATTCATGAAATGTGCTGTACCTAAAATAATTTACACATAATGCTAACTTGTATCGGGTGGGATAGTCAGCGAGTGATGCCCAAAATTTTCCTTTCCATTTCCATTGCCTCATTGAAACACTCACGATGGCATTTGACATCCTGTGACTGTCAGAGACGCATGCAAAGGAAGCTGCTCCAAATCACTTAAATAATTGTCACTTACTGATGTGAACATTTCGATGCAAAGACAACAAGATTCATATATAAGTATGTACATACTACATACAACTATATAGATTAAACATGTAAAGATAGATGCGACCACAATATGAAATATTTATGAAATTACATCTAAAAAAACAATATACAAAAGTATGTGCCTGTTGTAGCTGGTATGACATGGAATCAATTGACTAAATGACTGACGGACTGACATGCTGGTTGACAGTTGGCTGACATACACTCTGACCGAGTGTCAATCGCGTTTAAGATTCGGACGGCTGCAACTGGCAACCTGCTTATATATTCTCAAGTCTCACATTTTTAATTCAGTTTTTAATTGCCAATGGAAAAGTACCTATATACATATATATATTCCAGGTGCTTGAAAATGCCAAACTATGTTATAAATACTCCGGCATGTGTTTTAGTTCCCAGCTCTTTTTTAATGGATCTTACAAGTAATCAAAGCTTTATATCCCACCGACTACGCAGTGTAATAGTAATATAATAGTAGTGTCGTTATCCGACAATGGGTTGCTCTCTAACCATTTGCTCTACTGTGTCCAGCTTCTCCTCCTAAGCACAGCATCTGAGTCTTCTAAGAAGTCATGGTGGGGAGCGTTAAGACTGGATGCATAGATTCCCACCAGCCAGTAATGGGCAAAGTTCCTCAGTTTTTTTCATACAGTATGTCGGCTACGTTTGCCGAGAGTTTCTGGACGTGTTTCATATCTGATTCCACGTTGGTTTGCAAAGAGAGCGATGTCGTTTCGAGTCCATACTATAGAAATATTAAAACTTGACTTTACTTTTTTAATTTTATTGGAGTATAATGGGATTTGAAGTGTATGTTTTTAAGTTTCTAACCCATCTTAAAAAACAAGTAAGAAACTTTGTATGAATATTCTAAGTCTAAAGCCGATATTTTTGTTACGTACAAAAGGACAAATCGATCTACAACGCCACCTTCTGACTGCGACCAAAATTGGAAAAAATAACATTACGTATAAGTTAGTATAAAAATGATTTTGAAAAAATGTAATTTCTGATGCTACTGGGATGAGTTTAAAAGTATCCCAGATGCCAGACACCTCAGTGCATTAATAGAATTTTCAAACTGCTCTTTCCTCACCTAACGTCACATTTGCTTTTGTTGCCCTGTTTGCTTTTAATTTACTATTGACTGATTCGTAATTTTAGATAAGCAAATGGAGCTACGAAATCCAGGAAGGAATAGCAACAGAAAATGTTTTGTCAATATTTGCCAGACAATGATGAAGACACGAGAGTAAGAGAAACATTGCTGATGAGCTTCCAATTGTTTGCTTGCTTTAAGTATCTTTTAGATGTTTTCTTGATTGATGTCACATGGCAGGCAGCATCCACTCCTTCTTCATTAATTATGTATATAAGTAGAGCTGAGCTTGATTTTATTCTTTATTCGGAAAAATGAAATTTCAATGCAGACAATAATCTTCGCTCACGTCCGGACACGTTTGGAATTAAGCTTGTTGCTGCGCTTATTGTTCTGGAGATGTGTGCGTTGCTGTTTTCGGAGATGTCGGGAGCCACGTTGATGGCGCTGGCCATTTAATGAGATTACTTGGTGTTAAGTGGCCAAACAAACAGTCGGTTGAACGGAGTTGATTGCCGCTGGAGCGCAAAAGCTGCAGTTATGGCTGGCTTATTGCCAGCATTATAACCTACAATGACTTTTTAAATACAAAGTGCGACGCACTGCTTCGCATCTTGAATTCAGTCATACAGATTCCAACATTAAGTCGGTAAAATACTTTTGCTTTACGAGAACTTCTCTTAACTTGTGGTAAAGGGAACTAACATTGCTAAACTGTAACAGAAGAATCACGATCATAATGATTAAGATGGTGATGGCTGCTAAAAGTGTATGTCAAGAATTGCGAACCCAGAAAAGTTTGCGCCAGTTTTTCCCATGTGCCACAAAGACACACATACATTGGGTCACATTGAATTGTGGTTCATGTCCTACGCTATCTACTTTTAGTTGGCATAACATACTATAAGGTGTATGTTAAAAGGTTATATAAAGTTAATACATATATACTTTAAGCACGCCAAAGTAAGAGCAAGTAAAAAGATTTATTGTTGTGGGAATCTATCGCGTATCTGTGACAGAAGGCTTTATGTGACGTACGGATAGACTTTTCCGAGTCAGCGAATGCTCATACTAAGGAATCGGTCAATGTTGACGGCCGTCCGGCAAACCAGTCATCTTTAAAGACGTTGACCATTCTCCAAATGATTAACAATCAATTAAAAAAATTATCCATTTAAATTCAAATTTCTATGCTACGCTATTTTGACTATTCACAATTTTCACACTTTTCCAGATGAATTTACAAACATTTTTTTTTTAAGCAGGGGTAGTGGGTTATCCGAGGAGAACACCCCAGCCCAAGTATTTTATACGCTCAAATCTCCGTATTAACAAATAAATATCTTATGCTTTTGTTTTATCTATTAAGATTACACATTTTTTTTCCCTGTAGCTTGTAATACAAAGGATATATTAAGTTACCCAAACTATAATCAACGCGACTAGAAAAGTCGATATACTCATGTCCGAATGTCTGTCTGTATGAACGCCTATATCTCAAAGATGTAAGAGCTAGGCAACCAAACTTTCAGATAAGATCTCTTATTATCCTAAGGGAGATAAGTTAATTTATTTTTCCGATATCCTCGAAAGATAACGTAAACAACTTTGGCAGTCGGAAGTTTTTAAGACTACTTAAGCACTGTTTCCAATTTCATCTAATTCGGTTCACTCTATCATTTAGCTCCCATAGAACGAATCGGTAAAAAAAGTTTGCTTTACAAAATTCGTTGTTTATCAAGGTATTGTAATTAAATAATAGTTCCCAAGCATTGTATCATATTTGATCAAAATCGGTTGACTATATCGAAAAGCTCTTACTCTTTATCCTAGACACCATATTTTTCCAGAATCTATTGAAAATCTGGCTATTTCAGAGTTACATTCCGTGAACAACCTAATTTTTGGTGATTCCCTCTTTTTTTATCTCTAAAAGGATCATCTCTTTCCAACCCGTCGTCGCTGATAATGCTCCATTTCTTTAATGTATCGGTAACGTAGTGGCCCCCCAGATAAGTGCCTAGCAGTTGCATCGCCAGTGAAAACGCGCGGTATTTCAAAGAAAATCTCTATTAATTAAAGATACCGCCGGTTGGATTCGGCAATAAACTCTATATCCCTGTTCTCTTCGAATAGTTATTAATAGCGATATCAATGCCCCAACTAGGGGCTACTATTATTCATATGTTTGATGTCTTTATTTGTCGCTGCTATCACCAAGATTTTTAGAAAAACTATTTACATGGTAGTGAAAAAAGTTAAATTTTACGCCCAATAAGCATTTCTAAGTTGAAATATTTGTACAATGTTTTAGGGCTTTAGTTCTATTCTTTTTGCTTTAGCACCAGGCCTTCCTCCCACATCACAGAAATATTTCATTATTTCCACTTCGACTACCTCACAGAAACTGGTACTAACCCCTTTCCCGCTATAATTTTTAATGTCAGTATTATGACCATGGTCCTTAATTCAGATTGATGCCTATACCATAGAGGCCTATAAACGGGTTTGGTGCAAAAATCGTCTTTATTTATGAAGATATTGTAAAAAAACTTGCGAATCGAATGTCTTGTGAAGTTGATAAGCAGTATATTGGATTTGATTGTAAGGCTGTCGCACAGGGTACCCCAAAGTCGTGTGTGCACGACATTAACGAATTGATATTTTGATCATAAGATAAGTAAACTAATTACGCCCATATTGTAGCCCCGCTAATTTTTACCCTTAATCCAACTCCTGGTAAGTTATAATGATGACTGCGCTTTTTGTTCATGAGTTCAATGACTGCAAAGGTTAAAGTTGAGGCGCATGCACAATATTTGTACAAAGTGTCTCTCTTTCTTCTTCTCTTTCGCTTTGTGTATTTTTTAACAAAATGGCGTCGCCTCCATTGTTGTGTTGATTTTTTGTAACAACAAAGTTGGATTTACTTTGACGGACGACACGTCGCAAGCGGCCGAGCTCAGCGGGTCATTATATAATAATAATTATGGTTTCTCATGACTATTTCATTAGTTTGTTGCCGAAGCTGAACCGCACACAGCATACTCTGCCAGTACAATATGACTTTCTGGCCGGCCCACTGCGAACCATCACCATCATTGTGTTGCTGCTCGGCTGTTTTTCCTTTTTTTATTCTTTATATGTAAATTATCGACCGCGTGCCGTTCGACGAGGATGACTATGAAAGTAGCGGCGGGCAAGAAAAAAAAAAATGAGTCGCTTGGACCAAGAACACTGGACACATGGATGGTCTGACACGCAGCAATGTTACCCTTGCCGTTCGTTACCTGCGTCGCCTTCATTGCTGCCCTTGGCTATGGCCGCGGGCACGGGTCTGTAAGTGGTTAATGCTACTTTCCCGCTAGCAATTTGCGGGCCCATCCATATCTACATACATACATACATATTCTCCTGCGTACCATTTCGGGCGGCCACACGTATGCATATATATATATATATACACGTGCATGTATGTTATGTATGAACATGTATGTTGGTGTGTTGTCTTTCTATGTGTATGTGCGCAACGTATTCATTATCATTATCTTAATGAAGCGTTATATAAGGTGCATTATAATTATAGATTTTTTCATTGGACGCACTGTCAGCTAATGAATGGTCGTTCTTCGTTCTATCGCCCCCAATCCCCAATCCAACTAAGTATTAGATGTAGCTGTGACTCCATGGAGCTGTTTGCTAAAAGTCACCTAAACTAGGCTCATTAAACACTGTTAAAGCCGAGCAGATTGTGAATTTTACCTATTTTCGTTTGATATTTTATAAAGCACTTCTCTGAAGACCGGTTGAGAAAGGAAGACAAAGGTTGGCAACTCCCAATTTCCAATGGAGCTTTTCATTTATGCTATTAAAATGTCAGTCAAACGGTTGAAGGGTCATAAAAACACAGCGAGGATACTCTTGTGCAAAAGTTCAAAAAAAAAAAAAAATGGCGTATGTAAAGACAGGCGTGACCGAATTTGATATACTCGTTACTCGAGGCCAAAAACATTATTCCTGCAAACTGTAAGTTGAGAACCTAAATACATGCGTCTGATTGTATATAGTAATAAGTAAGAAGCAGTTTCAATCTAAACAATTATATAAAGGCGTCCGGGGTAGGTTTGAATCTTTTGTCTAAAAGAAATACTTTAAGTAGAGTACAAATCGATTGTGAGGTGCTTGAAATTTAAATCGTCAAAAAGTCAATATACTTCTTTTACTCTCTCTATCTGCTCATCGCACATGACAGAGTTTTGGTTAAAAAATGGAAATCTGGGCCCACATGCACACCTAACAACATTTTTGTAATTTTAAATTTGTTTATGTTTACAATGAAAGGAACTAAGTTGAGTAAAGCTCAAAAATTAGCAATATTATTGTCTATAAGAATTTTAGTTCATATTACAAAATGGGGATGTTTTACCTGGACTGGCTGGAAACGTGAAACTTGGCAGGGGCAATATGTGACTATGGCTACCCTTACAGGCGGCCCACTAGTGGGTAGAATACATAGAGTCGGAATGGTTTCTATTCTACTGTTACATTCTCTTGATAAATGTTAATGTACCCTAAAGTAATAGGTATACAAATATATACATTCTTGTAAATACATATTATATTGGCGACATAAAGTGTATTGAATTATATAGGTAGGTATACTTGTGTTTGTAACCAAGTGTCACTTTTTTTGTGAACCAATATGCGTATGTATCTGTATCTGTGTATGTGTGAGTGTGTGTGTGTTGAACCGAATGTGAACATATTTTCCAAACGCATTTGGTGAACAATTAAAATTAAAAATTCATATTCATTGGCAACTTGCTGCATGAAAAATGTTTGACAAGCCTGACACAAATAACAGAAGGACTACGCACACATTCACACACACAGATACTATATATAAGCTTACAAGAGGCAATTTATTTAAAATACAAACACACACACAAACATAACTCTTTATTTTATATATTTTACATAGATATAGGCTTGGGTTTTTGCGTATGAGTGCATTTCAGTACATATTTGGTATTCAATTTAAATTTTTAATAATTTTCAAAATTGATGAGTACCAGAGAGACCAGAGAGAGAGAGAGAGAGACGGCAAAAAAATAAGGTTAGTTGGTAAGCCAGTTGGCTAGTCAAGCCCAAAAAAAAGGTAATAGCCATGCTGTCTGTTCCAAGATACATTCTACAACATGAAAACTTTTCGTTTGATTTCTTATGATAGCATAATGGATGGCACAGAATGCAAACCGAAATGAAATATAAATTTAATTTTTCCTTTGGCGAAATACTAAAAGAGCTCTTGAACACAATTCAAATAAAGTGCAGTACATAGAGTGACTCAGTTAGTTATTCAGCTTGTCAGTATCCTGGGTCCTGTGAACGGTCGGTCGGTCGGTCGGTCTACCTTCAAGTTCAGTTGATGTCATTTCAGCAATTGACTGTATGTTGAATTTTTAAATAATTAAATCAATTTGTGGCATACTTTTAGGCGGCGCCCACAAAAACACTTGAGTTAAGGCAACCCAACCATTTATATGTTAAATTTCACAAGGCATTACATTTACAGAGTCGAAACTGTCAGTAACAGAAACAGCGGACACATCAGTTCGGGCTCAGTCATATTCTGAATTTTAACTGTCAATCAAAGTTTGAAACGAAAACTTTGTAATATATGCAACCTAGGGAAAGTGGGTCCACAACAAAGTTCTGCCGTTCTGCCGGAGACCAGCAGCCACTTAGCCGAGCTATTTCCCTGTCAAGCCGTGCACAAAGCCTTTAAGTGCCACAAAATGGCAAATGGGTTAAGCGGTAGGGTGGATTGAGACGGCACCAGATTTATGGAAATTTTTGCATCTACCTGCTGTGAGCAATCGCAAAGACAAAGAGAGTGAGAGAATAACGTAGAGAGAGAGGCTTTTGTTGTTGCCTAATGAAAATACAATTCAATTGGAAATTGGTTGAAGTGAAATTGATTTTCACTTTGAAGATTGTGGCGCACTTTCCACACTTTTCATCTGTAGTTGACATTCACGATTCACTTCCCTTACCCTTAACCCATGTTGCCTGGCCCTCATCGAGCTTATCTGTTTTCATAATTTAGCCGCGTTTCGGACAATGCTACAGTTAGCTTTTGGTATAAAGTAGATATACTAATATGTATGGCATGTGATTGCGTGTGTGTGTATGTGAGCTCGGATAGCTGCCCATTATCCGTAGTAATTTATGCAATTAGCCCGATTAACAGGTTTCGCTTGTTATTTATGCCACTGACGAACAGACATCCCCAACCATACGATACCAAGCCAACTTGGCCGAATCGGGCTCGTGCACATACACACACACACACATACGCCCTGACTAGTAGTACGAGTCGCCAACCTGCGTTGGACTCACTTTGGATCGATACTCATTGTCCTAAGCGACATTTTCTAGTAGGTCTTGTTCTTCGTAATTGTTGTAATTGTAGTTGTAATTTCAAACGTTTGTTCTAATTGGGTTTATGCATTAATGATCATATTTAAGTCAACCATTTGACCATCGAAAACTTTTCTACTGGGCCTTTTTACAATCTGTCTGTCTTGCCTTAGCGGCGAGCGACCTAGACACCCTATATCGACCAACACACCCACAGAAACGAACGAAAAAATCCTTTGTTGGCCAAAATAATAACTCTATGGCAACGGCCATAATGCGTGTCGGCTAAGCAAAGCGAGGGCTAGCTCCAGCTAGCACGAAGGACACGACATGGCACGAAAATATCCTTAGCCAAGCAATTGCTAGGAAACGCGCTGCCAACACCCAAAACAACAACACGTCAGGATAGTCGCACTTGGCTGTTGGTCGCAGTAACAACTACCAACTGGCAACAGCAAGGCGGTAAAAATAAAAAAAAAACTATTAAGTAAAACAATTAGATTTGTGTTATGTAAAACTAGCTTAATAAATATAAGACAATTACCAAATTGAGGACTAAAAAGCAATGGTGACATAATTCGGCAAAACTTATATAAATGTGAGTGTGTGTGTTCCATTTCGATATGACTCTGAGTCAGAAAATTTACAAAATCAAACATTTTACGCAGAAAATTTGTCAGAAATATGTCGAAAAATTTCGCAAGGATACAGTTTCTCATTTTTAATAAAGTAACAAATAATTCTTGAAGGTGACTTAAACTATTTGACTTTTGTGTTTTCAAGAACAAAAGGACCAAAAATATACATTATATAAATACATATATTGAATTTTTTATTAATATTTCGATACCACTCGGCGTATGCGCGATGTAACTAAGCAACGCGCATTGCAAACAAACGCCAAGTAAGTAAAAATATGCATACATACACATGGACACATACATATGTAAATGCTTATATATGACATATAATTATTAGGTATACATATATCGGTATTCGAGTTCCACAAAAGTACGTGGCTTGCGTGCCGTGCCGTACCATGCTCTAAGCCCCTCCCGCCTGCATGGCAACGTTTTTTCCGAGTTGTTTAATCGATTTTTTGGGCTACTACTTTTTTTTTTGAGCTGTGCGCGCCATGCAAACGATTTGAGAATGCACGAAGGAAGTGGGTCGAAAATTCTAGAGTCAAAAATTATTTTTTAGATGAATAACGCGATAGTTTATAAGGACATCGCATTGGGATGTTTTTTCAAAAAATCGTTTTTGGTTTAAAACTCGTGTATCGTAACAAAATTTAGCTATCAAGATTTTTGCAATATTTCAGCAATATACCGAATTTGATTGCAATGTGGTGGTAAAGCCGAAGGGTGCAATATAATTGACACCTAGATTTTCGTAAACCATTTTTGTCTTTTTAAATATTTGCATTTTGCAACTATTGGTCAAGACCTCCAGTATTTCCCATGGCAAACTAAGGGGGCGATAACAGTTGGGACATACCGTTTTTGGCGCACACAAATTTTAAGGCATACTATTTTGAGTATTCCTCATTTTGGCTTCCGAAGTTCAAATGAGATTTTCTTTGTTGGTTTGGCTATGTTCGTATCGATTTTAACTTGAGAAGACATTTCACAACTAAATTCAGAGCCTATTTCCAACCAGGGAGGAGTGGAATACAGGTTTACCAGGCCCAGCGAGCTCAATAAAGGTAGACATGGACGGTTCCAAGGTAGACGACCGTGTAGGCGGAGGCCTCAATGTTAAGGATTTCAACGTTAGAATTCTTTTTCGACTCCGAACCACTGCAGTGTTTTTCGGGCAGAGGTCACTGCAATCTGGGAGGCTTTAACTACAATAAGAAACCAACAAGTTCGAAATAAGAACATTTGAATCTACTCGGATTGCCAAGAGGCTATTAAGTCCCTAGTTTCGATGACTTCGTGTATGAAGTCAGTGAATAACTGCCGCTTGTCTCTAGGGGATATGGCTAAGCAGTTTTCAATTCACCTCATATGGCAACTGCATAGCTGATGAACTGGCTGGACAAGGAACTACCAGCATGCTCCTTCAAGACGAGGAGGGCCTGGATATACCCATGGCCACCTGTAAACTTAGAATACAAAATTTTTTCGCTCTCTGTGCAAATAAAACGTGGAATCGGACATCGAACACGTGTAGAATCTCGTGGCAAACTTGGCCGACATACTGCAGCAAAAGAACCAAAAAACTTTGCTGTTATCCGTGCTATCACGGGATAATGGCTTGGGGGGAACCATGAATCCAGGTTGAATGCTCCCCACTATGACTTCTGCAGAAGCTGTGGCGATAGGGAGGAGCTGGAGACAGTGGAACACTTTCTCTGTCGCTGCCGTAAACTGCGCAGTAAAAGATTTAGGTTCCTAAAGTCACACTTTCTAGACGATTTATCTCAGCTCTCTGAACAGAGTCCAGAAAGCCTTTTAAGGTTTATTCAGGCAGCCGGATGGCTTCCTCATCTATAATAGGGGACCTCTCAAGTGGGGAAGAATGGTGAACTATCTCACTCTAGCGGTATCGCAACGGGCCTATCCTTGGAATAAGTGAGTTGGGAAGATGCACGGGTAGGTGGAGAAAAGCAGAGAAAAGACTGGGGTGTGAAATCATTAGAACGTATAAAAATAATTTATTGTTTTTAGTTGGCGTTTTTCATTTTTAACTGTAACTCGTGAAGTTACCATACTATTTTAATAAAATTTTGTAACAGCTGATGGGTTTTCATTGAGAAAGACAAATTGAACTTACTCCTTTCCTTTTTTGAGTGCTACAAACAGTTTTATTTTAGATATTTAATTTGGAACATGAAGTTGAAGAAATTGCTACTTTCTGTCAAGAAGATAGTCAATCTACACTAATCTCTTTGCTTTGGCGAATTCTTAATAAAACAACAAATTTGCATAATTGCCTGCATTATGGAAGAGGAGAAAAACGAAAACTGCAAGAACCGAGTCTAGCAAACCGGGCAACAATTTACGGTAATCGATGCTAGCAACTAAACTTTATGACGGAAAACTTGACGCTTAATTTTTTATTGTTAGGAAACTTTAAACACTTTGGAAAAATAAAAGCAGAATGTGAACAAAAAAAGTGACAGGAGAAAAAAGATAAAAATGCCCAATAGAAAACTTGAAAACTCAAACACTTGGCCATTTACTGTTCTTCACTAATAAGAGTATGGGGAGCAGCTAAAGAGAGAGGAACGAGCAGCAGTAAAAAGTACAGAAAGAGAGAGAGAGAGAGAGCGAAAAAGAGAATTGCTGGAGCTGGAGTCTGAAAAATTGTTTCTCCTTCATGGTCTGTCAATTAACACGCCTTTTGCATTTATTCAATATAAATCGAGTGGGTCCAGTGCTTCACCAAAATGTTTGCCAGTTAAGAGGGAGTTGTAATAAAAATTAGTTGAAAAGAATAAATGGAATAATAGTGATAGTCGGAAAATAAAAAATATAGAGTGCGGCCATGCCGAACCAACCGATGCACTGCAGCATTTTGTGCAGTTCATTACAACCTGCAAATACTCAGCACATGTTTGCCATTTTCATAAAAAGCTGTGAAAAAACGAAGTAAACGAAGGTAAGCTGGAAAATTGCCTGCAAGAAAATTGCAGGAACAACAACGCGGAGACCTATGGGCTTTGTATTTGTATTTAAAGTACTCTGTGAATAGGTGTATGTGTGTCTGGCGTCTGTGTGGGTGTGTATGTGTATGTTTGAGAGGCTTAAAGTGCTCACTCGGCTATGGACTCCATGCCTAAAGGCACTCACTGGGGTTGGGCCAAACTGTCGAATTTGTAGCACACAAAAAAAGGCACGTAGCCATCTTTAGTGCAGCTTGCAAACTGTGTACATACATATGTATGTACATATGTAGATACAGATACATATATACACATATATAAATAATATGTAAGTGTGTGAGTATGCATCAACTTGCAGTGGCATGAGGTGCACACAATGTGATGTGAATTTTATGTGCACTGCATTGGGGCACGGACGTGTCCGTATATGACTCAAACACACGGACACGCTTCGCCTTGTCGGTCGGTCCACATACATACACATACGGCATATGCTCAAACAAGTTCCCGGCGGCTATTAGCACTAGCTGCAACCAGTCAGCCAGCCATTTCCTTTCAACATAAAAATGGAGTTGAGACTGAAATGCAAAGGATAAAAAAGTACAAAAAGCTAAATACAAAATACGACGAAATACACGCCACTAAAACAGAGCACTACTAGACTACTACTCTAGATTTCGTGACTCTGCGTTGAAGACTTCAATTTGTAGCACTCTATGCATACATATGTCTTTGGGATTCTGTCTGTCTGTGTGTGTATGTGTGTGCCACGTGCAATCAGCTTGAGCCTGGAGTTCGGTTCGAATCAAGCAAGGAGCAGAATAGGCCAGGCAATCCTGACTTGATGACAGACGGAGGAGCAAGTAACACACGACGCTGGCTGCAGTTGTAACTGCAGAAGTTTGCTGCCAGTCCCGGAATGGTGCTCCACCAAATTGGGTCAAAGTTCAAATGTGATAAAAATCAACATCAAAATGCTAGAAGTGTTCACAGCGTCGCCGGCAGAAGCCAAAAACTCCCAAGAATCTCACTGCACGGTGCCGTGGGTATCGGGGAAAAAATAAGTGCTCTTGCCGCTTTCTGGATGAATGGCTCCTGCCTAACCCAGCCTGTTCAGCCGGGCTAAAAAATCTGCCTTTTTTATTGCATCGAATTTTACAACTTTCAATGTTGGCATTGCAGTTGCCAGAACTAGCCAATGAGTAAATTATTCCCAAAAGGCTCTTCGTTTTGTTTTGACTACAAGAATTTCTCCAAGCAACTGCTGTCGATATGCTGTTTTCGTGTACATCCATTCTTTGGTCGTGAACAATGTAATGTACCAAAAACAAAACCAAAACTCTTCTATTGCTCCTGTACAGAAAACTTCGAGTACCTAAGTATAGCCGAATTAGTTAGATTTATAAAACATTAACTGGAAAACCACATCAACAGAGTACTTCGCAAATTTATAATTAGTCAATTTTTTTGATTTTCTGTGGCAATACCCTGTGGTATACCCTATTATGGACAGTGGGACAATTGAAATTGATCTATGCACATCCGTTCGCTTGGTTCTTTGTTCGTTTGTTTTTATCAAATCGATAAATTCCAAGGCACATTAAAAAAGTAATTTCATCAAGATATTTTTCATGAACTAAATTTTTGCATTATCGAAAATACTTCATCAGGCCATCCTTAAACTTGCGTTTCGAAGCGAAAATGCGTTTATGTGAAAAGTTGACAGTGTCTGGGAACTTTAGGCCTTGCAATAGATTGGCTAATACGATTAATTTATCGAAGTCTTTCATACCCAGTCGTTAGATATCCACAAATGGTGATTTAAACCGAACTAGCCTGCAAGACAAATATTGAACCTACCATATCAGTTGTTTTAAGGCAAGAAGTAATAGAAAATGCCAAAAAGGTAGTACCATAAATTATGAAAGCAAAGAAGAACAATTGAAACATATCCTTGTATTCCTCGAATAGACATATGACGCTTTAAGCTATATTTTTTAGCCGTTGTCAAAGCTTCCTGTGATCCATATCGTTGCTATAAAATCCTGAACTGCTTCAATTCGGCCATGGGTTTTCAACACTTCTGTATTCCAAAATCCCTTTCAATTTTATTTTATTCTATTAAACTTACTTTGCATGTTGCACTTTTTCCATCAATGTTGCCCAGGCGTGCAATTTTTCACGTTTCCCTTGTTGTTGTTGTTGTAGTTGTTGGTGTTGTTATTGCCTTCATGTATTGCAAAATTACAACTACAACAAAAGCAAGTGCAACTGAGACAATACAATGCTATAGTGGCTCTGTGTGACAAAATTGGCTTAGGAAGCCCGAACTGCGATGCACAACCGAACAACAATGGAGACCAACAACAAAAATTCAGCAGGGCATTCCGGGTGGGTCTCCCCAACTTGGTCGGTTAGTCGGTTAGTCAGTCGGTCAGGCGTTGGGCCTTGCTTTAAAATACCACTCTCTGTGTGGCACTACGGTGAATTTCATTAAAAATTTAAACAACATATGGTAAATTTCCACAGAGTACCGAACTTCACACACAAAAACAAAAAGCAACAAAAAGGAACAAAAAGCGAATCGCCAAAACGTGGCCAAAAAGAACCAGAATGACCAAGGGGTGGCAACCAAAGGGGGCTATATATAGCCTTTTGAGGACTATTTCTGTTGCTGCGGCTCTATAATAAAATTAGTTGCAAGTTGTAGTCGCTTTGCATCAACTGTTTGTTGCAGTTGTTGTTTCTTCTCTATTGCTTTTGTTGCAGTTTTGTGGGCTGGGCCCTTTGGCTGGCCTGTCTGCTCCCTGCCAAAAGCAGGCATGCCGGCAACTATCCACTCCTTTGGTCGACCCTTTACATAAATCTACTAGTCCAACGAAGAATTGACGATATTCCAAGCACAATTTACAACAATGCAGCAAGCATATTAGGCCCGAATTCGCTGAAGGACACAACAGACGGCAACATGCAACAAGCCATGGACAAAGGGAAAGGGACGCAACAAGCTTTGTGGTCTCGGCTTGCAAGCTGCTATATGGACTACCTCTATAGACACTAAGATAAAACTCAAATTGATTTGCTGGGAAGGCTTACAGGTGGACAAGGAACCAAGCGTGAACCGCTAATTGAAAAAGTAATTTGCTAAAAGGGAAGCCGGATATAATTATCGCTTTACATTGACTAAGAGAAAAGTTCTAATTTACTTCTACTCCTAAAAGTGTAAAATTTGCATATTATCGGACGGTGCTCGAAGGTCTTTTATACCAAATTGTTATCATTACCTCGGGTAGCGATTGAGCTATGTCCGTTTGTCTCTGCGTCCGTATGAATACCTAGATTTTAGAGATTATAAGGGGGGAATCATATCAAAATTTTACTTCGTTCCCCCTGGTAGAATTTCGGGCGCTTTTGCTACACCGTGCAATTTTTTAGGTTAAAATTTAGCAGATATATGTGATACTGATTACATGCATCTGTATGTAAAAATCGGGCAGTACAATCGGTAAAAATTTACGAAACTTATAGGTATAATAAATATATCGTTATTTCGTTTCTGCGCATTTGTTTTGAAATGCCAAATTTGGTCCCAATATCTTAACAAACAAACGAAATACAACAAATTTTGTTCAAAAATCGATTTTTTGGAAGATCGGCCCTATTGGAGCTGTATGACGTAGTCGACCGATTTTGTTGGAATTCGGCATATTGCTTAAGTGCTCTTAAAAATTTCCAAACGCCAAATCTGGTTATTATATCTTTATTAAAAAGCGAAATATAGCGAATTTTGCTTTAAATAAGTTATTTTGGCCGATCGGTCCTATGGGAGCTATATGATATAGTCAACCGATTTTGTTCAAATTTGGTACAGTGCTTGGGAACTATAAAAAACTTTTGAATACCAAATTTAGTTATGATATCTTCATGAACAAACGAATTATCCATCTAAAACTTTTTTTTTTGTCGATGGAATTTTAATTTCCTTGTTTACAATAAGCGTCGTAACCTAAACATTTATCGACCGATTTTAATAAGCCATGTTTTTTTTACTCGGAATTAATATTTCTTTAAGATTAAATGTAATAAAGTAAAGGTGTTTTAACAAAATGTTCAAAGTGTGAAAAACGAAAAAAAAAAGTGTAAATCTTAGATAACTTTTAAAAAATCTCGTAGTTGCTTTGTATGAAGTATAAACAATTGTACATTATCTTAAAGCTTGAATCTTCTTCTTTCCAAATAAAAGCGTAAAGCAATCGAAAATCGGTTGAAAAATGGCGACGTTGTGATTGTGGGAGTGATCGCAGTACCCGAAAAATGGTTTTTAAGCAATAACTTGCGATTTTGGGGGTGTTAGACAATTTTGAAACACACTATCGTGATCTACTCGTCAAGACCTACAACGTACACTAGGTCACTTGAAAAGTTCTTTGATTTTTTTTGATTTTGTAGTACAGTGTAATTTGTCATCTCCAGTTCAGCTAGTCTCCAAAATTCTTACAGACAGACTACTTTAGGGGAACGGAGAGGTATTGATATAATTTAACAAACTTTATCATCTGATGTTCACGTAGACGGACGGACAGACATATAGACGAATATGGCTCAATCGCTTCCCGTTTTAATAAAGATATTTAAAAGCACTAAAATGGATTTTTATCTGTTATCTTGATTTTTTTCAGATTTGAAGTTTCAAAAACAATCTGCTGCACGTTTTTGGGATAGGTAAGTTGCTTTATCTAATAACATACCCACTTTAATTAAACTCGATTTAGTCCTCTATGTTTCTTGCTACTATAATTATAATATTTGTATTTTGGCTTACGCAATTAATCTTAAAAAAATAAGTTTAAAAATGCCGAATTATTATTATCGTACTTACAGAATATAATGATACAATCTAAATCAGTGTTGTCACATACATCAGAAACAGAAACACGACTCATTGTAGAATATAATGCCGCAAACTATATTTTTAATGGCGATTGGGAATTGTTCACGTTTCTGTCTGTCTTATAGGTGCAATAGAGGGGGCGGTAGAAACAAAGACTTTGTTTATACATACAGATAATAATATGTTTAAAACAATTGTAAACGATTTTCATGCAAGTGGTGGTAGTAATCCAAGAACCAATCTAATTTCTATCGATTAAACTCAAATAAAAAAACAGTTGCAGCTGAAATAATAATCTCAAGCTGAGTTACACATATGGCAAAATGAAATGAAAAACTCGTCTAATGATTTTTCAGTCGTTCAGAACTTTAAGCATTACAATGGATGCTGGCTAATTAATTTAATGACTTTGGGAGCTTCACAAAACAAATTAAAATTAATTTGCATTGAATGCACTGAACGGCGCAAGGTGAAGGGGGAACGTGAAAGGGGGAACATACTAATTGCACTTTGGATATCTATGCAATGATTTGATATTTTAATCTTAAATGCAAATGTGCAGGAAGTCAGACATAAGTAACAAAAACAACAAATGAACAAAGCGCCTAGAACGCGAATCTTACAGATATAGCAGTCTCTGCAAAATCGTTTTAGAAACTGTTTATCCTTTGAGTTTCTTCTCGTTATCGTCTTCTGGGGCTGTCACAGTTAAAACGGATGGTTTAAGAACTTAAATTGTCTGAACTGACTTCGCTGTAAGCTATGGGTCACGCACATTGGGTCAACTAGACTGACGTTGCCTCAAACTTTAGGCCATTGTTTGCAGTGTTTGGAAACCGGCTAGACGAGCCCAGAGTAAAGCTAACTAGACTGCGGTAACTTGGTCAAGAGTTGCTCGAAAGTCAAAAGTGTGGAGCTTTGTTTCCCTTTCCATTAAAGTTGCCAGTTGCAGGCTACAAATGATTGCACATTGATAATCACACATCTTCCTGATGTGGCATAAAATCTCCGAAGTTCTTAGTAGCTTGGTTCAATAGACAAAGAGAGAGAGGGAAAGAGAGAAAGAGAGAAAGACACAGACAGAGAGTTATGTATAAAGTATGTACTTTTGTCACATTAATGACTCAAAAAACCATATACTAAGTTCTGCTTATTATTGTTGGGTACAACTTTTTTCAACTTGCTTTTGTTGGTGTTTCTTGTGCAGCATTATGTACGCGCCTTTTAATGATCTTCTTGGCCAAGTTTTGCGCCTTTTGGCACGCACACCAATACACACTCATGGCCGTCTGTAGAGAGACAGGTATGTGTAATTATTTGTCACACCTGAGTTACTGCAAGCAACAGAGGACAGAGCCGAGCCGAGCCGACCAGAGCAGAGCGGAGCGGACAACAAAACAGTGGAAAAAGCGTCTCACTTGGTTGCCCATTTCAAATGTGAAGCAGCCGGCACGCCAACCAACAACCACTTTTCTATATACATTTTTCTATATAGTACATATGTATGTACATACTATTGTACGAGTATATACTATAGTAAACTTAATGTACATATATTGTTATATGTACTATGTTTGTCAGTGTGTGTGTGTGTGTGTTTATGCGTTTGTCGCTGACATTTACCTTTTAGGTGACGTAAGTGAGTCGCACTAAAAAAGTCGACCGTCGATATGGTTGTGCCGGCTTTACCGGAAAGCAAGCAGTCTGATTGACAGACGGGGCTGTATTTTGCATTCTGACTGATGACCACCAGACATAGACACACCCCTCCCCTCCCTCTCTATGCATATTTGGCGTTGGGGTAGTTTGTTTCTTAACTTTGAGTCATGGAGAAACTACTTTACAATCTGGTCGTCTTCCTATTCGCTTGTCGAAACAATGCATTTTTACAAATCCTTATCGTATTTTTAAGAGTTAAATTATGTCCCAGTCTCAAACCAAGTATCAATTTAATAAACAATACAATTTGTGTAAGTTTTTATTTCGGTCATAGATACAAAAATAAGCTGGTGACAAATCTTGATCAGCGAGTTGACATAGCCATGTCATTCCGTATGAACAAAACCGAAAGGCAAAGTAATTCTGCAAAAATGGCTAGAATAGAAATGAGAAGAGGATTCATTAAAATCATTGTATCGTACTTTAAAAACTGGTAATTTTTGGCACATAGATGCTTCTAAATAATTCAACAAACTTGATCTGAAGAGGGATTCTATGTTTTTGAATGTAAAGTTTTGGCGATCTAGCTCGTGTGGTCTCCAAAATCGAGGTACTCGTACGGACAAACAGAATTTATTAATTTGTCTAATGATTTGCTTCTTTCGTTAGACGCTCTCTCTCTCTCTCTTTCTCTCTCTCTCTCTCTCTTATAAATTGCCTAAAAATTCTTTAGCAACCGTATAAAATGTTTAAGTGCAAATTTTTTTAGCTATTGGGGCAATATAATATAGGAACAACAGATATATGCGACTTGGAAATGCCTATAACCCAGTGTTGCTGTTTTAGCGTGTTTATAGCTTTCATAATCCAGCATGATTATAAATTATTCAAAATGCTAATACAATAGATGAAAATCTAGCATGTTTATACCCTGTACCGTATGGTACCAAGGGTATATTAAGTTTGTGCAAGCCGAAAATGTATGTAACATATAGAAGGAGACGTAAGAGACACCCCAAAGTTACCTAAAATATGATCAGGGTGAATAGAGAAGTAGATATACCCATGTCCGTCTGTCCGTCCGTCCGTGTGAACGCCTAGATCTCAGAGATGGTAAGAGCTAGAGTTACCAAACTTTCACATTAGATCCCATATTATTCCATAGGAGGCAAGTTTATTTTATTTTTTTGATATCGGGGATAAATTATATAGCTCCTATGGGGATGTTTGAGACGACCTCGACAAAAAAAAACCGTTTTAGATGAATAATTCGTTTGTTTATGAAGATATCGTAACCAAATTTGGTATTCGAAAGTTTTTTATAGTTCCCAATCACTGTACCAAATTTGATCGAACTGGGTTGACTATATCATATAGCTTCTAGGACCTCGCCAAAATAACTTTTTTAAAGAAAAATTCGCTATATTTCGTTTTTAATAAAGATATCCTAACCAGATTTGGCGTTTGGAAATTTTTTTAGACCACTTAAGCAATGTGCCAAATTTGAACAAAATCGGTTGACTATATCATATAGCTCCCTTAGGTCCGATCTTCCAAAAAATCGATTTTTTAACAAAATTTGTTGTGTTTCGTTTGTTTGTTAAGATATTGGGACCAAATTTGACATTCGTGAGTATTTTATAGTTCCTAAGCACTGTTCTAAATTTGATCCAAATCGATTGACTAGATCATATAGCTCCCATAGGACCAATAGGTCCAAAAAAACGTTTTTTATAAAGATATTTGAAATAAATTTGGCATTCAAATCTTTTTTAAGGTATTTAAGCACCGTGTCAAATTTTATTGAAATCGGTTGACTATATCATATAGCTCCCATAGGAACGATCGGTCAAAAAAAATATTCTTCTGTTTTTGATTTTTGCGAAGAAATCGCTTTATTACAAGGTAGTGGTACAGGGTATCCTAAAGTCGTCCGCGCCCGACTTTACGTACGCCATTTTTTTAATTTGCATTTAGCTTGTTTTCGCTTAAAAGTCTTCAAAAGGTATCGATACTCAAAAAGTATTTTCATTGGTGTATCGGACGTTAACTTTGTTTTTACTGATGCCATACAAGATGCGACTTATTTTTGAATCCATTAAATACTTTAATATAATTAGTTTCAACATTTCTTAGCCTAGAAATTAGAAATTTAAACGGGAGATGACAAATTCTTAGCTGAGAGTGTGAAAAATTAGCTCTCAAGATTGAACTTGAACATTTCCAATATGATCGAAATTGGAACTAACAGTGAAAGGGTTATGACCCTATGGTAGGATCGAAGAACAGTGCTTACACGGAGCTTTTAGAATGGGTACCACTCTTTTGTTTTCGTAATCGAGCGAAATTTATAATTATAGCCATAAAAAAAACTGTATGAAAATATTTAATTAATTTAAATTTTTTAAGTTTAAAAGATATTTGATTTAAATAGAGGCAAATTTTTCAAAATATCTTAGAGTCCGTTCCACGGAAAAATGGTTGGACTGCATTTTATGATTTACCACATCAATATTTAACAAAATATTTAATTGATTAAGAAGATTCCGCTTATGTTGATAAAATAATAGGTAAATTAAAGCTGTAAGATCAGACCATCAACTAGGTGTACTGCATTTGTACTGCAATTATTGTGATTTTGTGTTACTATTAAATTTTAACGCTGTTATAATTCAAATAATTGCCAGTTTATGTGTTGTACTTGTATCTCCCCCATTTTTGTTGTTGTCGTTGTTGTTATTGTTGTTGTTGAGTAAATCACAATAAAGCTATTAAGAACGGAAACGGAAGCATTCGTCGCTGGGCACGCATTGAAGCGTTGCCATCAACACTATAGCGAATGAACAGTTGTCAGGTGGTGCCCTGTTGTCCTTCTCTCACTCAATTGCTCTCTCTATTCGTAGGATCTGTACTCTGTCCAGTATTGGAAGGCGGTCAAAGAGCATTGGCTGACACTTAAAAGATAAAGATGTAAAGAATCATAAGGCTAATATGTAATTTTTAAACCTTGCATATATAGTATTCTACATATCTATGATTTTTTATCGTTTGTGTTGGTTGGCATTGTCTGTCTGAAATGGCAAGCTCATTGTATGACTAGCCTGACTGTTCGAAATTGTTAAACTTCCTGCTCATTCTGATCTCAGACTAATGCAGAACCCAGCGTCTGCTTGGTGTCTTCTTGAAGGCTGACCAGCCATTTCCCATTGCCATTGTGCTGCATTTAGATTTATTCCTCTCTGTGACATTAAAGTGCAGGTTGTAATGTACATTACATACATTCTAATATTAGAATAGTATCTGAATAACCTTTTTTCGTCCATTCACCTTGTTTTATTTGCTTCCTTTTAGTAGCTCTTTGGGCACACATAAAAAAAAAAAACAACCCTCGAAATGAAATTGGAATATGAAATATGTTAGGGTCGAATTACTTTCATGAAAAAGTTATATCAAGCCGATAGCTAGACATGAGTCACAGGGGAAGAAACACCTGACTCGATGCGATGCAGCTCACGTGAATTTATCACTCATAACACTCGGGCCTGTATCTGTATCTGCAACTGTTGTCATTATGTGCGTTCGAGTGAGCCGCAGAATGTTCAAATCACGTCGTCCGAGTTGGGAGCTACTACTGCACCTGCTGTCAAAAGCGTTAACATATGTCTTGGCCAGCATTGTCTACAACGTGGCCAGCAGCAACTATTGCTCGATGAGAGCGATTGTGGATTGAGTTGAGAGTTTCGGTTCTCTCTTACTCGTTAGATTTGTGCCGGCACAAATGCAGCAGTTCCCATGTCTGGTATACGAAATGAATTTCGAATTTGTTTTCGATGCATAAACAAACTGTCAATAATAAACTAGGACTAAAAAGCAATCGAAGACATGCAACTATGTAATAATAAATATTATGGAAACTAATAAAAGTTTGAAATCACGTCAGAAGGAGGCACGTGGCAAAAGGCCCAACTGAGCTTGGGCCAAAACATGTCGTATGATAAGTACGTACTATATATGGCAGCTTATTGTCTTTATTGCCTGCAAACGTTTCGCTAAACAAATTCAGCAATTTTCATAATAATTGCGGCCTGACATGGAACACAGCACGGAAAACTGAATCAACAACAACAATAACATCATCATCTAAAGGCAAATTACTTGGACAAAAGGTAGTGTAATATTTGGTAGGTAGGTCGTACGTGAGTGAGCAATTGGTGGGGGCTGCTTGCTAGACTTAGGCCTCTTGGGCCACCAAGAACAACATATATTTCAACTTTTGTAAGTTATGAATAAATAAATATTCTAAATGGGTAATCGTGCCTGCCACACAATAGCAACCATGGATACATATAAATGCTCCCTTTCTAAGTTATGCCTAGTTTTCTTTTACACAATTTGCATGACATGCAAATTACATTTTGTCATTTATTTCAGCAGCCGTTTGATCAATTATACATATATAAAATATCAAAATCATGTCAACGGCTTTTGTTCGTTTAAAGATAGACCAAATAAAACCTTTATTCTCAGCTGAATTGAGTGCTGCTAAAATGGACCCCGCAAAGTGTTTTGAGAAAACTACCAAAATTGTTATCCTACTTAGCTTATTCAACTAGTCCTAGTCAAGCGTTAAGTGCGCTTCCTTCCACACTCACAGTTTTGGTCAATTGCAAACATTCCAAACAAAACAAAGCAAAAATGCGGCTAAAAGGAAGCAGACGTACAACTAACCAACCGAGACCAAGCCGCAGTGCCGCATCCACCAACCACACGTAGTAAGTTGTAAACGATGGTAACTTCATCGAGCCAACTAATGAACGTCCGCACAGGCGGCTAGCAATTTCAGCCACCCCAAGCTGTGGCGCTAAAGTGCGAAAAGGTGCAAGTTGCAAGCAAAGCCAAAAGTGCTCCAAAACTTTAAAAAAAGGGGAAAAACAAGATGGAAGAAAATTGTGCTTGGTTACAGTTAGAGGGATAAAAGCAGATATGAAAAATGCAAATGAATTAAGTTTCAAGTTTTCACAAAATGGAACAGCCGCCGGGTGTAGAATCTGAGATGTGGCGACACTTGCTGGTAGTGATATGTTAGTTAGTCGCTTGGTTGGTTGAGTTAGCTAGACGCAAAAAAATTTTGCTCTATTCGTTGTTACATAATCCAATAGCAGGTCGAGATGATTTCTAAAAACGGAAAATGATTTGTTAACATTTCTTTTAGTTGCAACGAAACCTCGTCAAGAAGTAGAATACCGGTACAGACCCCCTCTTGATTGGGAAAGCGGAACTCAACCCAACGTTGAGTAGTGACTAAGTTAGTAAGCGACAAGGCAAGAGTTGAGATACCTGTAAGGTGAGCGGAGAATAAACAACTCGATTGGCCAAGTTTCCTGCTAGTTTTACTATTTTTTTCCGCTTAGCGCACGTGATTTATCGTCTGTGCTATTTCTTTCTATTTCTATATACACATGTAGAATTGCCGCAGGACTCTAAGGACTCAAACACACACATACGCACACATACAGCATATTCGCTTTCATGTTGAAGTATCTGGCAGGTTGTCTTCTTAGGCAATTGTGCCAGTTTTTGGTATTTTGAAGTTTGCCCGCTAACTGTGAATCCAACTGCTAATCAAGCAAGCCATGCGATATATATCGTAACAAAACTCTTACAATCCACAAGGCAATAGCCGTGCTCTCTTAAGTCTATGCGCTCGCTCTCTTACTTACTCACACTCTTGGCAAACGAACTGCAAAACCAAAACAAATGTGATGAAATTCGTGTACGCCACACCGCTTGTTCTATGCCCGTATCTGCCAGATACTTTCGTTCGGCCAGACATTGTACCGCTACGCTTCGCTGAGCACAAATTGAGCAAGTATCTTATGGCATATGCATGGACTAAGAGCATTAAGAGAAACGAAAAGCGAGCTCGTGCTCGTGAGCCAACGAGCTGCCGATGATTGCTAAGCAACCAGTCGTTGTTTGTGCTGCCGACGCCAACGTCGACGTAGACGTCGCCAGCAACATCGGCGTCATTGTTGTTTTCGCCTTCGTCGTGTACAGCGCCTCGTCGTCGGCACTTCGGCTTTGTCGCAGTTAAGTTGAGACCGCTACAGTTGGGCAGAGTATCTGACAGTTTCGTGCAGTCAGTCTAATGTCAGAAACGCAGTTAGCTGTTCGTCGTGCGGAAGTTTCAAATAATATACTATAACAAAAACAACAACAACAACTATCACTACTACAACAACAAATAAAATATTACCAGTAAAAAGTAAAACTAAAGAATTGTAAATCATTACAACAACTAAAAAGCACACACACATGCATATTCTCTAATACAAGCCATATCGCATAACCATTTAAACAATAGTTCAACTATTTGCTATTGCTTATAAATCACAAGCAAATACAACAAAGCGGAAATATTTTGCAATTGTTTGTTTTATAAAAATTAAAAAAAATAAAACAAGAAAATGTTAAAATGTTAAAAAGTAATTAAATAATTGCCACACGAGTCAACATTTATTTGCAAGAAATGTTTTACTAAATATTTAATGAACAAATAAAATAAATTGCTTAATAATTAAATTAAATTGTCGACAGACACACACACACAAACACACACACCCACCAGCACTTGATATGCAGTTATAAATTACTTAATTAAAAAAAGCTGATCGTGGTTAATTGTTTCTGTTTTCGGTATAAACAAGTAAAAATTGTGCATTGTGCTAAAACATTTTTTATAAAAAAATAAAAGAATTTTAAATATAAAAAAAAAAAACAAATCAATTAAAAAATGTAACAATCCAAAGTTTTACAAAATTTTCAAAAATTAAGTTTGTTGAAAAATTATAACGTAAAGCTCAGCAAAGCCAAACCAAGCCAAGTTGAATGAAAAACTGCAACACACAAATCAAAGCCTGCAAATTTTGTTAACGCTTTTGCGTGCCACAACAATAAAAACAACAATAACAACAGCAACACCAACACCAACAACGATCCAAAGAAAATTGTGCAGTAGAAGGCACATTCCAAAGTTGCAGCAACGTGGCAGAAACATAACTCAATATATGCCGTAGAATTTCTATTAACTGCGAAATAAGCCAGCTGCATTCTGTTCTAATTAGTTGCCATAATTTTAACCTTACCAGGACTAGCCAGCCATAAAGTAGAAGCCGTCTTTTAGTCTTAATTAGTTTCTGCCTCGATTGCAATTAATGTTAAATTGAATTATAGATTATATGCGACTTTTAGTTTTAACCGCTCTTTATCTCTGTCTCCAGCTTTAGCTATTCACTCTTCGGTGAGCCTCTCTCAGGACAAAACTATTTCATTTTCATTTAGCCATTTTGGCGGCCAAGTTAACTTGTGGCAAACTTTTGTGACGCCGCTAAAGTTAAAGTTCAAACTTAACTCGCAACGAAAAAGTTGTTTCGAGTTTATTCTCCCTTCCTGCTTTGTTTTTTACTTTTTTCCCCAAGCAGCTGCTTGTTGCCGTCGTATGGCTTTATTTATTTTAGCCAAGTTCAACACGCAGAGTTAGTCGCACTCTAGTTCTTGACCAACAACAAGTCAACCAACACCAAGCCTTCCCATTCCGTTTTGTTGTCTTTCTCTGTGTTTTGCGCTAAACTTTTATTTTATGCCTTTTCTCAGTTGGAGTTGTTGGTCTCTTCGGTTTGGCTTTTTCTTTGGCTGGCTTTATTTTTACCTTACTTTACGATTATTTCCGCCGAAGGTAGAGCCGCCATGGTCGCAGCTGACAATGGCGCTGACGTCGAACCCGAACCCCGCTTGCTGGCCTATGTATGTCCCAACTGACGTGAGATCATCCGTTCGGTCGAACGGCTGACAATGAAGCGGCGGCGGAACCCCGCCACCTTTTATAAAGAATTATTATTATTTATAACATACTTTTACCCAGCTGACCGACCAGACCATATGCAAGTCATTGACTTTGGCTCAGTTATTTTGGGGCTAGTTTTTCTAATGCTCAGTCGGTCAGTTCCCACACCCACAAGACAATGTTGCTGAAAATTATATCAATTGTTTGCTGCTGGCATTATGCAAGTCTTGGGCTGTTGCCAAGTCTGGCCACTCGATCTGCAACTCGGGTTCATGCTTCTTTCTTCCAGAACCGGTCCCGTCGCTAGCAGTCAGCAGCCAACGTTTGAGCCAGCATTTGAGCCAAGTTTTGAGCCAACGTGATACAATACATAAATCAGGCTGGCGACCAACAGCTAACAACTAACAGGTTTATTTGTTTATAACTCGCATAAAAATATGCAAGGCTTTGTTGTGCCAATGTGCCCCTGCTCTTCCTCTTTCGATCGAGCAGATCGATTGAACTGTGACGGTGTGCGTGAGTGTGTCTGTCCCAATAATAATAATAATAATCTTTTATAAATTTATCAACATCAACTAAAATTTTTAAAGAATAGATATATTGAATGCAGCAGCAACATAAACAATTAATTAAGACCCGTGAAATAATACATTTTATGCTGAAGTAACCAAAAATATTTGAATAGCAAAAAATAAAAAAATATTTAATTTAAAGAGTTTAAAAATTGTGATAGCAAATCTGATTTCAACAAAACGTATTTAAGAAATATATATACACAAAAAACGCAACTGCACCCAACAGCGTGTTTCAAATTATATAGGTACATGCTATATACTTTATACTCTATATATGTACATATGTATGTAGTATATGTATACGAAAAAAGTTGAAAGTGGGCGGCAAACAATTTAAAATGCGCCACAACCAACAACAATTACGAAAAATTCAACTACAACTAAGAGATCTGTAGGAGCCAGAGCTATTTCAATTACAGTGCAGCTGAAAAGTAAAACTTCAATAGCTCCAGCAGCAGCAACAACAACAGCAACAACAACTACAACAACAACAGAAACCAGTTAAAAGTGACAGGCTGGCAACCAAACTACAAATGAAAAAAATGTTAATAGCCGTGAAATATTAATACATATACAAATATATACATATAGTACATAGTATATATAAATACATCGGCAGTGTGGTCTATATAGAAGTGTACAGCGGATTTACTGAAATTCAAAACCCCCTCCAATTGTGAAACAATAAATGTACATAGAATTCTATATGGTTTAATCGGCGCACAGCTGCAGTCAAACTTAAAGCGGATCACAACCAACAACAATCGACAAAATAACTCCGACATGGTAAATATTTACAAATTGTATATAAAATTCCAAAGAAAACTTTTGCTATCGACGTCTCTAGCTTTTTGTACTTGACCCATTAATTATGCAAAAATAAAATAGAAAAAGTTGGAGCTTATCAGTTTTAAGAACCGCTAACTCTCCAAGCTCTGACTAAACCGAAACCTACACGCTACACTACATAACGTATTTCGTTTACCCTGTACTTGATTAGTATAGAGTTTATCACATCGAACAAAACGAGGCAGAACAAAAAATTCAAATTCCTCAAAATAATAGCTTGAAAAACGATTATTTTATGAATTTTTATTAAATTTGAAAACACATTTGTTGAGATTTTCAAAAGTTCCTAAATTTTTGGCTAGCGTTCCGCTGTTTCCGCTTTTCTGCCCACAGGGAACCCCTAGAATCTAATCTTTCTATCCTTCTAAGCGATTTTTCAGAATGTTTTTTGTATTTCATCCTCTCTTATATGTCAATATAGCAGGTAGTATCGGTTGTGGCATGTTCACTTTTTTCATACATAGTAACTTCAAAACTGAATTAGTACATACCCCAGTACATTGAACTTCGACTTAAAATCGTATAATATATATTAAATCTGTGCACACCAATTTCAGTCAGTTGCCGCTGGCTCAGAGTATTTTATAGTCGGTCAATTCCGAGTTTAGTGGTCCTATTTGCTTTCTGTTGTTTTTAGTTTCATTATGTGCCCCACGTGACGATAAAACTTAGACCCGAGCTGTGTTAAGTTTAAAGCTACGTTCTAGGAATGTATTATGCAGGCAAGTCATAAACTTGAAATTTATGTGAAAGTTTCAGTTCGTCGTAATCGTTTCTGCGACGGGTGCCCCGCTACTCAGTTTCTCATAACTTTGTGTCGCTGATTACGCAATTGACAATTATCTAAATATAAAGTACAATTCAATTAAAAATCTCACGTGAAGTGCAAGAGATAATTGCTTATCTAATGCTATGTGGTACACCTTCCCGAATTGCGTGTGCCCTATAAAAATAGGAACTGATCAATGGAATATGGGCGGGCTGGCTGACAAAGATTCTAAACCCTTGCTGACGCAAGTCAAGTAATGTGCTCGCTTACACAGATACCAGTAAATAAATAAGTTTATTTTGCAGTGTATGCAGCGTCGTGTTGTACAAATAAGAAACCTCAGTCGACTGTCGGTCGAGTTCATAAAATATTTATCAGTTTTTTTCATGTGTAAATTTTTGTGCGCCGTTATCGAACTTGAACAAGTTTCTCACATTTCGGAGCTTCTGCCTGCCGGTGTTTTGTCATTACGATTATTTTTAATCAGAAGCAACCGCACTTGAATTTGCCTTAGATCAGATTGACCGTAAACTTTATTAATGTGTAGCTAATTGGGCTGTTAAATGGGTGGCACTACAAACTTTATTGTCCTTAAAAATATCGGCCGTATCGGTAGAGATTGATAAACTAAGTTTCTTTAAAAAAATCAACCCAAATCTTGTCAAAGCTGCTTGAGTAAGCAGAACAAATTGCAAATGATATGCAAAAAACGCTCAGACTGCTAAAAAAAAAAGTGCTTTGGAAATAGTTTTTAATTTTCGATGTCAATTAAAATGAACTGTGAGCTTCGTATCTTTGCCTTCATTTGTGTTTGAGTTTATAAGTACATGTATGTATGTATGTGTGTGGCAGAGTACAGCAGCAACAACAAAAGCCACTACAACAACAAACACGCAAGCAGACAAGAAAAACAATAAACTTCAAGATACAAGCGAAAAAGCGGGCTAGTGAAGGCAAGAAAGTCATACGCTGAGCTTTTTATATATGCAATATATGTACATATGTATATACATACGAGCATGTATATTTGTTGTAGCCTAACCGTCCACCGTCACCCCCCTTCATCTGAGACTCAACTAAATACACGCTCACACAGACACCCAAACCCTCTCTGGCACACCGTGCATTGTACTTGGCTTTGTTTCTACGACGCCACATGCGAGCAAGTTACCAAGCAAGCTAGTAATATGCTGCTGGAGCTAAATCCGACTTGGAGCAGGAGACCGAAGCGAGCCAGACACACGCAGGGGATCGGGGGAGCCAGCGAGCTAGACTTAGACTCAATAGCTAACAAGCCCCGCGGCTCTAAGCGCTCAGATTCAAAGACAGAGTGAGAGTCAGCCCGGTCGGCCTTTGATCGATGTTTTGAGTTATGACCAAGTGACCACGCTGGCACTTTTGGTTACGTTGGTCCCACATTGGGTGGGGTGAACTTTGGGTGCAGCTGTCGATTACTTGGCAGCTGCCGTCACGTCGTTTTAGCTGCCGTGGGGGTGTTAAAATGAGCAAGCAAGTTGCTGTCATGCAAATGCAAGCCCGAAAAGTCTGCGTTATCTGCTAACGACATTTTGTATACATATGTATGTAGAGAGCTACACTATCGATAAGGTTCACCTCGTCCTTTCCCCATCGATCCAACTCAGTCCATATTGACTAAGAGACACAGATAACATGAATGAATATTTCAAATTTTATTTATTTTCTGATGACAACAAAATCAAAATGAACCGAAAAAATAAATAAAAATATCGAAAGCTAGAAGTATTCGTATGTGTATCCAAGTAGTACCTAACTGTATGTATGTATATGTGTACATATATACGTATAAAAAAAAACCATATCAATAACTTGTGTACTTGAGTGTGATTATGTGTGTGCAAACAAATATGGTTGAGCATGAAGCATCTAACAGTACACACAGAGAGCGGAAATATTACCAATAAATATCGATATTAATATTTTGTTTAGATACATACATACATATAGATAGATAAATGTACTTATGTATTTGCATGTGTGTGTGTCCTTTTGTGTATTTGTACTCGTATACTTTAATTGGCATGCATATTTTGGTGCTTTAGATAAATTATAAATATTCATTATCTTCATCAGTCTCATAGGGAGGTGAAAGTGACCGATGAAAAGATTGTACAATAATTTATGTAATAAGCTGCAGCAATTCATTTTTGTTGTTGTCGGCCGTTCATTCTTAAATGAAGTTTACCACTTAATTAAATTAAAAACAATTAGCAAAAGGCCAAGCAGTCATAAATGTTTCAAATGCTCGGCACAGTGGCGGTCCAACTGGGGTCGCAACTCGGTAACTATAAAATGAAATCCCAGGCCATAAGTTATGGGCATTGTGGCTTACACATGGGACAAATACACACACATACACGCACATGCACACGGAAAATCAATCATCAATAAAACTTAATTGAATTTTCGTTGTTATGTCGTCGATAAATGGACATTGGCGTCGCCGTCGCCATCGCTATTACTGTTAATTTGTGGTCATAGCCCTCTGCCCCTGGTCCCCGTTGCAATGGGATACGGAGACTTGTAAGTGCTAGCTAGAGTCAGAGTTAAAGCAAGGGCAAGACCTAAATAAGAATTTTACCAGCAATGACCATCATAAATTGTGTGATTAAGAACTATCAAAAGACCCACCAGAGGCGAACGACTTGATCACGGGTAGATCATTAGATTTACTCAAGGAATGCGTGCCGAATTCTTCCGCCGCTGTGAATTGTATCATTCAAAATAACTTTTCTAAATTGTCTGCGTAGTGAACGCTGCACACTCAGCTGGTGGTTTCCTGCAATTTAAAATGAAAATCGATAATATCCCATACTGCTGGTCAACGACTTGAAGGAAATACTTGAAAAAAAAAATGCCGAATGCATAATTTTCACTTCCGACAAAAGATGGAACACGAAAATAAAACAACTACGTAGCAGATGGATGACTCTAGCAGGGCCAGGAATTAACCAAAAAAGAAGAAAGGGTGATGAGGTCAAAACTAGTACAAGGTACAGCTATTAAAACAGCCAAGACAAACAACAACTGGCCTACTCCCAAGTGTGTGTGTGTGTTGGTGTGTGTTGGTGTGTGTGTGGTGTTTAAGTGTTGTTTTAATCAAGCTGCTTTCTGACTGCTTCAGTTTATTTTGCGCCTTCTCTTTTTAAGGTGCGGTTCAGTGCCCTTTCGGTGGCCATAAAATGCTTTGCCATATGGATAGGTGACCGTGCTCCTCTCTACCACGATTACTCTGTTGGCCAACTTACCACTAAACAGCCGGTCGGCTAGCCGGCTGGCCGGCCGGCCGGTTACTTGCTTAGTTGGAAAATACTATCAGCTGTCGTCTCTGATGTCCGCTGTGGTGGTTGCTGCCGCTCCGCTGCTGTTATGTTTGTTGCACAAGGTTCGTTTGAGTTGAAAAAATGTTGCACGACTTAACTGGAGGGTTGTTCCTGTTGTTATTGTTGTAGTTGATGTTGCATGGTTACTGTAATTTACAACCAGCATGGTCTGTCAGTTAGGAGCGTGTGTGTATTCCTAAGGATTGCTAAACTACACGCAAGCTAAGAATGAAACCCAGTGTAAAGAGTTCTACTATGTGTGCGGGAGGGTGTGCTGCATGGTTGTGTATTCGGAAGAACGCGCACGTTTTAATTGTAGTTAGTAAAAGGTTCTTGCGATTATTTGAATAAAAATTAAGTATTCGCACCTTATCTTTTTCTCTATGGCTTCAAAAATAAGGCAATTAAATAATATACGAATAAAATAAATGAAGTTTGCAAATATTTTTGTTGATTGATGTGTTTCTGCATTTGCATCTATAAGATATTTCACAAACACAACAACACTACTCCGTTGATATATTTGTGACAGTCTTATGTTGCGATTTATCAAAGGATTAGTTTTTTTTTTTGACAACTCCCAAAAGAGACAAATCTAAAGTGTATGCAAAAGATGCCAATATGTATCTGTACAATTGTGTATGAATAAAAAGATGCAAAGATGTCGGCAAAAATACAGAGACCTGTCAAAATTGACAAATTGAGGCGGCATCTTTCGATTTATTTTACCTCTAAACTATACAGCTTCTCTGACTATGTTTATACATAAACTTTATATATATTCATTTGATATTGGCCGCATTACTCAATTCGTAACCATAATAATAATACAATAAAAAGAAAATGAACACACACTTTATAGCTGGGGTTACCAACAACTACAACTATAGCAAAAAGCTCTTTCACAATCCTCGGAATATGAAATGCGAGACGTGCAAGCTCGTGAACGGCGGCTGGTGCAGCTTTATAAGTGCAGCGGCGTGCAAAGACAGCTATACTTATATAAGATATAGATACTTTTGTTTATTCGAGGGTGGACTGAAGCATTTTTGTCTGGTTCGTTTGATATTCCGGCAAACAATCATAATAATTAAAATTTATGAGTCACATTGTTCAGATATCCAAAACTCTAGCAAAATAAATATTTTACGAAACTATCTTACTTGTATGTTGTATGAAACGTTAAAAGAATTTGTACGAAAATTATCTGATTACAAAAATGTGTATCTCAAAGCTTGAATGGCGTGGAAAGACTTTTCGAATCCCGTTGAAAATGAATTTTTTTGGTAACAGCATTTTGGAACAGTATTTTGGCACATTTCATTTATTTCTTTATTATTTTTAATAGATAATACTATTATTCAGCAATAATGCTGTAGCAGTGTTACTATACTTAAATTATTGAAAAATATGTGACATACAAAAACAATCCAAACAGCTAAATTGAAACAAGGTCCAGTAAAGTGTTGTTGAAAGGCTCTGAAAACAATTATTGTATATAGTCAACCAAAAAAATCTGTGTGGTAGCAATTCTGCACACCGTATGATTAGTAGCTAACCCGTATCACAGATTCAGTTCGATAACTTCACGCATATAAACTTAATCGGTACCACACTTTTTGTTTTTTTCAAGGTCATCTGAAACACCCCACAGTACCACTTTTCTATTTGAGCACCATTTTTTGTTGTCCACAAAAGAAATGCTTCTGTTGGAATACATTCAGATTTAAATCAATTGCTTACTGTTTTGACCATTTTTGTTTTCATAGGACTATGGTATTTTTGAGAAAATCTGTGGATGTTATGGCGGATTAGTTTGATAATGGGATGCGATAATATATGGTTCATACCGATACCGGAGTCAACGCTGATTAAAAAAACTTACAAATTTTGCTGTTTAGTGATGTTGATTCTCGTATGGATTGTTTGTTTACGGATTAAGGTGAACTACAAAACCATTTTTTTCTCTTACTATTCTATTTTATTTCCTTACTTATAACAGATGCTGAGTTTTGTTTATTAACTAAATCAGCGAGGGTACAAAAAAGTGTTTAGAAAAAAGAAGTATTGTAAAAGCTGTCATCTAGCCGAATGGGGGGCACAAGAGTTTGTACTTAGAAATATTATGAAATCTAATTGATTATAACGTGTATTACAACGATATAGTTACCGTTCTAAAAGCTTCGGAAACAAATAAGTCAATCAACCCTCGGCAAGACATGTAATAGTCTAACCGCCAATTTGATGATGATGCAAAGCAAATGTACTCGTATAAATATAGTACATATATCTATATAGTATATACTTGAAGTTGCATTAGTTTAAGTTTGATCAATGCACGAGATTTTGACGCTTTAGAGCAAATGGCGGCAACTGTCTGAACAGCATCTAACTTAGTCGAAGCTCAGATATCAGGCAAACGCAATAGACAATGAAAGCCCCAACGGAAAAGCAGTCGGCAGGCAAAACCGACTGCCAATACAACCTAAATAAAGAAAATGGTGCAGTCGCAGCAAAAGTATCTAGACGATGACGTTTACGGTTTGGCTGTGACGTTTGCATATTGCATTAAACGCTACTTGGAAGGTAGTGCAACAAAACCCCTGCGACAGCGTTGACTGACTGCCATCATCTGCATGTCTTTTGTTTTTTTTCCTGGCAATGTTGTTGCTACGCTGTAAGTTGGGATTATTACAAAGTAACTGACAACATTGGAATCGGCTTTGGTAGTGGCAGCGGCAGCGGCAGCTGCTGAGGCAGTTGCAGTGTCGGCGGCGTCTGTTTGTTCAACTCTCGACTTCAATTTGACGGAAAAACAAAAGAGAAGTAAAAACACTGCAAAAGGCAGACGAAGGCAATGCTAGAGTTTCAGATACTATACACATAGATATATACATAGATACAGATACAAGGCAAACTGTGAAAAATGATGACGCGGATATGTTTTTAGCTTTGTATGCCAATGTTTCTGAAGTTGGTTGCATCACTTGCAGCATTTTGCATCCGTAGACAAAAGTAAACCAAGTGAAGTGTGCGAAAAGTAAACGTAAATACAAATTAAAAGCTGGTTGAAAGTAAAACGACACAATTAAGTAAGAAAAACAACTACAACTACAATAACAAAACGTACTATATACAATAGTGTAACTGAATAAATAGATTTCGTTGGTATCGACACCTGTTGATGACAGCGACGCAGATGTCGATGTCGACGTCGACGTCCCAATGCCGTCTAAATTTGCGCAACTGTTGCCACTCAATTTTTTAGCCCTAAATACATATATATATAGTGTATATACCATCTATATATCGTATCTATGTGTGAGCGCGCATTCTAGTATATGTTTTCGCTATTGTTTCATTAACACGGTTGAAAGTAGAAACATTTTGTGAAATGAAATTGCAGCATTCAAAGTATCTATCACTGTCATCAGCCGTTTGAACTGCAATTATTGTCGTATGGAGATTGTTGCTAGTCTGAGACAATTTGTTTATCCCAAGCCAAGTCAATAAACTATTGCCCACTTTCCATTTCGCCAACTGCAGCAAAATTGATTCGTTCATGGTCATCTTTGTTTTTTGTTTTCTAACCATTTGTGCTTGGTTTAAAAATAATTTTTTACCTATTATGGTTAATTATAAGCGTTTCTTTTCTGTGTTTGCTGTTTGTCAGTATAATTTGCATAAGCCGATAAAAGCAAAATGGCCAAATAATGATCCAAGTCGATTACAATGTTTGCTTGTTTGGTCGGCGACTTGACCTAAACGTTTTCAAATGGCGTTGAGCTATGCGTTTAGATGAAGATACACGCAAAAGAAAGGAAATTTAAATCAAAGAAAAAGCAGCTCTTTTATTTCTCATTGTTGCGTGTGGGCCAATAATTAATCATAAAGTTAACTGGAAAGACGCTCAATAGCCTTTGACCTTTGTCAGCTTTAAATTAATTCTAATTCTACTATTCTAGCATCTACATAGCTGAGTGCGTCTTAGAAGAGAGCCCCTAGGGCTTAAATTCGTACCAAAATGAGGGCATCCGGTCAACCAAAAAAGGTGCTATTCCACCCAGACTCAAAACCAGTCATGGAGATGACTTATTTATTGTCAGTGTGAATGATTTTAGAAGATCTTTCATATTTCGCCCTAAACCTGTTGTCTACTACTAAAACCATTCAAAGCTCGAGTTAGTGGGCAGCAGTAGCTGAAAGATCTTGTTTATAAATCAATCTGCGCCATAAAATTCAATTTGTATATCATCATTGTGAATTCATTGAGACTCGCGCAGGTTTTATTTCTAACCTGCTCTATCAAGCAAAGATTTCCTTGTACAATTCCCATTGCCTGCAATTAAGGTAATTTGTGTGCTGCTGCTGCTGCTGCTATGGATATCTTTCATCTTAGGTCTCTTCAAGCAGAAAAAGCAACCCACAAAAAACTTTTCTATTGTTTTCCTTACCCCAGATTTATACGCTAGCTGAATCACAGACACTTTATCTATGCCAGCGAAAGTTACCAACTTGACGCATTTGATGAACATGTTCAGGTTGTTTCTTCGCCCCTTCTGTAGTACTGGGGGTTGGCAAAGTTTTTTTTGGTGACCTCAAAAAGTTTGGAGCTTGCTGAAGTTGATTCGGTGTGTCCCACTAGGCTAGAAGTCAATAAGAATAAACATCTGGAGAAACTAAGTCAAAACTGCACCAAAAAAAAAACCCCAACGGCAAAACTATCTTCTAGTCGTTTTCCGTTCTGCTGTGATACACTATTTACTTTATTCTTAAATATACATATTTATCTAACAGATTCTTTTGCTCAATTTAATGTAATCTAATCGGTAACAACTAGGATGAAGAATAAAGTGTAGCACCTAATTACCGAGATATTTCAATACTTAAACAGACTATTATACCGACTCCGCTGATTGGCTCGATTTAGTCAATATTTGTATACCCTGTACCGTATGGTACAAAGGGTATATTAAGTTTGTGCAAGCCGAAAATGTATGTAACATATAGAAGGAGACGTCGGAAACACCCCAAAGTTACCTAAAATATGATCAGGGTGAATAGAGAAGTCGATATACCCATGTCCGTCCGTCCGTCCGTCTGACCGTCTGTCCTGCGTCCGTCTGTCCGTTTGAACGCCTAGATCTCAGAGATGGTAAGAGCTAGAGTAACCAAACTTTCACATTAGATCCCATATTATTCCATAGGAGACAAGTTTATTTTATTTTTTTGATATCGGGGATAAATTATATAGCTCCCATGTGGGTGTTTGAGACGACCTCGACAAAAAAAAGTTTTAGATGGATAATTCGTTTGTTTATGAAGATATCGTTACCAAATGGTATTCGAAAGTTTTTTATAGTTCCCAATCACTGTACCAAATTGGATCAAAATCTCCCATAGGACCGATCGGCCAAAATAACTTTTTAAAGAAAAATTCGCTATATTTCGTTTTTAAATAAAGGTATCGTAACCAGATTTGGCTTTTGGAAATTTTTTATAGCACTTAAACAATGTGCCAATTTTGAACAAAATCGGTTGACTATATCATATAGCTCCCATAGGTCCGATCTTCCAAAAAATCGATTTTTTAACATAATTTGTTGTGTTTCGTTTGTTTGTTAAGATATTGGGACCAAATTTGACATTCGTGAGTATTTTATAGTTCCTAAGCACTGTACTAAATTTAATCCAAATCGGTTGACTATATCATATAGCTCCCATAGGAATGATCGGTCAAAAAAAAATGTTTTTTAAAAATTTTTCTGTTTTTGGTTTTTTGTGAAGGAACCGGATTTTATTGCAAGCTAGTGGTACAGGGTATCCTAAAGTCGTCCGCGCCCGACTTTACGTACGCCATTTTTTATAGAAAGATAGACGGCTGAGTAAAATTGTAATCTGTTGTATTTGGCGGGGCTTGCCATTACAAAGATAGATAGATAGAGAAGTATGGCCAGAATACGTCTTGATGCAGGTATTATTAGAGCCTAACTGAACAGTCAGTTTCTTTTATTTTCACCTGCTATTATTTGCTTTTACATTTGCTAATGCCATTTGCACTCTGTACATCATGCATTTTCACGAAAAGGTTGGTTTACCTGTCGAAACCTGTTCTCTTGGGCACAGCTGTTTATCTTACGTCGCGGTGGCAGCTGGAGCAGCGCTGCACAGCGGCACGGCAGCCGCAAAAGCGTTGAAAAATCAAAATTTTTATGAAAATGTTTTATAAAACCAATACATGTATCTTATTTAGAATTTTCCAAGGATCACGAATATTTAAATTTTATTCAATTCGGCAGAATGTTGAGTAAATTTTCAGCTATAAAAAAATCGTAATTTTTTGAAAAAAAGTTAATGTTTAAAGTTCTTATGTAAAAAAACTACGCAACCAATCTGTATTTTTTTGGTTTCTATGAAAAGGTACATGAAACTTAAACATAAAGGAAATAAAATTAGTTTGTATCTTTTATGTTTTTTTCAATACTTTCGTTTACCTGAACTACTATATTTGGATCACTTTTCCAACTTTGGAAGAAAATAAAAATGCTGTTCAGCAAAACCCATTTTTTAGTTTAACATAAATGATTTTGTTATTAATTTATTTACCCTTGGACGTAAGGCCAAAAACTGCAGAAACCCAACTGCAAAAATGATGCCGCAGGTACAAGAAGAAGAAGAAGAACACGGAGTATATGCATCTACTAAATACGAATTTTTTGGCTTACATTTTTACTCGGCAATAAAATAAAGCCTACCTGTGACGTTTGAAAAAAATTTACATATTTAGATAGATTATTATTAAAAAAATTCAAATTTTTTGGTTTGTTGAGTTCGTTTCGGAAACCAGAAAAGAACTCAATGTTGAGGAAACAAATATGGAGAAGCTTGATAACTTAAACAGAAAACTTAATCTAATTTACTTCAAAATAAAAAAAAAAATGGATAGACGCTAATTACTGCCGAGAAAATTTTTTTAAGAGATACGAAAACTGGCTAAAAGGAGCTACTCTCATCGAAAATTCCTCAGAAGAACCCCAAACGTCTACGCACTGAAACAGGGGAAGACGTACCAAATTTTTGGACGAGTGCTCAAATTTTACACGAAAGAGAAAACTTGCCGATGCCACAGCCGATATAGCCTCCGATCATCTATCGGAGGCTCTATCATTAAAGTACAGGAAGGATGATGAAAATATAAGGTCGCATATAACAAAAGCGGTTGCTGATGCAAGCCCTTTGCGACTTAAAAGGATAAAGGAAAGCATCCCCACACCGCCAAATTCCCTACCTATGGAGTACAGCGCTGAAGAAGCTTTGGCATTGTTTATGGAGTTGAATCTGTCCAAGGGAAAATATACTATATTGCGGGATTCGCTAATTCGGCACAATGTCAATATTCTTCCTGGATACAACAAAATTGGATCGGCTAAACTGAACGCAGTACCACAACCAACGATAGTGACGGAAGTCTCAGCACAGGCCAATCTTCAAGACCTCATGGATCATACTGCAAAACGCCTCATTGAAAGCTTTTCTGAAAATCAGATGGAGACTCTTCCAGAAAACCTCACATTATTTAGCAAATGGGGATGCGATGGATCTTCTGGCCAAAGTGCTTACAAGCAAAGAATAGCCACAGATGATGAAGGTATTACAGATGCAAACATGTTCATGGCGTCTGTTGTCCCCCGACGACTAAAAAGTGAAACACTGGAACATTGGAAAAATCCGCGCCCTTCATCAGTTCACTATTGTCGCCCGATATTGTTTAAATACGCCAAAGAATCTTCGGAAGTAATCAGGTATACAGTAACCGACATTAGGAAGCAGATTGAAAGTATAAGGCCTGCATTAATTCAAATCAAAGAAGGAAAAACCATTGCTGTGAAATATGAATTTTTTCTAACAATGGTAGATGGCAAGGTTCTTAACGAGCTGACAAACACAAAATCTACTTTGTCAAAATTTGGATTATTCTTTTATTGAAGAGGAAAATCTGGAATTTGGTATTTCTCCATTGCTGCCAGAATTAGATGCATGGAGTTTGTTTTAAAACTTGCATATACTCTTTCGCAAGTTCACGATTCATTTAAGGACAACACACCAGACAAAGAAAAACAAAGTTTCAGGAAAAAGAAAAAATAGTACAAGAAGATTTTAATAAGAAACTTGGACTGAAAGTCGACTGCCCCAAATATGGATATGGTAATACAACTGATGGAAACTCATCCCGCAAGTTCTTTGAAGAACACAAAACTAAGTCAGAAATAACTGGAGTGGATGAAGATATTATCAAAAGATTGGGTACTATTTTAAATATTCTGAATTGTAAGGAAAAAATTAACGGCAGTAAATATGCGACTAAAACTGCAGAGCTGCTACTGGAAAAATATTCGGGAAAGAAACTAACTCCCAAACTTAAAAAAATTTTGGCACATGGCCAATCTATAATAGAATATCATTGCTTACCCATTGGGGAGACATCGGAAGAAGCCCAGGAATCAAGAAAAAATGATTATAAATTATTCTGAGCCATAAATGCTTGTAAAATATCACGTTCAAGGGAAAACGAGTATCTTTTTAATATATTGGCAGCCTCTTCATAGATCCACTAGTTGCATCCCTTAGATATGTGAGATCCAATACAGAATTGGCAAGTAGTTATTCAAAAGAAGTATTAAGTCTTTTAGATATCCCCTCAAATATAAATGTGGCTTATTATTCTACAAAAATCTAATGATATAACAAATTTTATTATATTGTGAACATAAAACATATCATCAAAATTTTCTTTATATATAAACAAAAGATGTGCATGTTTTTCAATGGCAAATATTGCAGAGGCAATAAACTTTAACAACTTATTGTGCAGCTCTTAGATTTCGTATCACCATGTATGAATACCTATTTTAAAGCCTAAAGATTTTTCTTTCAATTGATCTAATTCATAAAAATATTTCAATTGGTTTAGAAGAGAGATATGATTTTGCACCGGTTTTTCGGCTTCCGTGCCACTGTGCGTCGGCGCCTTGGAATTTAATCAAAACCACTTCCGCGAGGACTGATGTACTCGTTGTTCTCTATGTTGTCGTTGTTATTGGCTTGTATCCGTGGTGCATCACGCATATGGCGTTGCCAAAGTTGCACCAAGTTATCATAAGCATCAAAAAGAATGAGAACAAGATTCAAAAGAGTGGCACGTTGGTGCCAAGGATGATGACGACGTCACCAACCAGCTTGTGTTGAGCGACAGGCCGCATTGCCTGCCACTCACTACCATCCATAGATCCATCCATCCATCCATTCATCCATCAAAGGGCTGCAGCCAAGCTAACCAGCCAGGGAGTCAGGCAGCCATTCAGCCAGCATGTAATCCGAGACTTACACTTAGTGCGCAGCGCCCACCCTGTCATAAACCTTTAGACACCCCTTTCCCATCAAAGGAACAACAACACACAGATCTTTTAAGGGCATGTGTAAATAAAGCATGTAGGAAAATAAAAGCTTCAAACAATATGTATATAAGAACTCATGATATGTAAGGAACTGAGCTTCTTAAAGGTGGTACACTTGTCTGGGGATATAACATTTAAATAGAATATCTTTAAAGTGAAAGAAAAACAGGGAGTTAGTAGTAAATCTGACTGTAAATGTACCCGTACTAGTCGCTGTGACAAGTTTTACCTTTCGCTAGGGATGGGGTTGGAAGGAACCTAACTATGTGTACGTGCGCCTATTTGCACATCATTAAAAGTGGCTACTACAAACAGCGGAATAAGCTGCAACTATGTAGACATTTTTACTCAGTGCTTGGGTGAGGCGGTCGGGTAGTCCTGGTCAACAAGTCAGGTACATACTAACAAAGACAAGAGCAACAAAGGCAACTCCGGGCTCGAGAAAAACATTATAAAGAAGATATGCAAATATCAACGATGAAATGCATTTAGAAAAAGGCAAAAAGGAGTTAAAAAAGTAAATAAATAAATTCAAAATAAAAGTACAAAGGTTTTTATGGTTCACCGATATGTGTAGCTAGTACCAAATGTGACTGGCCGAGAAAAGAGAATGATCACGAGATTAGTGAAAGGTTTCCAAACTTTGATAAATTAGACTGCCAGCAGCTGGCGCCTTTCCAGTCAAGCAAAAACGTTTCGATCAAGACAATGGACTTCTAAGTTAAGGTCAATGACGCTGTTTGACCTCATAACGGCATTCTGAACTCAAATCATACAATTTCCATCCTACTTATAGTTTGGACTTGATCCACCCTGTTTTACTTAAAGTGCTGGTCATTGATGTGTGTCGATGAAAGGCCCGCCAAGAGGAGATAAGAGATGAGCGCGTGACTTATTTGAGTAATAGTTGAAAAGTTTATTCAAGATGCCATAAACTAATTAGATTGGTAATAGAATATCAGTTATTTAGTTAATAAAAGTATTTATTTTCTAGAGTTTGTTAGATTTAGATACTTAGTATATAATAACTACAGTGAAATTGCAACTTTCTATTCTATAGTCGTAAATAAATATTCTAAAAAAATTAGAAACTCATTTAAAATATAGTAAAAAAAAACACTGTACAGTCGAGAAGTAGACCAACATTGTGATACCCTATACCCTTTTTTCCAAAGAAAATTGTATATATTATATGCTATATAAGATTTGAAATAATGTACGTTGTAAGATTCAAGCGCATATGTTTTTGTTTGTTGGGGCTATAGAGAGCTGCTTAAAAAACTTTCTTACTCTGACAATACATAGAGTACATTATAGTCGTAATTTGTTGTAGTTTTTTATTTATTTATGGCAATAATTTTGATGAAAATAGAAAGTTAAGTCGAAGAAGCTTTTAAAAAGTGACAGGGGCCGCATCGATAATTTTTGGATGGTACTTGGTTTGTTCATCAGGGCCACATGAAAAGTCTTATTAAAATTGATGATTCTAAGTCACTTGTAACCATAATTACTTAGAGTCAAACCACATATACCACACGCATGCTTTACTCCAAAGGAACCAGGGGGTAAAAAACCAAAGCTGGGACGTACTGCGTTGAATTTTTCAAGTCTAACGAAATCTTAATATATGCAAGCAGTTTATTCTGGTATTAAGATTTTTTATAGAAACATCTGTAATTTCTGAAATACACTAAACACAAGCTTAATGGACTTTCAAATTCACCTAAGTATTCTCTAAGGCATACATACAGATCCAGACCCCGCGTTCTGTGCGCCACATTCTAATGGTCTCCCCATTTGGCATCCAGAGACAAGAAAGGCTGAATACCGAAAATGCTAAATGCGTATATTTTTTTTCTTTCTCCTATTTGGGTAGTGGGCATAAATTTCAAGACTCGTTTAATGCACATCTAATTGGTGCATGGGATGGTTAGCCTGTGTTATTTTGATCATCAGCGTGAAAGCTTCGCCAGTTAGCTTCCAATTGAATTGCAAAAGAAAGCTGGCTGCTGGGCTCTGATTTCATTGTTTTCATGTTCTATTCGGTTGTTTTTGGAACCCAATGTATATGCATAATTTTGCCTAAAGATTTATAGATTTAGCGCTTTATCAATATCTGATTTGCTTTATTCATAAACCCATCTCTTTTTCTCTCTTTGCAGGTATGTACCACTAGAAGCTCCGTTTAAGTAAGTAGCAAGTGAAAGGCAGAAGCAAAACTTTGACTAGTTAGAGGTATCTAAATAATAGCAACAGCTCGCTGAGTAGGAAAATAAGACGGTAATCCTACACTCAGCGCCAACCAAAACTTTGGCATGCCCAAGCAGCACGAGAAAAAGAATTTTATCTGCATAATGGTTTTCCTTACGACTTTCCATTTTTTCCAAGCTTAAGTAAAAGACAACAACAATAAATCAAGGAAAATTTCCCAGTTGGATTTTCATTTTATTGCATTTACTTATATTATTATTATTATGTTTTTTCATATTTTTCTATCTCGCTTTATTTGCCTCTCGATCTCTCCGTTATGTTGTATGTTTCTTTGTTTTATATTTTGTTATTGGAGTTTTTCGTCATTCTGCATTGCATTTAATGATTTCATTTAGTTTTTAGTTTTTTTTTTATTTTTGGATTTTCTTTTTGGCCAAAGTCTGTCCTTGTCTGTTGTGTGTCTCTAGTTTTTGGACTTAGTTGAAAGTTTGTGAAGACCGTATTTTGAACATTAAGATAAAGCTTTCAACTTTTGCAAAGAATTTGTGTGTGCCAGTGGTGCCCCACAAGGGCCGCTACTGCTGGACCTACAGCTGGGCTAAGCCGTTGGTATCGTTGCTTCTGAGCTTCATATGCGCAATTGTAAATGTTTATAAAACATATATATATATATATATAGTATGACCATTACATGCCTCTACAGTTGGATGTGGGAGTGGGCTGTGGTTGCCCCTGCCACAACGATGAACAATCCCCGACAAACAAGTACAACGAAAATATGCAACACTCGCGCCATCAAGTGCGCTTTCCGCAGCTAATTGACATCATACTGAACTCATTCACATTAATTAATGACATCATTCTCAAGTTGAGAATAAGCATGAGAGAAGTCATCTACAGTGAAAACAGCGAGTACTACCAACTAGTAGACAGACATAAGTAAATAGCAGTGAGCACTTTATAATACAACAAAAAGAACAACAGATTCGACGGTTTCTGGGGCAGAGGCGGAAATTTTACGCACATAATTTAGTGCGTTCAATTTGTGGCACAATCAGAAAGAAGCTGAGACAATGAAGCTGATCTTAAATATGCCTCACGGAATACGATTCCATTAGAGATGAGAGCGTGACCAGAGAAGGTACTTTTTTTGCTGGAATTTGTTTAGGCGAATTTTTTTTATGTCTAAAAAAAAAAAGAAGAATAGTTAGGTAGTTAGGACACAAAAATATTCGTATTTAGAATGTATGTAAGTGCCAATATTTTGTGAAGTTGATTAAGAAATCTTGACTTGACCGTAACTTGAGGAATTTTAGAAAACCTTTATACCAATTTCACCCTGTCTTTGGATATAAACTATGTACATCATTACATAATATTATACTACTGTAGTTAAATTGAAAGGTGCATTTTCCTATTTCTTTCTCTATTTATCTAAATCTATTTCAACCCTTTCAAGTAATCCCTTCCCGCAGCAATACACTCGTGCTAACGATTTTTCCAGTTTTCATAGCACTTAGCAATGTGCTCCTTCGAATGGAAATTTGAAAGTTTTTGGAAGGAATATGAAGGATTGGGTATTTTAGAGTTGACCATCTCTAATGTATAGAGCACAGTTCAAGTGGAATGATGCCCGGAAGTAAAACAACCGATTGAAATGTCGCAATTGCCAGAATCAGAGTATACGAGTACCACACGTGTCTCTCCAAATGCCAAGTGAGTTTGGCTTTAGTCGGTGATTAACCGCAAAATGCGCTCAGAGTCAACCACAGGTTGAGGTTTGACTGGCTCTTTGGTTCTCTGACTTTAGAATCTATCCATATCTCCGGTTCGTATTGAACATTGTTACCAGCATCACCTTCTGACCTTGGCTTGACAGGGAACAATGGAAACGTTTTTCTTTTGTGGTTTTCGCTGACAAGGAAGTGGGTTGTTTGGTGGGGGGATACCTTACAGAAAATTTTGCAATTTTGCATGAATTTTATTTTTGTGCCGTTTGCATTCTTGTGGTTAGATCTAATATAAGTTTGCATATGTATATAAAAAAGAGATAAAATCAGAGGTATATATTATATACTATATTTGTATATAAATGGTACATAATTTGCACAAATTTTACCGTAAAGAAAAAGTGTCAAATTGACATTGACAGTGGCTATGATGAAATGTAAAAAGCTTTTCCATGTAGCTTGACACAAAAAAAAGGTCATAAAGCATTAAAATTATATTTTATTTAAATTAAACGTCACTCATTTCTTTTCAACCTCAAGTCGAGTCCTATCCAAAATGGTCGACAACTAAAAGTAATTAGGCAAACTCTTTAAATGTTGTATACTTTGCGACCATCTCTCTCTCTCTCTTTATCTGCCTTTCAAAATTAATGTTAATTAGTTTTAAAGATAGGCTGTTAGTTTTCCCCAAGGCCGAACACAAATTTTTTTCAAATTTAGTTAAAATATTAGAATTAATGTCCTAGGGCTTGGAATCGTCGTTGAAAGTCACCACAAATACTGGTATACGCATTTGAGATATAATTCCTATATACAAAAGTATACATTATATACACATAAATTCGTATATGGCAGCCACAACAAAATGCAAGTCAAACTCACTCAAATCAACGTCAATTTTGACGACGATGACGATGACAATAATGATGATGACGTTGGCATTTGCGCCAAGCATTTGTCATTTGGCGAAATTAGTATGTTTGTGTTTATTCGAGTGTATTTATCTGTATCTGTATCTTAAGCATCTGTGTGTGTTCGTTTGACTGTGGAAGGGAAAACGTTCCGACAGGTTGCTGACATCTTAGTTACTTCTATTGCCTTTATTGTAGCTTCTTTTATTGTTGTTGCTGCCTTTCGAACATTTTATAAACACAAAATCAATGACAAAATTTTGTGGTCCATTGCTGAAACACATAACAATGACGATGGGATGGTGTAAGATCGAGACCGTTTGGTCGTTTTCGATGGATTTGAGCATAACACAAAATATTTCAAACGCTTGATTGAAGCTCCAATGTATGACTTGCGGTCTCTACCGATATACATATATATACAAATATGTATACCAAATTGTATTGAGACACATTGTTGTAGTTTTGGGGCCATGGGAAAGTAGCATTCTAAGCGCACACCATATGCAATAACCACAACAGCACAGCATGGTTCACTCAAATCGGAATGAAACAAATCGAGACAAACTTCCACTAGACCCGCTATGAGCCAAGAGATTGAAGTGAAGTAGCCCGATGCCTTGATGCGCTTGAGCCATTCTCGTCTAGCTCGGTATTTATGATTATTGTTCATGTAAGGCCCGCCCAAAATCTGCTGGTGATTTTAATACACTGCTTTTGAATACATGGGCATCTGTGTGTCAATGTCAATGCCTAGGGCTGCCTAGTTGGGAATTCCAACTTCCTGTCTTCCGAAACACTATATTATTTTACCGTTTATCAGGGGTGCCACAGAAAACCAATTCGATATCAATTCCAATTCGTGGTGCCACAGACATGGCTAACAATAGTTTTAAAAAAACCAATTCGATTCAATTTCGATACAATTCCAATTCTTGGAGCCACAGACATGGCTAACAGCGGTTTTAAATCCGTTGACAATGCTTGTTAGCCATGTCTGTGGCTCCAAGAATTGGAATTGTATCGAAATTGAATCGAATTGGTTTTCTGTGGCACCCCTGTATATCTCTCGAACCTGTATTTTAGTGCCGAATTGGCAGAGACATGTTCTTTCTTTTTTTAGGAATAAGTTTTCAATTCAATTTCATGGTACTAACTGATATTAGGAGTAACACTACTCTGAGAGAAAACATTGATTCTTTATTCTTTGAAAAAAAAATGTTTAATTGATTCATTAAATTTTAAGAAATTATTTCACAAAAGCCAAGTAATGTTCAAAATGTCAAAGATTCGGAACCGTGTACAGTCAGGTTTCATATAAAATTATTTTTATTTAGAATACGTAACACCTTGTAGGCATTTTTTAGAGAAGCCATATCCCAAACAATCTGCTGCAGGTTAGCAGCGCTGGCATCCAAGTCTACAGCCAACATCAGTACCAACTACATACGTCATCGAAAGCAAATTATTTTTCGACTGCCTTTCGCTGGCTTAAAATACGCGGCCTTTGATGATCGTGCACCCAGTCAGTCAGTCAGTCATTCACTTATTCATCCAAACCACTCATTCTGTTGAACTTTTGAACTAGTTTCGTATTCGCTCATACATTCACCAACATATCCAGATCTTGTCGATTATAACTTTGCACAGTCTCAGTCCCGCCAGCAGCACAACTTGGACCATAGCGCTTGAGTGTTACTTTCCCTTCTTAAGTGGGGTGATAGTAGAACCTAGTTGAATACGACATACCTAACAAAAAAGCCAACTTTAAATGTTCTTAGTATTTAGCTTAGTTAGGTTACCATGTACAAAGGGTACTAGATTTGTGCTATGTATGTAACGAATAGAAGGAGACCCCAAATTCTTATCAAAACCTTGGGTAGCAATTTTGCCAAGTTCGTCTCTCTGTCTATCGTCTGTATAAATACCCAGATTTCGAGACTGTAAGCGCACATTACCTGAGCAGATGAAGTTTGTTAAATCATATCGAAATCTTTTTCATGGAACTTACAGGTAATAATTAATAAGTATCGTTTAAAATTTTATTTTTAAATAAAGGTGCGGAGTAACGCATTGGAAATGTATTTTTTTAATTTTTTGCTATTTTTCCTTAAGCTAATATATTTTTAAAAATCAGTAAGAAATTTATATTTTTTCTTCTTTCAATATGTGCTCTATCTACCGGATCAAGAAAGTCATCTGGCGTAGTTATTCCAATTGTTAATATTTGTACGGTCAAATAAAAACTTTTAAAGAACTAAAAAAATGTTTTATTTGGTGTACCAAAAAAACAACCTTTTCATTTTATCGACAAATACATAAACATAAAGTCCTTATAACGAAATCATTTCGGAGGAAGAGTTAGACAGCCCAAGTTTAACTACAAAACGCGAATTGTATTCGGGCAAATACAATTTGTCGATTCATATCGGTATGTTGTTCTAGTTGGGGTTGCAAAATTCCATAAAAGCATTAAAATATACCAATGTAAAATATATTTATTACAGTTCCCATCTATAAAAAATACTCAAAAAATAATAAATTTTTGCTTTTTGGGGAGACTAACACTTAGTTCTTCACAACATTTTCATATTTAGCCCACAATATTGCACAATATTAAAATACATTGGAAACCTCGGGAGTAGTCAAAACTTATTTCTGAAACTCGAGAACTACAGTCTCCAGAATCGATGTGGAGACTCATAATGAATAGGAATACAAAAAAGGTTTTAGCATCTTCTTTCGACATTGCGGTGTTCCCTTGATAACGATTATAATTATTTTATAAAGTAAAAGTGTCCTTTTCCATTTTGGCAATAGCTACCTCTCGTATAATTAAACGCTTAATAATGTTACTCCAAGTCAACAATGCGAAAGTGCATTATGCGGGCTATTTGATACTTTCGGATGTTTTCTTTATTTTTATGAGAGAGCAAAGCTAACTTAATCCAAACAATTTAAGCTATATACATCCAAAGCACTATCATTTATTGATTACATGCTACAAATTTTTTTAAAAGTATTCATCAAAATACAAAAAAAAAAAAAATGGTATAAAAAAAGATGGAGAGCTGTTGACAGAGGCAAAGACGAAGTGCAGCCAGTTGTTGATAGCTAGCTGAGCTCAAAGTTCACCGAGTTAAGATTATGCTGGGGGTAGGACGTTTGCACTGCTAGGAAATTAAATTGAATGCCTTCCGAAAACTGCGCCATGTGTGTGTGTGTGTGTGTGTGTGTTTTGCTACTTGAGAGAGAAACGACGACGGAGACGTCTCAGCTTGGCTTTGGATCTAGCTCAGCTCAGCTCAGCCCAACCTACTTAGCTGTTCGAGTGTCTGAATGTTTGTGCATTAAATATGGCGTAGATAATAAAAGCGGCAACGTCAGGCGAAGGCGTGTGCCAAGGCAGCTAAATATGTATGTGTGTGTGTGTGCGTGTGTGTATGTGTTGGTGCTACATGGCGTATGATGGATTTATGTTTAAGTTGCGTGCAAGCAACTTAATGGATTTTGTAATTTTCAAAAACGCTAAAACGAAACGAAACGAAACGAAACGGGACTTGAAGGCAAGGCTAGGCTAGACATACCAAAGCAATGTAATTCAAACAAACTATGTATATGTATAATATTATATATACTATATGTACAATATATGTATATATAGTGTGGTATAACTGCCATTTTGGAATTGCTAGTGGCAACATACAGAGACACGGAGAGCAGTTACCTTGCGCCAAAAGAATTGGAGCAAGCCAAGTTATAAAAATGTTTCTTGAGCATCATAATATATGCGTGCACATAAGCACATACACATACATAAACACAGTTACAACAGAAGCAACATTTCAAAAATGAAAACAAACAAAGACTGAGGCAGTTTGCAAGGAGGATGGTTGCCTGAATCTAGCTCGTTTCAGAACGGCGGACGGACGGACGGACTGACTTATTAAATATTAATTATGATGCATATGTGTGCTCAGGCAAGTACAACACCAGCAGCAGCAGCAGCAGCAACAACAACAATGAGTTGCAAACAAAAGTAATAGAAACACCGACTTATGGCCAAAACCACTTTCAGTTAACAGAGCAGGCAGCCAGCCAACAAGCCAAGCCAAGCCACTACTAGGCGTGCCATATTGTTAGTTTTTAAGCGCATCTCACACGCCCAACGACAAATTTGGTTAGAACAAGATACACCAACAACTGACAGCTTAAATGTATATGGAAGCAACTTTGTATCTGTATCTGTGTGTATCTGCGTATCTGTGTTGATATGAGTGCCTTATGTGTACTGTATGAATATAGTTGTTGTGGCATAAATTTTGTATAACTTGCAATAAAAAATGATGCCATTAGATATGCGAAATAGCGTGCAGGGCAGACTTTAAGAATTTCCACGTGGGTGGCTTGCTTTTTCCTTTTTTTTTCTGCTATTCAACTACTGTTGTTGTTTTGCCATGTAAATTAAAGCTACTTATGAGATAGATAGTTGTATCTTGCAGCTATATACAAATAAATTGGCATCTATTTGTAATGTTTTTGCTATGCACTTCCATACTACATTTGCATTGCTAATTGTTGTTTTTGTTGCTGTTGATCGTCAAACGCCAAAATCATCTTTATCTTTAGTTTTATGGCTAGCAGCAAAATTCACAACTCGTTTTGTCTATAAGTCAGCCGAGTACAATAGCTAAGATTGAGCGATGAGAACGATGAGTAGAGCTCTTGAGCACGTGAACGTGGGCGTGCATCGATTAGCATCAGTCTTTATATACTTAAAATTTAAGATACGGGCACATACGAGTATCCAAGTATCCAAAGGCCTGAGGCGCTGTAGGGGCCAGCGGTTTAGCAGCTTGTTGGATTTGCATATCCGTCAGCCATTGCAAATAATTTCAGATGTGTTTGCCCAATTACTGAGCCACATCAACAACGGTAAGCTAAGCTTCCACTTTGAGGTCAGCTCAGACAAAAATAATGTACAACAACGTGATGTTGATCAATACTTCAGCTAGCTATAAATCAGGCCAAATCCAGCACCCATTTACATAAAGCGTGCAAAAGCGATTTGGACGCCACGGGCGGTCAACCAATTGACTGACGGTTAGTTCCAAAATCCAAATCCAAAAACAAAAAACTGAACATCGAAATTTACATTAAACGCCAAATTAAACACAGCAAACTAAAAACTGGAAATTGGTTTTAGCCAAGTTTAAGAAGTGTGCTCTGGTTTCGAATTTCTGCTCTATCTGGTATCCAAAGCTTGAAGCCCCTCGTGAATTTGGGAACGGCTGCTGCTGTTCATTTCCGCCGCATGGAGGCGTGGCTGGTGTTAGTTTCTGTTGTCATTATGAAAATTACTCTTAATTATATTTATTTCTAAGCGGCAACACAGTGAAATAAACCTAACAACAACAAAAAAATACCATATAACAAAGCTTCCAACTTCCGTTGTAGTTTTTTGTTTAGAATAAAAACCAAACAGTCGATGTGGGCAAAGTTAAGTTGGGCTGAGCTTAGCAAAAGTGCGGGAAATTTATTAGCAATATTTATGACTAGTTTTTGTATGAAATTTTTTTACTGACTAATTTCCAATTGTGTTCGTAAGCTATTGCGCTATTTATATATACACACGAGTATATACCTACAAGTATATACGCTTTGTCATTGTATTATGCTGTTATAGATGTACATATATCTGCTTGATCAGAATTATTTACCTTTGCCATGACGATCTTTTTAGTAAAGACTCAAAATATGACTGGGAATACGTCATTATTAAAACCAGTTTGGAAAGCAATGAAGGTTACTTTAAGAGAGCAAATTAGAATTAATCAATATTGTTTTTATTCGACGTCATACTTCTGTAAAGCTATCGTTTTTGTCTTAAGAAGTAGTTTAAGAGATTTATCAGCTTTAGCTTATTTTCGAATTTTCCTTACAAATTTTATTATTGTTATTGTACACTTAATTTAATATTTTTAAGAATTAACCATTCAGTTGAAAATCTAAGTCAGCTAAACTCTGTATATATTTTTGTATCTGTAAAACTAAATATTAATATTGTACCAATAATACTTACTTACTTTTTAATGGTTTTATATGTCGGGCTTCCGGATTGATTTACAAAATATGGAATACAAGAGAATGTTAGACTTTAAACCTTTTTAAATCAATCTAGATACGACTTCTTTTATTTTATTGCAAGTTATTTAATTTATATTATACTTAGTATTGAAATTTATTATTGTAACAGAAAAACAAAATTAAACTCAATTGATTTAATTTCGTCATTATATACGGAACATTTGGGTCTTTATGTATTTGATCAAATACAAACAACAAAAACTGCAGTAAGTCCTAGCATCTTGGACTGGTCGTGAATGATTTCAATATTCAAATGACTCACGATTCCCCATTATTTCATAGCATAGAAGTCTAATTAAGACACTTTCCTTACAGTCTTCAAATAGGCTTGTATAGCTGAAATTTGTTCAACAAAGTTAACTGCGCTTTTCGTCCAGTCAGCCAATGCATTTTTTTGTTGCACGTCAAGTTCCATTAATTTTCTTTTAAAATGACGTTTCAGATGAAGCTGTTATATAAATCATGTCCAAGATTATTGACTGAGTTGCTATGCCGAATTTGTTTATTTTTTTAAAATGCTGGTGAAAATTCTTCTCCTCTCAAGGAATAATTATCTCCCTTATATTTAAGTTAAATAAAATTTACCAAGTTAGTTGTAAAAATATTTTTAATTATACCATGTAACAAAAGGTATACTATATTTGTGCAATGTATGTAACGTGGCAGACCCCAATTCCTTTGTACCAAAATTCTTATCATAACATTGGGCAGCGATCAGCTATGTCCGTCTGTCCGTCTGTATGAATGCCTAGATCTCGGAGACTATAAGTGTTAGAGACGCGAAACTTTACCAGCTGTTTCGTACAGGTAGGTAGGTACAGGTACAGGGTATAAAAAGTTACCAATCTGGATGCATTAAGAATTGAAAACTTACGTTAGGCTATCATTGCTCTTATATTTCCCAATCTCCCGGCGATGTTACAGACAGACCGAGTGACAGTTACACGGACATTTTAAACAAAATGGGTCGTCGTTATATCTGATTGATTCGGCTACTCCAAACTTGGATGATTAGTCAATATTTTGTGAATTGAGACGTATCCCCTATACAACTGTTAAGACATGTATAATTTGCTCTGTTTGTAAACGCTGTACGAAAGTGCGATAAATTGCCAAAATAGTCGAATAAATTTACGATATTATTTATTGTATTAAAGAGTTCGTAACGACTAACCGTATTCCAAACTACGTAATCAGGACCTACACTTTTCCATTAAACTACAATATTTAAAACTTGGGGGCAAAAATTCAACTACAACTTATTGTCCAGACAAAAATATATTAATTAAATGCTAGTATATAGTTTATTGGAAGCAAAATGCCAATTAAATTTTGACATATTATGCATATCTGCAAATATTAAGCATACGCACGGTAGACAATTAATCCGGTCCGAATTATGGCTATAAATCTCTTGTGTGTGTGGCCCAACAAATTGCCATCGATTTCGTTTCTCATACAAAAGAGACATTTAAATTCTATTGTATGCCTGTAATAATTTGGTTAAGGCTGAGCTTGCTGTTACTGGAGTGTAGACGCTCTATGTATGACTGAGACGAAGGCTTCGGGTCTTACTAAATGTTTTATGTATTGTTCGCTTACATTTCTATTAATTATAAATCAAGTGGAATTAGCTGTTTGGGGTTTCTATCAAGGGCGTGGCTCCGCCTGATTGGGATGGCATATTAATTTTGAATTAAGTTTAGCTGCCATTGTGTAATTAGCCTAAGCTATACACACAACAAACTTACGAACGTTAGATGATGATGCATGGTGCTGTCAACTTGCTATTTTCCTAGTAGCTGACTCTGCTAATATTTTCATCTAATTGGAAACTCATGAACTTTGCCTCCACACGTAATTGGCCTGAACCCCTTGCCGTGTTGAGTTGGGTGTCGTCAATAAATTTTATCGTTTGCATAATTTGACAGAGTCTAAGTGACGATATGTATTTGTATAACAGATACAATTCGCTAACGGCCCATATTGCGAAGGCCAGCCATGTTTGTTTTTGCCCTTGTGCGGCGCCATAATGTACATAGTTATTGTGCTTTCAGTTATAGACATAGAAATTACATAGGGTAGGCCACCTTTGGTGTAGCTGTTAAAGTGGATGCTGTTCGAGATATGTAAAGTTCACTATGGCGCAGGATCACTACGGAAATGTAAAAAAAACAAAGCATTATTGAGGTCAGTGTCGACGAAACCCTCTGAGCACAAGATGCCAATAACGCAGCAGTGGATTATCGTCATTAGGGCGATATTATTTTTTATACATAAATGAATAGTTCCAACTCACATTTGGTGTACATATTTGGTCAACTTTGTTGCAAAATATACGAATAAAATGGAATTAACAAAGAACCAACAAGCAGATGACCCACCCTATATGTGCATATTTTAAGATTCTTCACAAGGTCTTGCTTGCTGTCTGGTCTCTGTTATTTTTGCTGCTTCAATTTTCAAGTTGGGGCACATACACTCACTCACCTGCATGCATATTGCATTTTTAGTGCATCCAAATTAAAATTTTTTCGATCTCATGTTCTTGACTGCGATATGTAGAGGTTGTAAAGATGCGACACTGGATACGAGTGTACACTCGTATGCCTTAAATGAATGCTTAATTGTGTGTGTGACCTACTCAATTTCCATATTGCTTGTGTATTCAGTATTTACTTAGAGTTTCGCTTTTATTTATGTCAAGTAGCCTCGTCATAGTTCAACAGGCAAAATCCATACAATACTATATTCTACTTTTCTTGCTGGTCTGACATATTTGTATTTGATGTAGCTCGAGTGTTTGTTTGTCGCTAAACAAACTTGCACGTATTTTGACAATATTGTAGCAATATTTGCATAGTATACATTTCCGCAAAAATAATTTGGAAACCCAAACATAAACATTTTGATGAAATTTATATGTCGTTGGCATTATACATTCATATACATATAGTTAACCGTTTTATACATATGTATATACATATACTAAATAGAAACTTGTCTATCTTTTTTTAATTGCAGACTCTCTAAGCCGCATCCGTTTGCGTGAGCAACAACAACAAACATAGCCAACTACCACGAACTGATCTTTGGCAGACATCACCTGCTCACCATAGATAATCCTTTCAATCAGCACCAAGTTCAACTCCCACACGAATTCCATTTAGCCCATCTGCTGCCAGCAACGTCCATACAGCGAACAGCAACCGGCGTGCACACTCCCCCCCAGCAGACAGTCTACGAAAAAGCCATCACCATTTCGTCCATTGCGATTAAACGCAGGCCGACGCTGCCGCAAACGCCAGCGAGTGCCCCACAGGTGTTGTCGCCCAAGCGCCAGTGCGCTGCCGCTGTCTCTGTGCTGCCCGCCGCCGCCGTCGCCCAGCTGACTACAGCACCGGCCGCCGCCGCTGCTGCAGCCGCCGCGCAACTACAGTACGAATACGCCAATTCAGCCGCTGCCGCCGCTGCACTCAAAGGCCACCAGTTGACCTTCAACCCGACAGCCGCCGCTGCAGCTCAATTAGCTGCTGCCGCACATCACGTCGCTCATCCCACACAGTTGGCTGTCGCCGTAGCTGCACACCATCACCAGCAGCAACAACAACATCAGCAACAACAACAGGCCGTAGCCGCCTATACAGCTGCACAACAACAGCAACAACAACACCAACAGCAGCAACAACACCACCACCATCAGCAGCAGCAATCGCATCACCATCAGCAACAGCAGCGTCTTGCCCAGTTTAACCAAGCAGCCGCTGCTGCTCTGCTCAATCAGCATCTACACTCCGCCAGTGGAGCAGTCGCTGCTCATCCGGCCGCCGCTGCAGTCGCAGCCGCAGCAGCTGCAGCCGCGCATCATCAGCAGCAAGTCGCCGTCTTGCAGCAGCAGCAATCCGCTCATTTTGGAAGCGCTCAGCAGCAAGCAGCTCAACAAAGTTATACAAACTATCAGTTGCGTCACGCCCACTACGCTGCCCAAGCCCAACCACAACAACAACATATATTACTAGGCAGTGCAAAACATTGCAATAGCAACAGCAACAACAACAACAACAACAACAGCAATAACAATAACTCAACGCCCGCCAGTAGTCAGACTGCGGCAACAAGTAGTGCATCTGGTTCAACCACAACACCAGCGACAGCAGGAGCAACAACAACCACAGCCGGAGTAGTTGGGACAGCGGGAGTTGGAACCACTGCATTGACCGTTGCCACTGCAACGACATCAGCAATAACAACAGCCGTTAGCAACAACAACAACAGCAGCAGCTCACCAGGGAGCCTGAACGAGTCGCACGAGTCAAACTCCTCGTCAGCGTCGACAACTCCGTCGCCAGCAGCCAGCATAAACGCGGTCACTGCTAGCGACAGTAACAACAACAACACGAACAGCAGCGCCAGCACAAACGCCGGAGTCATAATGGAGAATCAAATCGCATTAGCTCCGCTGGGATTGTCCCAGAGCATGGATTCCGTGAACACAGCCAGCAATGAGGAAGAGGTAAGTTAGACTTATTTTGAAACGTATAATTGATTGTTTTAAAGCAACGGTCAGGGAAGATTGATACGCGTACCTAAACCAAATAAACGAATTTTACTTGACGAAAGCTTTGGTGATATGAAAAAGGAATCTTAGTTTGAGTAGCTCTCTTAATATACTATTATAAGTTTATTAAGGTTTTCACGCTTTATGCTGAGTTGAGGAGATTACAACTTGAGCACTTTTACAAAACTAAATGTACGCTGAAAATCAACATCGATGCTAGGATTCACGTCCTTATGGCAGTTACTTCAATAAAATTGATTAAATCCAAAGTAATTTTACCTTCAGCTTCACAAAGCGCCAATACCTCATATGCATATATGTATATAGTGTTAAGGCATATTATATAGTCCATACCCATATTATCCTGATTCCGATGTTGAATACGCATGGTACTGCATTAGTAACGATTAAGCGTAATTTTTAGTAAGTCACGATTTCATAATTCAAGTTTCCCCTCCGTATAAACATAACTACACACTCACGCAAAGATATGTCAAGCACAATGCGCTACATCAACTCGCAGCTCGGGCGTGAGGAACAGCTTTTGTGCTCACCAGGCTCGGTCTTTGTTTTTGCTTTTGCTGAAATGTGTGCGTGTCTGTGTGAGAGAGTCGTTTAGGCGCTTGTATGTATTTGCGTTTCTTTTTTTTTGGGCTGCGAAAATAAAGCAAAAGCAATTTCATATGCTGGCTTGGCTCTCTCTGTTCTGTCCTTTGTGAGCGTGTGTGAGTGTTTGTTTGGCTGTGTTTCTGAACAAGTCCAATGCATGTGCATCAACAAGCTCAAGTGTGCCTGTGTGCCTGTGTGCGCGTGTGTGTTGGTTTGGCACTGTTTTTTGCTGGGCTGCGTCTTGATTATGCGCCTTGTCTTATGCTATACATTTTTACGCAGCTTCTTTTCATATTTTCTCACCACTTGTATGGAGCGTTTTTCTGCCGCCTAGCATCTACCTCCTGCCGAGCGCAGTTTAATCCGGCGACACGTGCAGTGATCCCTCATCCTTCATCTAAGAGTACTGCATACTTATGTGGGAGGATTGGATTGTACCTATTATATATATATATGTGTGTGTGTGTGTGTGTGTGGATACCATGTCAAGTGGTACGTGGCCTTCCTTTTGAAACGCTTTTCGACTGACTTTTGCAAAAGCTCGTGCTTTGCGTTAAATTTGATTTTATTTTTGCTTAAAATCGTTTTAGCTTTTTTTTGCCCTCTCGTTTTTGTTCTAGCTTGGAAACAATCTAATTTAAAGGCTTTACCATATTAATAGCTTTAACTCTGACCTCATTTTCCCCGAAATATTTAATGTGCAGCAACTTTAAATAAAGCGTATTTTGCAAACGGAAAAAAGATTACTTTAAGTTATTCATATTTAGACCGCGTTCTATCCAAACTGCATTCATTTATTTTGCTCAAACGAATGCGCATTAAAAATGCATCAATCATATGCTTTCCAGTTTGCTCCAGGCCGGTACTGCGCAGCAAGGACTCAGTCCTAGGCAGTAACCATAATTGCAAAAGGGTGAAGATAAAGTTGCGCAGGCATAAAAGAAAAAAAAAAAAACGCATGAAAGAAAACTTAAATGAATCAAAATAAATATGAAAGACAGCTGATGTGGGATATCACGAAATGAAGGAAAGTGGGAAATGATTGCCATGATACACCTCAGAGGCCATTTGTATTTATGACAGCGGCACGAATTATTGAAAGGTCAATTAAGAAGAATAACAGTGGCTGATGACAAGATACCCGGTACAAGATACTTTTCCAAAGCCAAGACAAATTTTGTTTGGCGAAGCAAAGGAATTGTGATATTCAAGCTTTCAGTGACCATACTACATTAGTTAATGCATCCATCGTGTGGTCAAATGTGCGCAACCTACCACATAAAAGTGTGTAACACACTCCTGGGCATATGGGGCTACATTTGATTTTATCAGAGATGTGGCAAAGCTTCATGGCAACTTAACAGCTGGCCACCATCAAATAAAAGCCGAGGTGTTTTTCTGAACCATAAGGGAGCTCCTCTGGTGCTGCTGCAAGCAAAAACTAAACAAAAAATAAACTCAATAAGAGATGTCGCTGGAAGGGATGCAGTGCCTCAGCTAGGAACCAGGGGGTGTCGGTCGGCACTATGCTTTGCATTTAAGCGTTTCGCACAATTAAACTTTTAACTTTTTGTAAATTTCTCGGAAAGTATTTAACTCACCTACACACTACAAATACAAATTTTTTGTCATGTGCACCCGACGGAAATTGCCATGTGGCAAAATGGCGAACGGGCAGGCGAGAGAGCGGTGCGGCTGACTGTCAGTTCCGCTAGGACTCTCTCGCTCTTTCCGTTAGTTGCGCCTGGCGTGACATTTTTGCTACTCGTCTGTGGCAAGTTTCAGGTTTCGAGTTCGTCTTTTTGACATTTTGCCTTATGCTTGTTGTTATTGTTGTTGCTACTGCATGTAAATAAAAGCATAAAAGTTGACTTTTGCCATGAGAAAAACTGCTCGGACAGCGCCCGGAGCTACAAATAGTTGCTAAACAAATAAATAACCAAAAAGCACAAAACTTTGCTTTGTTGTTGTTTTAGTTGTTGTTGCCAACTGTCCTATTCTGCAGCATTTGTTTGAATTTTGTTTGGCTGTTAAAGTTAGCATTGGATATATATTGTAGTATGTATGTATGTGCTTGGTAAGTGGCCAGGGTCTACTGTAAGGTGGAAACTGTTGCATATGCAAGTTGTCACCTGCCTGTTTGTTATAAAATTCCTTTCTTTAATAAATAAATTGACAGCCGGTCGAAACTCAAAGGCAAGGAGTACTTGCACCACTCTGGCCTGGCTGTGTCACTCTTTGTTTTTTTTTTAATTCAAATAAACTGTTTATTTTGTTTTGGCCTGCATAAAAATTTGTTGCAAAATTTATTTCGTATTTCTTGACACTTTTCTGATGCTGCTGAGCGGCGGCTGCTGCTGCTGCTATAAATAAACAAACAAGAACCAAGGCTGGCAGAGCAACCAGCAACTGAAAAACTTTTGGCCCAATGAATTTCTAAACATTTTGCAACCCTCCCTCGGGGTTTCAACAATGAGGGTTGCATGTATGAGTGTGAGTATATGAAAGTTTTTCTTTTCATTTCTTTCTGTTTGTTTGTTTGTTTGTTTGTTTGCCACTAAGTGAAATGTCAACTGTGTCTCTGTGTACAATATACATGGTATACACTATATACTATATGGCTTTGTTCATTTGCGTTTTTTCGTTGTCGTTGTCCTTGTCTTTGTTGTCTTCGTCCCCAGTCCCAGCCCTTGGTATAAACGCCAAACAGTTTTTGACAAGGCTTTTAAGCCAGACCAACTGCAGTCAGAGTCGTGCACCGCAAATTGCTTTACGTGGTTAAAAGTCGGCAGCTTTCTATACATTTTAGATTTTTTTCTGTTCAATCAGGCAGTGGTTGAAAGTCCGTAGGAGTCAGTGCATATAGTATCTGGCAGCTGGTTAGCAAACTCCTTGCATAAATTGTTGAAAATTTCAAGTTGACACATAATGGTAGCATAACAATGTCCATTTGCACTTAAGCAGGCAGGCCAACGAAAGAGCAACCCAATAAAAGCATTATAAAAAAAGAAAAACTGGCAAGCGGAAATACTAAAGGAAAGTTAAGCGCCATTAGCCACAAGCAGCTTCCAAGTGGCGCTGGGTATTTCAAGAGCCGGAGCAATTGCCTGCGACGGTGACTCTCGATAAGAACGCGGTTACACACACATACACACACAAAATACTGACTTAAGAGCTGCCCGGGCTAAGGTGTGTTCACGTAAACGATGACGGAGGTCCTTTGGTTGAACCCGTTGTCTGCGCTTAATTTAATTTCGCTCAAGACAATTTTGTGCTAAATGAAATTATGAAAAGGCTCGACTTGACTGCTTTCTTTAAGAGAACAGTGCAGCAGGTTCATTGAAAGATCTTATCGTAAATAGTTTGTATAAAAACTAAGTTGATTGTTAGCGCCAAATTAAATAGCTGAAAATAGGAGAAAGACCCGCAAAGATAATGGTCTTCAAATACTTTTGGTTAAATAGATTTTGCTGCAGTTCTTTAACGACTTGCATATCGCTCGCTGTGTTTGGTAGTCAATTTAACTTTTACGACCCTGTCCGACACTCATTATAAAGATAATCACAGTTGCTGCCCAGCAGCTGCTACTGATTAAACTTCAATTAATAAAACAAACACCATGCAACAACACCTGGGACTCCCAATCTACGCACTCTGTATGCATCCATGCGGCTCTCTCTGTGCTTCTCATTCTGCATTTAACACGCATTAACTTTCCGCATTTCGTATGTAATGCAATTAAAATAATGTTTTTTTTTTTGTCCTTTCTTTGCAACATAAATTTCACGCGTAAATAATGCAAAAATTAATAAGCTCCGTTTGTCTGACATCAAACTGCAGCATACCGGGCCATAATTCTTCATTACCAACGGTCGAGACAGTCGACAGCAACCAGTAGTTGCTGCCTTGTAGTTTTATAGCGAATGCACCTGGCCGGGTGAACGCCGCAAACAACGCTGTCAAGGAACAGGCAGGAAGCGGCAGCACAAGCCAAATATACAGCATAGCTACAGGCGCAGCAGCATCATTAATTTCCCTTGACCTCGTTACGCCTTTGTATCTTTCGCTCCTGCGCACATAGTCATTGTAACACACACATACACACACAAACCCATAGTTTCAACCAACCCGTGCAACCTTCATGCTTAATGTCAGCAAATCACCAAGATGACGTGGTCTCTTGCGGTCTGAGCCCTTGCTTCGTCGAGTTCGTGCAGTTTTATGGATTTACCAACATGCACGGGGCTTGCAGCATTGCCAATAGTTCTTTAGTTCTTTGTGTTCCAGCTACTTTGTAAAGTTGCACATTTAAGTTGTTAACTTGCATGCTAAGTTCAATTTTGTTTTTAATTCAATATAAGTAATTTTTTTAAATATAAGCCTATTATGGAATTACTCTAATAAACGATCAACAAAAAAAATATGTGTAAAATAATGGCAAACAAAGAATTATGCCCTAAACATTTTTTTGATCGATCACCCTTATATGACATAGTAAGCCGATTTCGATTAAATTTTGCGAATTGTTATCCGTTCAGAACTGCTGATTTTTTCGAGGAAATCTCCTTATACTATAAACTAAAACGAGTAAACTGGTTTCCTCTGACATGCGAGGTAAATTGTACTAGCTCTTACCATCTCTATGATCTAGGCTGTCATACAAACAGAAAGAAAAACTTACTTTACTTTGGTTACTTTGGGGGATCGATAAATTTTTTTTCTTTAATGTGCATATTTTTAATATCAAATTTGTTTGCCACTACCTAGTGAAAACAGCTTAATCAAATTATTACAAATTATTATTCTTGGAGAGCTTCTGTGGCCACACCAAGACAGAAGCTTCTAGTCAGTGGTCACTTCGTTCTCCTCTATGGCAGATACTGACTCTGATATTGGCATATCGGCTGTATAAGTTGTGCAAAGAGTGGGATCAAGTGCACTTCTGCCGGACACCATCACAAATTCTTCTGTTGGTCACACTCGGTCAAAAGCTTGCTGTATATCCATGAAAACGGCGACAGCGTTCTCCTTGTGCACCATTGCTGCCAAGGTGAAGTTCAATAAATTGGGAAGTGAGATGTTGAAGTACTTGAACGGGAGTTTTTAAATTGATTATTTCACATTGAATAAAAGTTTGCTATAAATATAAGACTAAGCATGACACAGTTTTTTTTGTAATTCAAGCGCTTAAAAATTCTAAGGCATGAATTGGTACTAGATCTTAAAAATATTTCCCATACACCATAGTTATTATTTTATAAATGCTTTTAAATAGATAAAATAGTTTTTCAATGATTATTAAATTAAAATATAAAAAAATAAAAGTCTTATGGTAGTGACACAAGCAAATTTTTTCAGAATTTCTATAAGAGAGTTTCGCTGCTAGTTTTTATAGAAGAAAAAGAAATTCGGCGCAGTTATACATTTCTAAGGACACGTTGTATTAATTCTTTAGAATGTATAGAATTTTTTTTAAATTTTTTACCCCATTGTCTACAATATATTTTAAAATGCCCTTCGACAAGCGCCCTATCACTATTTATTTGAGTGCAGCTAGTCGAAAAGCATAGGAAAAAGGCGAAGCCTGAACGCTGGCTTAGAAGAAATGTTCAGCAACGACATACAGGGACCCTACATTGAAGGATTATTTACCGCTGACCCGGGATAGAGTAGGTCCTTAAAAGGGGAGATGGGTTTTAGGAAGCGCAACATATCCACGTTGGACGCCACGTCTCGAATGCAATAGGCATTTCCTAATTCTCCAGCGCAGAAAAAAGAAACTATTTGAAAAGATACACTTGTGGGACACCGGGTCGATGTACTTACACTTTCTATTTTACTTTTTTTTTGCTGCAGATTACAAATATTAAGTTAATATTTAGTCAAAGGTGTAGTGGTACATGCTAAGGTTTATTTACGGCTCTGCACCAAGCATTTCTTATATAGTTTGCAACTATTCCGGGTTTGTTTACCCCCCTGTTGACACTTTTCTTCTATCTTAAATGGCGACAGCCGAAAGCGCACACAAAATATATAATACAATAAATTAAAAAGAGTTGAATCAACAAAAAAAAAAGTCGCATATGCCAAATTGCGCTGACATTTGCAACAATTTCCGTTGCCGGACCTTGCGCCTGTTTGTATGCAGCACCAAATGACAGCCATACGCTCGCCATTTTTATGATTATTATAACAGTTTTTTCTTCTTTTGTTGTGTCCTTTTTTATTTACTTTCCTCTTTGCTATCACTTGATGTTTGGTACACAAAAACGACGCGTCGCCGCATGGCTGACCATTTTCAGGCGGCCCAGGACTTGCTCTTTTGTTATTCGTAGCCCGGCTGGGTCCTCGCTTTTGTGTTGTGTCATCATCGACACGCAAGTCAAACAAATCACAAAACAAATAAGTGTACACCTCTACGCTGAACCCACAACAAAAACGCTAACCTACAATAAGCATACAGAGTTTGGCCAAAAGGTAACGCTAACCAAAAAGAACATTGTCGGACTACAATGGGGTTGCCTAATAAATGGTCGTCTTAGCAAGCCCCCGAACTGGATGCCAAGTCCCTTCCATGGTCAAAACGGCATACACACAGAAGTTCGTGACCAATGCTTGTTGCCGGAAAGAAAACTTTCCATGTCGCTCATTCTCTTTTTTTGTTGTTGTTGCTATTTTTTACTGTTGTTGGGTGAAGCTTCTCCTCTAAAGCGACCATGTTCATGTTCTACTCCTGTTATTTTTTACGTGGAATAATTGAAGTTTTATTTAAGTTCCTGCTGCTGGTGTTGGCCTCACCTTCCTGCCAGCTTGGTTTAAGTTTTGCGGTCATTTTTGTTGTGAAGTGAAAAAATGAATGGAGAAAAGGTAAAACTAAATTAAATATTTATAGTGGAATGGACGGTTGGCCAAGCTCTGGGCCTATCAATTGAAAATTTATAAGCATCGCCTTACCGATGATCCCATGAATTTTTTTGAAATTTAATTTACGTTTGCGGTTCATTTTGTTTTTATTTATTTTCACTTAAATTGTAAATTCCGTAAATTACATGCAAACACACACGCACACACAACGAGAGAGTCAGATAATGTTTAACAAATAAAAGTAGGCAACAGCAATATGGCCGCGGCAGGCTTACGCAACACAGCACGGCCCAAGCCTGTCCCAATCCCAATGCCAACCTTAACTCTAATGTGTTAAACATGTTGCTCGTAATGCGTCAGCTACACCCAATGACAACGCCATTGCCAAGTAGCCCACTAGCCTGCCTGGTTGGGGAAGAGGTGCCAGGGACAGGCCAAAATAAATGACAACAATACATGCGACAGCAATCCGAGCATGTAGCAGGGGGCTCACCCAGCTAGCTGAGAGCAGATTTAGTCTATGTTGTTGTTGTTATTTTTGTTTGCTTGGCTCCGCTGAGACAGGAGACAGTGGTTCGTATTGTTTGCCTTAGCACACTTTAAGGCGTTCATTAGTGGACCCCCAAAGTGTTGCTGTCCATCATAATTAGATGTTATGCTTGCGTGTCTCTCTCCCTCCCTCCATGTGATAACTCTGACAAGTCGTGCGTGTCCTTTGTGTGGGCATGAGCACACATACTAAGCCTCGTGGTGTAAACTTAAATTCGTTGGTTTGTTGTTGTTGTCACATCTTCAAAAAGCAAACCAACTTGAAAAAATTTAGGAACTCCTCATCTTTCACTCGCTGTCTGCATAGCTTTAAGCAAGCCAATATTGCACGCCAAAAGCGCCAGCTCCTTGCCAAAATGCAGCAGACCCTATGCAGGCAACAAGGTGGCAGAGTCAATCATAAAATAAAATTTATTCATGGCAATAGACAGTGCAGTAATACGCCGCTGGCCTGTAAGTACGTTGGGCGTGTGGAGATTTGTCCATGTATAGCTGGCATAGACGAACGCAATTTCAGCGGAAACAGGAAGTCAACTTTAGGGCGCTTTTGTTTATTGTGTATATAGGGTGAGTGAGCTGGTTTGTTTGTTTTGTCTATTTCATTTTGTTCTGAACCAAAAAAAAAAAAGAATAACAAAGTACAATACATTTTTGCATTTAAGCTTTTACAAGCTACATACGAGGGTAGACTGAAAAGTTAAGGAAAAGAAATATGCTTTTAAGCTATCATGCCATGTTGGTATTACTTTTTATTTTTCTTTTAACTTATGTACACATAAAATATTAGATATTCTCAGTTTTTCTGCTTTAGGATACAGATAGTATTGCTTGAGAGCTGGGCTCGCAGGTAAAATGCTACATTAAATGATACCAATGTTAGTCGATTTATCCTTATTTATTTTAACCATACGATCAAGAGGTGTCGCTTTAAGATAACCAAAATATATTGGCTGGTAGATACTTTTACCGTGTAAAAGAACGTTTTATAAAGCAAAAGTGGCACTGACTTGGAGGTACGCTATACAGATCTGGGGAATGGCGGCACCGATATAACAGGCTTTTTCGCCTTAAAGCGGTTCATGACCAAAGATGGCTCCAGCTGTTCCTTGGATTAGCGCCAAAAAATACATAAATACTATATATACAAATAATTGAGTTTTTGCAATAAAAAAAATACAGGGTGCCCCAATTGGACACCCCCTATTTCAACATTAAAAAACGATGACATTTTCATTAATGAACAAGATTTATTATGGATATTCTTTGCCATTTATTTCAAACTAGGTTTAGAATACAACCAACCCCATTCGATACGCAAAAATTAGCACTTCTGCGGGTATTCCGCATCCCTAAATTCAACTTTAAAAGTATAACAAGAACAAAAACTAAATTACAAAAAAATATGGCGTATAATAAAGTTGGGCCAAATTTGGGAACGATATTCTTATAAGCACACGAAACAAATCAAACTTTTACCAAACTTTTTTTTTACCGATCAGTCTACAGAGCCTAATATGAAGTACTCAACCAATTTTGATAATATTTTGTAAGGTGCTTGGGAACTCCAAAAAGTTTTCAAATGCCAACCTTGATTACGATATCTTCATAAACAAACGAAATATCAATATAAAATTTTAGTTTTATTTCGAGGTCCTCTGAAACACCCCTATAGAAGCTACATATATGCAATATATGTAGTACCGATATCACAAAGGTGAACAGTTTTTTGCTATAGCTCTTAGACGGCAAGACGGACAGACATGGGTATATACGCTTTGAAGGGTCTCGAACGGCTACTTCTGCCAGTGACATACATTTTCGGCTTGCACTAACTTAATACTCCCTTTGTTCCGTAAGGTACAGAACTAGAAATGCATTCTTGCATGCACTGGAAATATTTAAACGTCAAATGCAAATAATATCAGACATCAGCTTAAGAGCAACTTCATCAAATTGACCGTTTGCTAACCAATGGATGGGCATTTCAAGTACTTATGGAATGTACATAACTTATTCTACAGCTCTGCAGTTTTCATAGTTCATTTACCTGCTTCAACCACTTTTCTGCCGCGCCTCTTCTGCTCTCTTCGCCCACCCGTGCAACTTTCCGCCGTAACTTTAGTTCGCTGTTAAAGCATCCATACACAGAAAAAGAAAGTTAGGTACAAAAAAAAGGGGGAAAAGTTCCTGGAAGTGTGTATAAAAAAATGGTCAAAAGCCATTGAAGCATGATTTTAATAGCTGCAGAGCATGATGCAATGTTAATGCAAACGGCATCTGAAGAGAGCCTGAGCAATGTGGTGTGGACTATAGAAGGGAGCTCTGGAGGAGCCAAGCGACAGAGGCGTTGAGCAATTCATTTAATTTGCGTTGAATGCAAGTAGCTCGAGCTGGAGGAAGCTTTGACTTCTACGCAACAGAGGCTTTAGCACAGTGCTGCATATCAGTTTTGGACCAAGCTATAGAAGCTGCAACAAAATGAAGAATCACATTGCCCACCAAAAATTGCTCCAAACAATGCGCCAGAGAGATGCTTTACAAACTGAGCGCATTTGGAGCCGCTTTCAAGCAAAATGCTTACCGCTCTTTTCACAACTTCACCCTGAGCTGCTTCCTTCGTCTGTCCCCCTCTTTTTTTCATCCAAAACATAATTTTCTTTTCCGCCTATTTGCACCACAAAAGGCAACCGGAGAGCCATCAGACGATCCAACGAGTAACTAAAATCACAATGGGTAAGCGTTAAATGGCCGCTTCAAGATATATGTATGTATGGTGGTACATGGTAAAGGGCAAAGGCATCCTATGCGGAACAAGAAACCCAGTGAAAGAAATCGCACCAGGAAAGTAGGAAGTCGATTTGTTTGCAAAGCAATTGGAGTAAAATAATTGTTTTGGTCGACGAGGCTGCTTGGCAAGTGCATTTTCTAGACAGAGGCTACTCTTGCATTGTCCCGAATGTCTGTAACTGTACCAATATCGAAAAATGGGTGTTTTTTTAGAGTTATGCATAGATAAATCATAATAATATTACAAATACATTTATTTATGTCAAACCTAACTCAACAAAAAGCAACTATCAGCTGGTAAATGAGTTGTCTGATAAAGAATTGTTATCAACTAAAAGTTGTGAAGCTCTAAAAAAAGCACGTTATCTATGCAAATTTAAAATAGCTCGAGTGAATTTAAATTGTTTTGAAATATACTTTTAAATTGTTGTATAAGCATAAGGATTGTGTACTTAATCTAGGTACCCTTTGAGATTTATCGCATACTTACGGACCCGAAAACGAATATTTTCCGATCTTAATTAAATAATCATTTTTCTTCTTTTTTTTCATTGCAGGTGTGTACTTAAATTGAAACATGCTCCTATAATTGCCATATCTCTTTTAGAGTACAAGTAAGGTTAACTGCAAATTTATATAGTGTATGTGGGTTGGATTGCTATCAAAAAGTCAATCAAACGTATATTATCCGCATAGTAAATGGGTCATGAAATGTCCATTTAAATCGCACACAAATTATATACCCTCGGCTAATATACGAGGTCACAGTGAATGTAAATGCTCATATAGAAAAAAACACTGAGGGAAATAGTTTGGTTCATAATAATAACTAAACTAAATCGATTTTTCGTTTCATAAATTACCTTTAGAGTACTGCACAACCCGACACCTGTAGGTAATTTATTTGGACAATTTAATCAGTCAGTCGCCCCTTCAATTTGGGGGAAAATAATGAAGAATCAAAGCTAGCCAATATAAGAGTGTGTCTAATACAATATACATATATTAGATAAATAGTATTTTTTTTTTCGAGTGTACATTATTTTTATAATGACACGCCAAAACGCAATTTGGTGTGTGTATGCATTTAGAAGGCACTGTCATAGAGTTAAATGTCTAAAGCTGAAGTGCGCACATTTGTGTAATTATAGTTCAAAATGTCGCCAAAATGCCCGTGCAACCCAACGCCTCTCACCATCCGATAACTCCTAAACAAAAAAAAAACAATTTCAATTGTATTTCAAAATGGACAATGCGTTTATATGTGAATAGTCTAATGACGCGAACAGTTGTCGGTGAAAATGGGGGTCTGGTTTTGTGGGGCCGTGTATAATTTGCAAACTAAATTGTTCTATTGTATTTAAGTTAATTACTCAGGCTAATGCTAATTTATGTCGTCGTATTCGCAGTTGACAATTGTCAACGCGCATGTTGAAAATATTTTTGCCTTGCATTGGAAGGTTTGATTACTCTATAATCAAAGCATATTGGTTATATTAAGCTGCATAGTGCAGAATAAAAAAGTTGGAACAAAACAAGTTAAGTTTTACAATTTCTTATCAAATTAATTGATGGTTTCTAAGATCTGCATTGGCAATGGACATCTGGTCCAGCGTCTTTTAAAGAAGAAGAAGATTCATGCCATAGAGATCTGCTTAGTATCTTTCTCAAGGGAACTAGGGGCGCAAACATATGCATTTTTTCAGATAGCCAAGCTGCTATTAGGGCATTGTCATCCTGGAGCATCTCATCGAGGATGGTTAAAGAATGTCATAACTACTTTCAAGCTGGGGCACTCAGGAGTGGATGGTAACACGATCGCTGACGAGCTAGCACGACAGGGTGCCTCCACTCTAACCACATATCCTGCGCCGTTTTTGTGGTATTGGTTGGTCCACAATCAAAACCTTGAAAAACAATTGGGCTGCAGGAGAACATGGGAGATGCTGGATCTCCATTCCAGGGGCTCGTCAAGCAAAAGTGCTTGTCAAACCTCTGGATGGAAAGGTCTTGGCAGAGCGGACCTAAAGCTCCTGGTAGCATACCTATCTGGCCACCACACTGTTAGATACCATCTACAGAAAATTGGCCTATCGGACTCTTTAAATTGCAGGCTCTGTCTAGAAGACCATGAAACCACCAGGCATATTCTCTGTGACTGCCCAGCGATGGTATGGTATGTCACATGGGAAAGGAACGGATTAGTCCCTTTCATCTTTGGTCAATACCAACAAAAGACCTACTGCTATTTATTCGGAATGCGGAAAGTCTTTTGTTTAAATTTAATGGTATGGTACAAAAAACCTTTTGGTTGCAGTACCCCACCTCTTTGTGAGGACAAAAGATTTGCATTACTTACAATTAGGTGTAGTGAGTTATAATGCGAAGATGCAGTGAATATTTGAGTCGGTATGTTTCAAGTGTTTTTTGCTTTGGGAGACAAAAATTACATTTTAGGTCGACTTTGAAGAGATATATAGTATGTATATAGTATGCCTAACGCATGCATATCAATTGTGTTTTAGTTTTGAATCCAATATTTTAACTCTAATGCACTTTCGAAGTTATTTTTTTTTTAAACATGCAATATTTTTTTGGTTTAATATTATTTTTCACATCTAACCACAAATTGTGATGGGGCTCACAGTTTTAGATTACTTTTCTGTAATCCCAAGCAAGCGCATTGACGTAGATGTTCTCGTCGCATGTTTTGAAGTGACACTCCCACGTGCCACCACGCCCCCTATCGTGCTGCGATTCCCATGACAGAGCTGGGGCACAAAAACGCTCTATGTAACCTTCACGCTTGGCGACACACGTAAATGTCAAAATGTCTAAAGCTGATTGTTTTATTTACGACTCTTTTTAATGTTTGACAAATTAGTGGCAGAAGCAAAGCAGATCCACCACAGCAATAACAACAGTAACAAAAACACCAACTTCAACAAAAACAATAACAATTAGAAGTAATAAAAAACATTATACACCAGTTTGTAATATAGAGAGTAGAAGCCAAATATTATCTGTAGGAAAAAGTTTGGCTCGTATATCAAAATGTAATAATGACTTTAAGGTAAACCTGCAGCTATTATTTTATTGTGGTTAGAGGTATAAATTACATAACTTGGTCATTGCTTGCAATAAATAAAGGAAGTACTTAAGTGTAAGTGAGAGCAGTAGAGTAAAAAAAATGTGAAATATAAAGATATTATCGAACAACTGTCGCTAAATGTCACCACAAAGACCTCAACAATGTCCTTCTCTGGTTACCTTCACATGACACTCAACAGTATGCACCTAATTATGCGGCTCAACACCATCTCCATTGCAACATGATTTGGCATACTTTGTATAGAGGCTCTACTGTAGCTCTACTGTGCCTTGCTATTAATATTGCATTGAGCTTTGATCACGCCCATTGTTCATATTTTATATTGTGGTCATGTCAAAGTTTCTGGCGGAAAACACGCACAGTGAATTATTTTAATGAATTTAATGAATTAATATTAAAATATTAATCAGATGGCAATTACTCTTATGATTGAAGATTTAAGTTTAATTTGAGCTTACTTTGATTATGCATTGCATTCAAGCTGCCGTGCTTGCCTTTCAAATGCGGTCTCATTGAATATTAGAAATGCTGTGAGTATCGACCCATGTTTGCCAAAAGGAAGGGGGAGTCCGAGGGAATCCACCTGAGCTTGCCAAGCCACTTAAATGCCACTCAATTGAGCTTGCAAACCAATTGATAAAATTATTTTAGCAGCTACTGTTTATGTTATAGCTATTATGAGTACCAGTTGTTGTTGTTGTTGTTGTTGTCGAAGCTTTAATTAAGCTAATTAATGCATGACCAACGAACCTGACTGTCAGTTGGCATACTTATGTATCTATGTACGTGTGCCTTGCAGTGTGTGGGTGTGAGAGGAAGTTGTATATTCTGGTATACCCTGTAGCTATAGGGTCAAGGAAATTATTAATTAAACTATGTCTGTAAGTCCATCACCGGGACCATAGCCCAAGCCATATACGATGCATCTAATTGTACAACTCACTTGTTAATTGAACAATTCAAAACTTTCATTTCTTGAACAAACATACAAAATGTTGTACGATGCAATCGATTGTACAATATGCTCGTAAGCAGCCTCGGGTAATATCCAGAATTGCAAACGTCATGTAGTAAAAGCTATTTCAATCTTATACCCACCCACACAATTGGCACAAAGAATTCTGCACATCAGATAAACCAACCAAAATTGGCATTTTGAATAACGTGAGCCAAATAAAGATACAAATTTAATAACCTCGGATCTGTCCACTCCCCGACAGATTCTCAGAGTGTGGTTTTTCAAAACAAAACACTTTTTCTGTATGAAATATAAAACCAAATAACTATTTTCAATTTACTTAAATGCTGCTAAATAAAATACTTTTAATTTATTTAGAATCCTCATCCGTTAAAAAAAGTAGCATTGACTACTTCTATTGGCTTTCGTTAATCATCCTTTATTTAGCCATAACCCTTCTAAATATTTTGCATTTATTATCCTTATGCAACTGTGGAGGGCCATCACCGTCTCTTTACATGTTTTATACATTTTCAGCTTGTACAAACCTAATCTCCCATTGGGGTAGCTGACCATTCTAAGTAGTCGTAATAATAGTTTTCAAGGAGATGATAGAAATTTAAGATGACAAAAGTGGGACCTACCCATAAAATCAAATCTATCTATTTACAAGTTATAATCTAATTAAAACTAAGGGGATATTTGTAACCATTTTAAAATTTTTTTTAAAACATAAACTTAAAAATAGTTGTGAAACTTCATCTAAGCGTTATCTTACTTACAACTTGTAGTTTTATTTACAATAAGCACAGCTGTTGACAAGGGATGTGCCACAAATCGTTGCAAAATGTCTCACATATAGGTCGTCTTGAGTCTGAACCATTTTTGTAAGGCAAGACAAGCGCATAGCTTTACAATACACCTTGGACTTATTATAATTAAATTTTTCTATATAATTATAATTTGTTGAATTCTTTCCACTTGGCGGCCCTCCATCTCCATCACTTTTCATCCCACTGTCCCTTTCGCGCTTGCACTAACGTGTATCTGTCATTTGGTAAACAAATTACTTACACAGCCGGTGAAATCTTGAGACGACAGTCAGCAGGCGGCAGATTGCCCAGTTTTGATAAATCTGTGCAGTTTCCTACGCTCAGACACTTATCAAGCTTATCGCAACAATTTCATCTCATTTTACTGACTGACTGACTGACTGCCTGCCAGAGTAGAAGAAAGCAAAAAAAGGAAAGCCATGTTGGGAAAATGAAGAAAAACAAAATCAAAGACAGGCAGTGGAAACTTTGACTCTACTCGCTATATTTGGGGATACACTTTTAAAGCAGGGCCTTGATAAGACACTGACAGCTGTACAATGTCAGTGGCCAAATCATTTCCCTAATGCCTTGCCAAAACTTTGGGACACTTTTTGTTTGGTCATGTTGTCCAATCAGAAAACCATTTACTAAATGGTCCGTTAATATGTTGTCGATAAGTAAGTGAGGAGGGGCGCTAATGTAACTGTCTAAGAGGCAACAGCTGCACAACAAAGTGTTTTTGGAGTATCAATTTAAGGAAGCATTCCACAGACGGACTAAATTCCGAGACTAACTCTTATTTGATTTTCACACCTTATTTAAGAACTTTGAACTAAGACCGCAGAATCTGGAAAAGTTTTCCCCAATCTTCATTAAAATTTCGAAACGACCTGCCCTCGACTTAAACAGTGCCTTTGATGATGCTCCAGATAATTTGCTGGCAAATGTGGTTACATCATTAGCGCACAGACAGCGCCATGTGGCTAAGTATATAAGTCAGTGTGTGTGATTTTAGCCATCTAAGAAATTTATTAGCGCTACGGCCGTAACCACCCCTTGCCACCTCACTCCTAAAATGATGCATAGGTTGCTGTATGCCAACTTTTACTTTATTTATTTCCACAGTGTATGTGAATAACAAGCAACTATGATGGCAACATAGACAAACATTTATACCCTTACACCCACACACACACATTCACACACACACACACACACACACACATAAGAAAAGTTCCTTAAACTTGTCACCTTGTTTGTCTTGCGACAAATTATTTAGCGCCTTGCACTTCGTAGATCTTGTCTTGCATCTTCCTCTCACGCTCCTTTGTCAGTCAGTCTGTAATACTCAAACTGTCTTAGTCACAAGGAAGGCACTCACCCAGGGAAATATATTAAAACTGGCATTTTAATGAGCTTTATGATATTAATCTTGGTTGTTACCCTCTGCCGTCTGCCTGCTCCTGGCGGTTTTGATGTGACAAACTTTTAGTCCACCAAACTTGAAGTCTTCTCTCTTCTCCTGATTTCATTTATTCAGATCTGTTGAGGAATTACAGAAACACTGCCACATACAATTAAAAGGCAATTACAATGGTAATGAAATTGACTATGACAGAAAAAATTATTCCCAGCGATTTTCAGAATGTCATACATTTACACTATGTATATACAAACACTTACACAAAGTTAGCAATAAAATGTTAAATTCAAACTCATAATTTTGCATAAAAAATTATTATTGTAATAATTTTTATGCAACATCATATGAGGCAACGGCAACGGAGGCGCCACTAATGGAAAGTTCGCGTAATTTGTCAGCAGACCATAAAAATGTGCAGAGGTCGACACATTCAGAAGCATGTGTGTGTGCACATATATATGTATGTATATGTATTTAGTATATAGTATACTAAAGAGTATATGGAAAGTGCAGTTAGCAGAAAAATATGAATATCCCTGCCCCCTTGCAACTTAACACACAAAGCATGAGTGGCACTTTTTTTATTAAGGCAACACAGCCATATCCACCACATTGGGGTTAAAGTTTGTTGCAGGGTCACACTGACTGCCTACTTACCGTCTCCCCCCCTCCCCCCTCTCTCTGCTGCCTATCTGTCTCGCTGTCGCCAGTCAGGTGACTGGCAACTTGATTATTCTTGTTAGTAAGTGTTGCCAGGCATTTACTGTTAATTAACGATTAAAAGCACTTTTGGCCAAAAAGTTTTTCGTATGCAGGCCACGTTCTCATCTGCGGCTAACTGGTTGGTGGTTGGTGGTAATGACATTTTATGCTAATCGCACATGACTTGGCGGAAATTTGCATGTTAAATCCCTAAAAGGTTGATTAATGTTTGTGCTGTAAAGGGTTTAAGTTAGCTTGACAGTGGAATCTTCCAAGATTCCAATCCTATGCTACACTTTGTCTTTTAGTCCCACTCATACTATCCCTCTCACTTTAACTAATAGTCATAATAAAAATATTACGCATACGTCCTGTTGTGTTAGGCACTTGTAGTAATGCCAACATAAATATTCATTTGTAAACGCACTCTAAATATATTATATGCTATGTGTTGGCATTTGAGTGTGCTCTTGGTTGGGTGTTGGTGGTTGGCAGCCATTTTGCTACTTTTATGGCCACAAATACATCATGACTTTTCATAAGCGGACACCACTTGAGTCCGTCTTGTCTCCGTCCTTGCCAGTTATGTTTCTTATAGCTATTGCTGGTTTCTCTTCCCTCTTGTACGTACATACGATATATGGCAAGGACGAGAAGACTTGCTGTGTATATTTTTCTTGGCTTCCACCCACTGCGCAATTTAACGCGTCGCGTCGCTCGACAACTTGTCAAATTTATATGCAAGTGTTTAAGCCATCTGTACTTAGACAATTCTGCTCTTGGCCACAAAAGCAAAAACAAATAATAACATAATTGCTTCAATTTAGCAATAATTACGTTATACTTAGTTGGCGCGGATCATCATTGTATCTCCATTGATAACTCTCATCATCACATAGTCTCATAAACTTTGGTGCTACTTAAGTTCCAGTGCCAGTTCTCAGAACATGTCTAAGTAAGTCCAAACAATAAGCTGACTGAATCTTACTGTTGACTGGTGTTGCGCCAAGTTGCACAGCCAATTACAAGTGCAACTTTTACGGCAACATGTGTCAAGAACATTTAATTTAATTACCGCAATTTGCTGGACAACCGGCAACCGCAGAGCCAAAGTCAACATCGAACTTTATCTAAAAAACTTGGGCATGAGTTGCTACACATAAAAGAGTGGGGGATTTTTTTACTTTTAAAAACTAACAAGCGATCACAAATTAGGATACTTTATTTTAAGCCCAGTACTCACTCATAGGTTTAGAGATGGGAACACAGAGTTAGTCCTGAAACTTGGCATAGCTAAACATTGATTAAGTCACTCACCTCTTTGGTGAAGTCAGTGAATACTTGTCGCTTGTCTCTGGAGGAGATGGCAGGACTGTTTCCAATGCACCTCATCTGGGTCCTGGTACACAGGGATATCGAGAGTAATTGCATTGCGGACAAAATGGAAAGATAAGGAACTACCAGCATCCATCTTCAGGACAAGGCGGAACGTCTGGGTTTTCCAATGGCCACCTTCAAATTAAGCATAAAAACCCTTTTCGCTCACACTGCAAACCAAGTGTGGAATAGAATATCCAATACTGCAGAAAAAGAACCAAGGAACTTTGCTGTCTAAATAGAGCTCAATGCTCGAAAGTTATCCGAACAAACGCCGGACTATCGCTAGTGGGAGCCAACGCATCAAGCCTCCACGCTCCTCACCATAACGCAGAAGTTGTACTTTTCCACTCTCAGAAGAGAGTCAAATTTGCCTTTTTAATGATTATTCAGGATGACTAGTGGGGAAGGGTGGAGGAAAGTCAACCATTGTGGTATCACAACGTGCCTATTTTTTGGACTAAGTGAGTTGGGACGTGCCCTAACTGCACCTAACCTACAGATTTGAGAAATTATCCAAATCGGTTGAAAAGTTTGAAAACAATATTATATATATTAAACTGTGGACGACTGTTTTTCTATTACCATACAAATGGATAACCCTATATCCAAAAAAAAAACCTAATCATAGTAAACATATACATGGTTTTAGTTAATAGGCTTACATTATCGTTCATTTGAAAATTCCGAATCATGACATATTCGAAAAAATTTCCGTAAAATATTTAAATCAACTATAGACCCAAAAAAATTTTAAGTGCTTAAGCTAATGAAAAATGAAGTTCCTCGCTGGGAATGATTGTTAATGATGTGACTGCCCAGATATCTGTCATTTAGTGTGACCAGCAACTCAGCTTTGAGCATGCCTTGCAGAAATGGCTTAGATGAAAGTTTTTTGAGATACCAAAAGTGAGGCCAACAGTTGCAACTATTTTTTGTAAAACGTTTCATTAGGGATTCGTGCAGCGTTGAAGGGGGTCGCCATCTGGCGCCCTCAACCGCACATTATGTTAATGAGCTTTTTGGACGCTCTTTTGCACTACCTGTTAATTATGAAGACCCAAATGTTCCTAGCCTGGCTAAGGCCAGGCCCTGGTTAGCGCCATCTGCAGCTCCTGCACGTTTGTAATTTTTCGCGCGGCTTGGCTCGAGTATGCGGCTCGCTTTTTTACTTGTGGCGCCTCCCCTGGTGACTTGGTAGCAGTTTTATTAATTTTTGCTCATTTTTATTTTAACCATTAATGTTTTTTTTTCTTTTTTTGCTTTATGAAATGTAGGCTGACAAATTATGCGCATGAATATTTTTTGCCCTGTTTTCATATTTGTACAAGTGGTTGCAGCTACTCCGAATGCAAATTCGCATTTGATGCTCTTTTATGGCAAGCGCTGGCAACAACAGAAACAACGATGAAAAAACTCAGTTTAATTATTAAAATGTTACCATTTTATCGTATAACTAGCTAACTTTAGGTAGTACTTTGAGCTTTTGAACATTTTTTTGAATTAGTTCGTTTTGCAGTTGAATTTATTAAATTAGAAGCGAATTTAAACAAATGCTGAACAATTTTAGTTAAAGATTTTATGTAATCTTCAGACGTGCTCCAAATTTCACAAATAGGAAACATTCTAACAATCACACATTACCTCTACTCTTTTCGATTAATTCTTATATTTCTGTGCACTTTTCGATTACTTTACATCTTTAAAAATGTGCCAATGCCTGAAAGCCTCTGGCCCAAAAATATTTGAAAAATTATGATTTAAAAAAAGAATGTATATACAAATTGTAATAATTGTTCAATTAGATAGGTTTCATATTAAAATAAAATTACCAGCAGTAAAAGTTTGGAACTTTTGATTTTATAAGTAAAAAACCAATCCAATTCTGTTTTGCAGGCCTCCACGGAATTTAAATTTACACCATTAAGAGACTTCTGCAGAAATTGAATCAAATGATAATCTGAAGACACAAGGTCCTAGCCAAGCTCTTTCTGTTTCTGCCGACTCAAAAAAGATGTCTGTGTTTTTTGTTGATCAAATCTAGTTTACAAATTCAATTGTTGTAGAAGCTCATAATGATCAATTCCTTTCCAATCCCACCATTTGCACAGCATTACTTATCTTGGTGTCAATTCTGGCAGTGCTACCGATTGCGAAGCGTCATCTTACTTCGACCATGATCTTTTTTGCACATTATTGTCGAACGTGATGCACTTTTCATCACCTCACATCATAGTACATATATAAAACTGTGTGCCAGTTCCATAAACATATGCAATTTTGACGCCTTGTTTGGAATTAAAAATTACCATTCCTTTTCGTTGACTTTACTTTTCGCACATGGATACACAATAAGATAGGAACGTTTCCTCTCAAAGTTTGAATAATGTATATGTTTTAAAATCGGGAACTTTATTTGCAACAACTTTGATATAACATATTAGACATGGTCCACTGTGAATAGGCTATTAAATTATATTGCAACAAAGCAGCCTCTATTTTTTTTTTAAATAGTTCTAGATACTATATTAGTTTAGATAAAAGCTATATATAATAATCAAGTGCCAGTAGCTTCTCTCTCAAAACAATTTTAACAAAAGCTTTTAATGATCATAATACATTAACACTCGTGCTCCGTAAAAGGAAAACGAACAAAATATTCGGATTGAACTCCAGACTTTTATAAGCTTACAACCATATCGGAAGCACGATTCAACGAGGACTGCAGTTGCTCTATAATAGATGATGGTTTTTTATGGCTTGATGAAAAATATTTAGAAATTAGGCAGGGATGTGTTTACGGCAACGAGTAGCTAGCTTACCATAGAAAGCATCGTACAACCGACTGTACTGAAAATGTACTAAACTAAGCAATGGAAACCACAATAGAGTCAAAAACATCAACATACCAACAGTTTTCCATGATTTGTAGCATATACTTAGTCGGTAATACCAATGAAAATGGTCATGGCAATGGTGTGACAGATTTTAAAGTGGTGGCAAAAGCATTTGACGTCACAGCTGCACGTGACGCAACCAATTGTCGGACAAAGGCCATCATTACTCGATTTGAAGCTAAATGTGCGACGTGGTGTGCATCAACGAATGCCATTTGGATGGGTAATGAGACGAGATGAGATGGGGAGTATGGGGGTGGGCATATTCACATACTAAAAGGCATTACTGCCCGTAAATGTAACTGGATATACTAGGTCTTGTAGCATTGCCTACATCAAAAAAGTACAGTCAGGCAAAAATTCAAGTTTTTAATCACTTTTTGAATGCATAAAAATCTGCGCATCCCGCTCTAGTAATTGCTGTTATTTTTTTTGCCCGCTATCCAACTATAATGGATGCACTCAGAATAATGGCGATCTAATTCAATTCGAAATTTCAGTTTCGAAATAAAAATTTTGCTCTGGAATTAAAAATAAAATATTCACAATCTTAGTATTACGACTTAACATTATTGAAATGAATACGAAGTGCCCAGAATTCGTTCATTGAGAGCAACTGTGCTGAAAACCATAGTAAAATACTTAAATGAGGTACGTCTTAAAAATGCTATTGAAATAAAATTTGTATTCTTAACTATAAAAAAGTAATATAGTCGAGGCGGTGCCTGACAGTGTAATTACCCTTAAAAATAAGTGGTACTAGGAAAATCTTTCTAATAATTTTCTTTACAGTTAATTATACCTTGTACCTATCTATTAAGTTTCCTTATATATGTTTATATATACAATATATACCTTATATACCTTTATAATCTGAATGCCTCAAAATAAATCCAAAAGGCCTCATGTGTTGCGGATCCCAGTAGATTATTTTTCTACAAGTCAACAGATCCCGGCCGGAAAATACATTAACACGCCAAGCTCGTTAATATTGCACAGCTTCCGTAGTATGAGCTGCTCGATTCCCTTCTAAAGAAAACAATATTTAATTGAAATTGCTACGCAAATCAACAAACCAATCATACAGATACAGGAGAAATATTGGGCAGACAGAAGGAGGCAGACGTACTCTATACACCCACAGAGTCAGACCAAGAACAAAAAAAAAAGTTAAATTTGGAAACGGACTGAATTTGAGGCACGCTCCACCAGTATATTATAGAGAACTTTATAACTGATGTTTGGTATTAATCGTAAGATTTATTTAAGCCCAAATAATTGAAAACTATAATATTTAAATTAAAATGCAAAACTCCTAATTCTGCTTTTACGCAATTGGATTTAACGCGATTCGAAAAAACTCATTTGATTTAAGCCGATTTTAAAATAACCTCATTTATTTAAATTGAAAATTAAAATTTTAATAAAAAACTTGACTCCCATATAAGAAATATTATTTTATGTCATAAACTGATAATATTTTAGGTGGATTTTTTAAAGGAGAACCAACACCCTTCTTTTATATGGATACTGTAGCTTGTCTGAAAATGTACATATCTATCGCGTAAAGCCCGAATTAGGTGTATTGTATTGAATTTCTATTTCCTGCAATCCCCAAAAATCACAAATTTAATATGCCCCTTACTTTAGGTTACAGAGTATAAACAAGCAGAGAAAGAAGTGGTGGAGAGATAGAGAGAGAGAGAGAGACAACAACAAGAAGCGCAATCATTGCGCCAAAATACAGTTGAGCGGAAGTGAACCTTAAGTAACATGGCGCACAGACACAAACACACACGCAGAGTAAAGTAAACACACCAACACATGCGAGTGTGGCAAGAACCAAACCAAACCAAATCAAGAGAATAACAGAAGGCCCCGCCGCTTCTTCTGCCGACTCACATGATTAACCAAGCGCAGATATAATTGTAATTGGGTTTTGTTGTTCCTAGGCTTCAAGAACAACTTTTATTCTATTTATTGTACGTTGTTGCCGCATTCTGCAGTCATCTCTCACTTTTTCGGCTAAAGTCTGACTCTGACTCTGAGTCTGGATTGGGATACGAGTCGGATGCAGCCTTATTGTTTGTGTATTTGCATTGGCGCCAGCCGCAATAGTTGCCGCTGGAGCGCACACTAATTAGCGCATATTTCACTCTCAACTCTTGGGCCTGCGCCTTTACTGGCATTTAGTGTTTTTGTTTTTGCTGGCCACACAGATGCCGTATAAACGGATTTCTTGCCGTGATTTTGATGAAGTTTTTTCTTCTTCTTTTTTGGTGCGCCGCGTGTGTTCTTGCTTGTAATTACAATTGTAATTATCATGCCCGCTTATTACTTGGTCGCTGTTGATGTTGATTTTGATTATGTTTGTGCAGGAGTTTTGTGTTTGCTGCACTGCGTCGCAGTTTAATTTTGATTTGTCACTTTGGATCGCCCTAACACTAAAATTTGTTAGTGTTGTGTAATGGAATTTTTAATGCACTGCGCTACACATTTTCTCTTTTTTGGTTTTGTGTCTATGGGATGGGTCTCGTTCTTAAACAGGTCCAGGTCTCGTGGAGCGAATCAGACCTTATCTCTGGTCTTTGGTTATCAACACACAATAACTGAAACAATAGCGAGGCAAAGGCAATTTATAACATTCTAAGGATACACTCCCTTACGGGCACTTTAATGAATGTAGACGACGAGTCACACGGACAACAATATTTACCCACATTTTGTCAATATATCTCGTCATGTCCCTTACACATACATACATACATACGCCGAGAGTGGACACGCCCAGCATGTCAGTGGGCGTAAGCACGGGCTGCTTGCTGTTTCCAGTGTCCGAACCTTACTTTGTAGCGAGCTTTTATGCGCCCTTTTTATTACTTCGCATAATGAAGTCAACGCTCAACACGGCGGACGCCGTGTTGACTTTGTCCAGGAGCACAGAATATGTGTGCAATGGCATAAAGGACGCACATTACGCATCTTGGCTGGCTTGGATCTTTTCGGGCCGTCGACCGAACCAGCAACATTTCAATCTTTGCGCACATTTTTAATTACACTGACGTTGACTGCGGCAGGAGCTTTAATATGCAAACGATAAACAGGAAATGCTTGCAGCTTAATTAGAAAAAAAGGATAACGATGCATGTCATGCATGCAAATATGTACACCTCTAAAGGTGTTTCTCTGTGTGTGTGTGTGTGTGCGAGTAAATGTAAGGGCACACGTGGCGTATGCGCAATATGCCTCATTAAATTTGAGTTCTAATTATTAAGCCCAAAATAATTGCCCAGCGGGATTTCAGCCGACAGCTGAAACTAAAAGCATTTTTCATCATTTATTTTATAATTAAAAATTTAAACTTTCACATCGTCATGTTAGTGCGTTTAATTATAAAACAACAATAACATTTTGTTGCAAATATTTGCTAGCTACGCAATTAAAGTGATTTTCTAATTAATTTTACCATTTAACTAATTTCCAATATTTATGTCTACAAAATTAAACTCGATCGTGATTGTAAAAGTGTTTAAAATGCATTCACATTTGACTGTAAACTGTTGCGCTCGAATTGTGCCCCGTCGGATGGGTGCAGTGCTCGCTCATTGAGTATCCCTCAATTTTCCTGGGTGCGGTCTCAATCTACAATTGATAAATGTTTAAATTATGTCACGTTTTGCTTCAGCGCTTCCGAGGCTGAAACAATAATGTCGATTAACTGATTTCCGTTCCCGATTTCACAGTGATTAGCTGTGCACTATGCGCATCGTCAGCCGTCATTAAATTGTTGAAAATTAAGCCAAAGTGCGATTTGTTGTTATTTAAAGCGGCTTGACAAGCCTGGCAGAACGTATGATACCATAATAAAAATAATACTGAAAAACATAGTAATAAGAATCGTACATATTAAAATAAATATGATATAATCCCAAAAATGAAACAACAAATATTTATTAATATTCTAAAGTATATATTTTGCCAGGCTCGCCGGCTTAGCGCTCTGATTTAAAACAAATATACAGCTATTGACGTGGCCAGATTTGTATTTATGGGCGATTTGGCTGTTTTTGGTGAATAGTCCGGTCTGCCACAATATAGCTTTGTAGCTCGACTTCCGACATGGCATGGCAAAGTTTGTGCAAATATTTTCAGCTGGCGTAAACACCAAAAAATATTAAATATTTATTGGTCATGTTGAAACGACAGCAGATTTATGCAAAGCCCATGGGATATTGAACTTGTCAGACGCGCTTTAAATTGAACGGAGCAGATGAAAATCAAGCAATCCTTCACACTTTGACAAATAATTTCATTAAAAGGAATGAGCTCAAAGGAAAGCAGCCCGCACAGCAGCCATCCTGACAAAGTGAATTAAGTGGAGCCACCCACAGAATATGCTGACCCGACACGCGAAAAACTAAGAATTATGTATTCGCTCAAGTGACAGTGGCAATACTGCTCTGTTTCGTTTCCTGGCCAGCGGGAGTGCAGCGGGTCGGTCAACCAACAAAAATAAATTATTCTCCAACGCAGGACGCATGCCTCGACCAAATGGCTGTAAAAGGTGCAAAGCAGAAGAACAACAGCCATGACAACAAATAAATCGAATAATAAAAACAAGGGAAATAAAACGTAGGAAGAACAGTGGCCACAAGTTGAGCCAAAAGCATTTGAGCATGAAAAAAGCGTTCCACTTGCATCCTTGTTCCGTGCCTGCACATGCTCCTGGCAGGCGAACTTCTGGACTATGTTTGTCTTTCACCCTTCCTCTTCTTTTCTCTGTCTCTCTGGCGAGACGAAGGTATAATTTCTCATATACATGTCACACGCGGCAACGAACCGTGCAAAATGTGTTCAGACACTCACAACTGGAGGATGGAATGAAGTGTTTGCCTCCTTACTCTTACGTCATTCTTTTACGGGTTATGTTACGTTGTGTGTTTGCTACTTGGGGGAAAACAACGACAACAACATAATATGTGTCCACTTTTACATTTCTGAGTAAGATTACTGGGAACAATTATTACCCAGAGGCATACCTTAAAAGTCTGGGCATGTGTTTGGATACCACTAGCATGGTTTTTGTCCAGACATGAAGAGAGAAATTCCATTTAGGAATGCAATCACAGTACACGTACATTCAATTCCCATAAAATACATGGCGGAATTTGCTCAAGGTCATGATTTATGGTACAAAGTCCTTATGATTTCCATTATAAACATAAAGTGATGTAAATAAGATATACAAGTTATGTATATATAGTATATGCCCTTATATTTAATAAAATATTATTAACATCGGTTTTTCTTTTTTCATTTTAGGTATGTCCATCCATCTATTTCATTTATTGCCAAAGACATCTGTAAGTCTAAGCCCAGAAATGAAAATTTGCCCTAGAAGCCAGAAACGAATAGCCAAACGCAAAAATAGAACAACTTACAAAGTGTCAAGCAATAAATTAACCCAAATTATTATTAATGCCTGAACATTAATCGCTGTCATCGCTGTTCAACCCAGTCAATTCCCAAAACAGAAAAAACAAACGAACGAATGAAATCCAAATCCAAATGTAGAACGTGAAATTAGCGGCCCCAAACATCTCTCGCTTTATCTATCACTCTCTCGCTCGCTTTATATACCCTGCACCTTAAAGTAAGGAGTATATTAGGTTGGCCCTGATTTTTATAATATAATAATACAATCGTAATATCAACATTAAAAATAATCGAAAAATAGTATTTAAGAGGCCACAGAACCATCAAACTGATTCGATTCAGTGGCAAAATTTACGAGTTGAGCATTCGTTGCCTCAAAACATAAAAGTGCAGATTAGCTTTTTATGCAAAGTAAAAAATAAGTTTCCCAAAGTATGATCAAGGTCACTCGAGAAGATAGAACTCAGAGATGGTAATAGCTAGAGGAACCAAACTTTCATATTAGATGCCTTATTTTGTGTATTTTATTTTTTTTTATATCGGGGTTACATTATATAGATAGGAAGATCTCGAAAAACAAAAATATCCTAAGCAATTTAGGCGTGTGGAAGTTGCTTAGTGTTTCCAAACACTGTACCAAATATAATCAAAATAGGTTGATAGGTTGAAAATCGTACTTGGTTCAAAAACTTTCAGGTTTCGTTTGTCTACGAAGGTATTGTAACCAAATTTCAGATTGGGAAGTTTTTTGTAGTTTGACAAAATAAGTTGACTCTAGTCCTATATATAGCCCCCGACCGATCGGCCAAAAACAGGTTTAATGCAACATTCGTTGTATTTAGTTTGTTAAGATATTGTTACTATAGTACCAAAGCACTGTACCAAATTTCATCAATAAAGCTTCCGGTCCTATGAATATTTCAAAAACAAGTTTTTGCCCATAATTCTTTTATGCACTCTATAATATTTTATCAAAATCAATTGACTAAATTATGTTTCTCCCATAAGACCGATCGGTTAAAAAAAGTTTTAGGTGAAATATTCGTCAGGTTTTTGTTTGCTTATGAAAATATCGTTACCAATCAAATCTCTTTCAGAGGTCTTAAGTAGTGCACCGCCTTGGATTGCAATGTGGTGGTGTAGGGTATCCCAAAGTTGTTCGCGTACGGCTTTATCGTTTTTTTTTTTATTTTTTGCTTATGGCTAAAAGGTTATTGTACTATGTATGGTTGGTCTGTCAGATTCTCGAAGGCCGCTGATTAATTGCAATTTGAAGCTAAAAATTGCTCAGACTTTTGGCATCAAATTGCCGTGCAGACGCTTAGAACAGACGTAAAGAAGTTGTCAGGTGCCAGAATGAAATGAAAACAACACGTTTAATGTTTGCCAAAAATATAGGCAAATATTTCCTTGACATGAAATATCTGTATATGCAGGTTTACTGTTTTAGTCGTGAACAAACCAAAGCGAGAGAATATCGAAAGAAATAGTTGTTGTAGTGTAGTTGTTGTGAGCAGCTGACTCGCAAGAATTATAAAAGAGCAACTTAATTGTAAACAGAGAAACATTAATTTCCTTTGGAATTTTTGTAGGTTCAATTGAATGCCTTTTCGGGCAATGTCGATCTGCAACCCAAAGTCATTAACATTAATTCATGTACACAGTAGATTGGATAAAGTACAAATCAGAGCACTCAGCGCACACAAGCTCGAACTAGTGGGAATTCCGAAAAAAAAATTGTAAATCTATGGAAAAATTTTATTTAATCTCCCTCATATGTTAAAGTGTTAGCATCTTCTCTTGGTGTTACTGACGAGCAGTGCGATCTGAATGCATTGGTCGTCCAAGCAGTGTCTTATGTGATAGTTCATGGTTGGTATAGTCTCTGAGAGCTAAGCGTATTTTCAATAGCCATTGCGCATTGATCTTTTTTTTATTATAATACTAATATTTGCCACAATGAATACCTAGAAAATAAAATAGACCAGATAAAACTGCTCATATGCAAAGAGCTGCTCCTAGGAAAATATTCAAGGCACTCTAAAAGTCTTCTTACCCAAGTTCAACTGACGAACTTAAGCAGCTCCCTTCTAACCAATCTTTAGCCTATAAAAACCATCCGGACAATATGTTTAAGTATAAAAATTGTAAGCATGCATTACTTACAATTAAGTTAATTTTAGTTTATTATCCTTGATCTGGCTGTCTATGCAGATTTAGAATACATTCGGTTTAGTCTTGCAAAACAATTTTATTAGAGATACTTAATATCTTTTATATAATTTCTGCAGTGCTCAGCTTTTTGACCATATTTTCGGGGATCCTTTCCTGACATTAAATAATATGCGGCAATATAATTTTTATGCTACCCGAAACTTTATGACCAACCGAGTACGCAACCCGTTTGGGTACAGTGGTCGTCTGTTGGAGCCTGTTTGAGCCTCACTTGGCATGCCACGTCACGTGTGTGTTCTGTTGCTCCAGTTTACACTGGATCCGTTTGGTCGTTCCCGTGTTGAACATTCATGACATGTTTCGGCAAGTGTCGAAATTTTGTTGCGGCCCCATCATACTAGTAATGGCTACCAAGCATCTTCCCCGCGCCCTTGGAGTTGCCGGTGCTGGTATGGATTTTGTTGCTCCTGTTTTTGAGCCAACTTTTTGTGCTGTAAACTTTTTGACGCTAGTGTTTGAGGGGCTATTAAATTTTCGTGTCGACTGAATTGCCAGGCAACATGCCAGCCGGGTGGTCTAGTGTTTAAAATTTGATGTGTTTTTGCAGTTTGTATTGTTTGTTGTTGTTTTTATTTTTGTTCCTTATGCACGTAATGTTATGGCTTGGCTTGGACTCATCATGACGTATCCGGCCATCATTGACGTCAGGCCAATCAAAACAGCTTAACAACATTTCATCAATAACGGCGACATCTTCCAGCCAGCTAGCTGGTGCACATTTCACTGCTCACATCCCTCAACTGACAGTTTTTGTTGTGGTGTCATTTAATGTTTCATGGGCTGCAGGATCTGCCGTTTTTGTGGCTTAAGCTAACTTTGTGCTTGTCGCCTGTTAGTTAAAGAGAACTGACGACGCGACGGACGGAGCTCAACTTTTATGTGTATGCTATCAGAAAACAGAGTACGGAACACAGACAACATGGCGGCGTCGACAGCAATGGCTAATGACAATGGGGAAGCGGCTCAAACAGTAAAGAAGCCACCTCAAACCGCTTGGCGGAGGTTGCATTACAGGCCAAGCCTTTTCACATACCATAGCCGCTGTAATGAGCACGATGGTGCGCACGTGATTGGCCTTTTCAGCACGTTCTATTGATACTTGAAGAGGGCAAACGGGGCTAGGGCAGACACAACTTTAACCACTGAACTTTGACACTGTGGGTCAAACGTGGGTTAAATGTCACAAGCTGTTATATCTTTTTGTTTAAAAGAAATTAGCACAATGCACCATTTCGAAATTCAATTTTTAATTGCTTAAAGTTGCTCGCAAGTCTCAGCCGAACCCAACATCATTTTTAATTACCCGAAGGGGTTGGTTGCACTTTAAAAGGACTCAGACGTGTGGGAGAGAAAGAACGAATAAGTTTCTATGTATTCGCAACAGATGCATTTTTTTTTTTTTTTTTAGCCCTTTCTATTTATCTTGTTTGATGCATAGGTATTTTTTTTTTTTTATGTATCTTCCCTCCGTTTGCCCAACCGCCAATTTCCATTCGTAACCTTTGAATATTGCAGTGCCAATGCCATTGGTCGCTCCTGTGGTTGTTGCTACTCCCGCCGGCGTTGCCCTCAATGCAGACAAATACAATTTGAATTCTTCTGTCCGACATGGCGCAAAGGAATAGCTAAAAGAATTACAACAACTGTGAGGCACAAAAGGCAAAACATTTCCTGATCGAATCAAAACGTTGTACAAAAAATGGCGTACGTTAAACTCATGTGCGGACGACTTTGGGATACCCTGTGCCACTAGCTTGCAATAAATTCCGGTATATACTTTTTTTTTTTTGACCCATCGTTCCTATGGGACCAAAATGATATACTCAACCGATTCTGATAAAAATTGACACAGTGCCTTAATACTTTAAAAAAGATCTGAATGCCGAAATATGAAATGGTTCAAATATCTTTACAAACAAACGAAACATAAAGAATTTTATATAAAAAACGTTTTTTTTTTTTTGACCGATTGGTCCTGTGGAAGCTATATAATATAGTCAACCGATTTTGATAAAATTTGGTATAGAGCTTGAGACATATAAAAAACTCTCGAGTGCTAAACTTGGTTACGATATCTTTATAAACAAATGCCGAATTTTGTACAAAAATATATTTTTTGGAAGATCCGTCCTATAGGAGCTATATGATATAGTCAACCGATGTTAACAAAATTTGGTACAGTGCTTAGGAATACTTAACAACTTACGAGTGCCAAATTTGGTTACGATATATTTAAAAAAAAACGAACTACCCGTCTAAAACTTTTTGTTTTTTTTCGAGGTTCTCTGAAAACCCCTTATGAGAGTTATAAATATAATGTAACCCCGATATCAAAAAAATAAAATAAACTTGTCTCCTATGCAAGAATAAAGGATCTAATGTAAAAGTTTGGTTACTTTAGCTCTTAGCGTTCATCCGGGCAGACGGACATGGGTATACCGACTTCTCTAGTCTCCCTGATCATACTTTTGAGGTCTCCGAAGTCTCCTTCTGTATGTTATATACATTTTCGGCTGGCTCAAACTTAATATACCCTTTGTACCATATGGTACAGGGTATAAAACCGCCGACAACACACGACGCATGCGAACTATGACAAGGATGTATGTGACGGGAACTGCAAGACCAGATGTCGAGGGGGCGGTTTCTGTGAGGTTGATGGGCTAATGCCATTAGACAGAATTGATTTGATTGGCGTTGATTGGGAAATAGCATCAATATTCAATGTGGAGCAGTGATTCGACAAAGTACAATTATTAGACAAAGACTTGGCGAATCTACCACCACAATTTTTTATAGTTTTTTTTTTGTGATGCCTACTCGTTTCCTTTCAGGTGGTACAAAAAAAAAATAAAAAATGTAATACCCTGAGATCGCGAAGAAAAAATTTTTTAGATAAATTATTTAGATTTGTAAACGTATGGTAGAAAAGGCGTATCAAGGCATTACCATCTGAAAAAAAGAGTCGTCGGAGACCGCCAAGGTAACCTAAAATATGACCAGTGTGACTGGAGAAGACGAGACGTTGAGGGTTACAACCACCAAACTTTCAGATTGTATCTCTTATTATTCCATAAGAGACAAAATTATTTTATTTATCGATAGAAAAACGTTTTTAGTCACTTGTTTAGAAAGATAACGAAACCGTGGTACAGGGTATCCCAAAGTCTTGTCCGAATTTAACGTATGGCATCTTATCATTTACCATTTGCAACTGTAGAACCAAAAGTTTAGCGAAAAAGGTAGTTATACCATAAATAAAAATGTAAATACGAAACTTCTAACACGTACATATATTCAAATGTGCGTCAAATAAACTATAGAATGTGAGAAAGTACGTGGACTCCTTTCTCCTTTTCCGTCCGCGTGGTGTACTTCAAATCTCAAAAGTACCCACATCAATTGGTTCCAGCCTGTTGGCTAAAGAATTTAATCACACGTCAGACGGCAATATATTATACGTATATCATTTATGTACTGTGCTCACCTACCACCACCGACCTTCTTCGACTCACTCCCCTAGGGCACTACTAGTCCCGAGATAGTCCGTGCGAGGAAACGATTTATCCTTGCTGGCATATGCATGAGTTTTAGTTAAGTAAGACAACTTTGGTCAATGCCTATGTAGTATGGTATATAGGATGCATTTATTGCGTTTTTGCATTGTGTGCATTTTTTGCTCTGCATATCCTTAGCGTATACTCAACGTCTGTGTTGTCCAACAGATGCTGCAACATTTTGTAGCAGCAACTATAACTGATTGGTCGAGTTGCCCAAAAAAAATAAATTTGTTAACTTGTGCTTATAAGCGCTCAGTAGCTTGCAGCTGTTGCTTAAAGTAATTTTTTCAATCTCAGTCAGGGATACTTTCATTGTGACAGAAGAAAGCTGCTGGAGGACAACGAAAAGTGCCCAGGGGTGATATAAATAAAAACAAAGTGTGAAAAATGTTATGTTTTCCATGTTTTTAGTGTGTGAGCTGTCTGTCAATTTGATTTTTCTCTTTGTTGATGTTGCATACTTCAAGGCTGCTCTTAAACTCGGCCTGCCATGGTCAATGCTGTCTATTTCTCTTTCAACTGCTTTGTTTGCCATAGTTTTTCTCCATTTTTCTATTTGTACTGTTTGCTTTGCATACTGTCAACGTCATAGTGACAACAAATACAACAACAACAACAATCCAGTCCATCGCCGCCATTTTGACATAACACTAACAGCTGCTTATATTGTCGGCCATAGTCGCAGCTTTTTTGCAGTTGCCGTTCATTTGCATTGTCAGTCAAAAACTTTGTTTTATTTCAGAGTTTCAGACGGTTTTTTATCTAGTTTTTCGATTTAACACTTGCTGCGTCAGAGAGATCTGAGAGTTTCAAATATTCTGCTGCACAAATTGCACTGCACTGCCCTTCAAGAGTTAATCTGTGGCAGCAAACTGAGTTACAATAATAAAAACCCAAAATATTGATGGTAAATTCTGCCGAAGCAAACGTGCCAGCTCCAAAAAATATATGTTCAAAACTGCTAAAATAAGTCAAGAATTGCATAAAAATTAAGTCCGCAATGAGGTCTAGAAGCAGCTAGAAAGGCACTAGGAGGAGGAGTGATACAACATGGCAATTGTCTTGAGGTTCGGTTTTACTTGGAGGATGCCTTTTAAAATGCTTCTGACGCTGGCCCATAAGTTTTGAAAGTTGTTTGGCAAGAGAGTGTGTGCCACGTGCTTGCGGTAGTTCTTTTCCTTGAATTTGGGTCGCACTAGTTGTACTAGTTGTTCCTTGATGTGAAATGCATGCTTTATTTTTGGCGGCTTCTTGGTGCCTGCGGAACTGCAGCTAAAAATGGTTAAACCTAATTTTCATGCCTGATTTCATTTTGACTGCAGCTAATAAAAATCAAGACAATATTTGGAACAATTTTAAGCCGGAATAGAAAATAAATAAAAATAAATGAAATAGATTTGAAAAAAATAAGGTAAAGCTATTTAACTAACTCAACTCTTGTGCATCATCTTTATCAGAAGAAATTGGCCAAAGCTCGCAAAGCACTGACAATGCTAGCGACAAGTCATACAGTTTATACACACACAAAGGACATATATCTGTAGGATATCTGTGAGACTCGAGAGAACTAGATAGATAAACCCAACTTTAAGTGACGGCGGCAGAAAACAATAAAATTTTTACAAGCCAGAAAGAAGCAAAAAACGGTAGATGAAATGTAAACGCGTGGGAAGAGGTTGGGAGACATTTGGCAAATGTTAAGCGATAAAAAAATTGCTTCAAGTAAAAAAGGACGATAAAATACGGCAAACCAACAAACAAACAAACAAATCGTTACACATACACACAAAACGAAAGTGAGATTGAGACTGAGACTAAAACTTAGTTCCAGCGACATTCTGAGGCATTCCACTGTTTGCGTAAAAATCGCTGCGAGTTATCCTTGAGGGCCTGTCCACAAACATTGCTAGACAAGACGCTAGCACACTCAAACACACTCGACCATGTACTCGCAAACACACAAACAAACTCATGCATTTAAGCATATGAAAAATGTCTTCATCTAGCAAAATGGGAGAAGTAGTTGAAAGTATTTGGTTGGCTTCCTTCGGATTTGGCGCTTTGTCGAAGTGGATTTCAGTTTTACGATAGCGATAAAAAGAGTGAGATATTTTCTGTTCTCGACTTAAAACTCAGTTGCTCTCATCTGTAAAAAAAACACACACAAATACTTTAAGTCTTTAATGCATTTAAGCTTTCTCCTTTGCAACGTATTTTTTACTAAAACACATTTTTTCAAGTACAACGCTTTTCGTATAGTATAGTTAGGATGTTCGCTCGCTTTGCAAGGTGTCCAATAACAACTAATATTAAAAATAAATTTTAATACGGTCGAGACGTTACCCGAATAGCGGAAAGCTCTTGCATGTTGCCAACCCGGAGCTGAAAAAATGCAATATAGAGCACGGTATTGTTCGAAATTCCAATTGATATTTTTTAACCATTTCTAAAAACGACTATTAATATTTGACAACTTAGCGTTTAAGAATTTTTTACTCAGGCAAAAAGAAAGGGGTCATTCAAAATCAATTTATTGATTTCTTTATGTATTTAAACAAAAAAAAATCCTTTCACCTAAATGGATTTCGCTAGAGGAAAGTTTAGCAGTATCTACTGTACAGTATTGTTTTTTCTCTGTTACTGCCGGAATCCTGTTTTTTATATTTACATTTTTCATATAGACGATTTCGAACTTGGCTATGTTGCATGAAGCAAATGCGTAGTTGCTCCATTTTTTTCAAGGATATTTATTGGAAATGGGCACTTTAGTGTCAATTAATAGATGCCGTGTCGAATCGATGTGATTCTATGAAATTGGCACATAATGGCTGACAATTTTCACACTCACTTGAGCTGCTACGTTGGCATCGATCCACTCCAACCAACCAACCAACTAGCACATACACACACATATGCAGGCATGGAAGCAATCCTTGTGTGTCATTTACAATTAGCCACATGACTAAAAATAAACAAAAATAAAAAGTGAGTTGTGAGGAAGGGTTGGTGTGAAAGGAACGCATGACAAAGGACTAGTGCTTAGGGTCTGGCTAGCTTAGGTTTGACAGCATTCCATGACAGTGTATACACATACAGAAGGACAGAGGGGCAGAGGGGCAGAGCCCCAGCCAGACATGCACAGCGCTTAACATATTTTTATATACAGATTTCAACGGCGTGCGACTACTGACGCTAGGACACTTGTCCAAGCATTTTGGAGTGTCCTTCAGCATGTCTATTTGGATATTTTGCATTTGCTCTGGCCTCTTCTCCTTTAGATTTTTTTTCTTTTTTTGTTTTTTGCGCCTACCCCCCTGGATAAAAATGCTCTCTATTTTTATGGTAGAGCTAGCACACACAATGCCACTTTTGCTAATGAAATGCAAATCTCCCCACACTTCCCCTACACACTTTCGTTTTCGCTTGTTTCGAGATAGAATGAGACTCTCTTCAGCGCATGGGTTGAGAAAAGCTTTAAAGCAACAACAAAAAAATACAAGAGCAACAACGACAACAACACGGGGACATTAATATTTATGCGTCGTACTTGAAATCCTAGAGCAGAAGAACAAATTAACTAGCCAGGCCAAGCAACTTGGCTAAGAGGGTCGATCCAAAGGGGTGCCCGCCTCAAGCCATAAATGTAGCTCATAAGAATAGCGACCTTTAGCTTTTCAATTATTTCATTTGATTGCTTAATTCATTGAAATAGAGAGCAAGTAACCAAAAATACGCAACTTTTCATGATTCGCTCTAATTGCAAAAATTTGTTCCCAACCAAATCTTCTCAGGTTAAAGGTGAAATGTTTAGTATCTATGTGTTGGTGGCTCTTTATGCGTTTTGTTCTAGAGGTTAAAGGGAAATAAATGAAACTATGCGGATTTGTTCTCAATCTAAACGATTTTTTTTTAATTGGCACTTTGTGGGAGTCACTGACTTTGTCAAATATTATATTTTCAAATTAATTTGATTGTGAGCATTTCTAAAGTAAATTCTGAGAAATAACACATAAAATCATATGATGTAACTTCAAGTTGCTTCAATGTGATTATTTTTTATGTCAATTAATTAAAATCAAAACACTCGGGAAATCACGAGGAAAATATATTTTAACTCAATTGAAAATTTTATCGTTGATAGCTTTGTGGCAGACAATGAGTAGTATCCCCAAAAGGACATTGGCATACATGCAGATTTTGGTGACTTTAGCCTTTTTACTACAGGAACTGGAAAAAGATGCATATGACTGTCACAACTTTTAATCGACTTAAATGAATAACATGAGGACTTTGTTTATAATTTACGTTTAGCTTTTTTTCTTCTGGTCTATACTTTCGTTTTATATTAAATGGATTTACGAGCTTTTTATTTCAAATAAGCTGTCAAGCGCAATTTAAAACACACAATACACACGCTTACGTCTGTAGTAGCCATTTTGGAATTTTCATCGCAACAAATAAGAGCGTAATTGAGTCAAACGATTGGCGATTCAAACCAAATAGCGTAAAATACGTTGAACTTGATAAAAAAAAATGTATAGGACAGCTTCAACAACAACCACAGTGATGAGGACTGCTGAAAATGTAGATGGACCCATCGTTGTCGTTGTTGTTTCTGTTGTTGTCATCGTGTTGGGACTCTGTCAATCCACATCAAAAATGAAAATTGCAATACGGCATATCAACACCAACACCATGCCCAACACCTACACTCGTAAATGCATGTGCGTGCGTGTGTGTGTGCTTATATACTCAATGGCATATAAATTTGTTGTTGTCAAAGTTGGCTATATTGACAGCAGCAAATTCATTAATGTCAGACACAGACACAGACAACACTCGCAAGTGCATAGGTATGCAACATGTTCGCCATTTTGTTTTTGACTTATTTTTACGTAGCAAATTTGACGCCATTGTTAAATTGTTTGCGTGCACTACATAACATACTGGCAATCCATGAGATATATGTATGTACTTCCGGTGAGTTATCGCCCAGTGCTGCCTGGCTGGCTATCTGGTTGTCCAGCTGTTCGGCTGTCCGGCTGTCCGAAATGACAATTCGCGTAATGAAGTGACTTCTTTATTGACATACAAATATTTTAGTTCGTTTGCCAATGCTCAACAAGCCAAATTACTAGAGGCAAAAGAGAACAAACACAAAAAATAATACTAAACCTCAAATACTAGTTAAATTTTGAATAGCATTAGGGCAATGGCCAATTGCATTGATCTGTTGCAATAAATGTACATACTTTATAAGAAGACTACATCGACTGACAAGGCAACTCTTTATTTCAAATTCAAATCAACACAAACATTCAGAAACAACAACAAAAGCCACATTTTCAATTTCAGAGAGGAATGTTTGTTGTATGCCAGGGCATAAATTATTCAATAATAAATGTACAGATTAAACACAAATGCAAAGCACTTAAAATGGCGAATAACTAATGCATCAGGCGCCATTGCATACAGGCGGCATCAATATCAAAGCCAGAGTGCCCCACAATGTCAAACAGGCAGCAGTCAGTCAGTCAGGCAGCTTTCAACAAAACAATACGAGCTACGACGAGTGCATCATTACCACCACCAGTTGGGGACATCCATCCATCCATTCAATGCAGCTGTCAATGCCAGACAATTATAATTGTTAAAATATTTAACAAAATCGAAACTGAACTCTAAACATAGCGAAGCTGTCCTCAACATTCGCATACCTAGTAAATAGCTGGTTCGTTCGGCTGACATAGCACACTTTCATGCTGTCTATTCCCGGAGCAATTAGCCTTATGATTATCCAACAAATTGACCATATGCCATAGCCATTTCTTTGTTGTTGTTGTAATTTATCACTAAAATAATGAGCTAGCTCTTCCCCTTAGCTACAAGTTCGTAATTGTAGGGTTTGGTTTGTGCAAATAATATGCATTAAAATTATATTATGATGTATTATTTGATTTTTGCCATGCCATTTTTACAATTAGGACAAATGCCACTTATAATTATAGTCAAATAGTAAAATGACCTTTTTTTCAGTTCAAAAAAATGTAAGACAGTCTGGGCGGTTCCCGACAGTGGAATACCCTGAACCTTTTTTCTCGGAAAAATTATATTCCTTAATATGCCTTCTAAGAATTTTTCATATCAACAAACTTTATTTTCTGTGGAAATAAGCGCGTCAGTTGGAAAAGTTTTGTATCTCCAGCTTTTATCATCTCCGAGGTTAAGCATTATGTAAAAGGACTTGGTGTCTGCATTTAGAATACCTTATAGGTAGAAGAAATTATTTCATATTAAACCCTATAGGCTTTTACTTTCAATTAGCGACAAATCGCTGTCAATTACACATTAAAAATGATTGTACGATAGTATTAATCATCGATAAAAAACATTTGCAGGAACAATCTGGCAGGCAACTTCCTTATAGATCGCTGAGGAAGTTCTAGCCTCAGTGGCCCCTTGACTTCTCCCACAAATATCTGTTTTCAATACACAAATCAAATATTCTCGCAATATTAATTTTGCCGGTGTATTTTATGATCGTCAATTATTTGGCATATTCAAAACGTCCAAAAGATAGAAAAAATTGTATTTGCAAAATAGGATAATTATAATTACATTCAAAATCTGTTGCTAAATCAGAAAATGATTATTCATATAAAGTTTGAAAGAGTTGGGCTTATTAGTTACTATTACATTTTAATGTCTACTATGGCAAGAAATGTTTAGTCCTAATCCCAATCCGAAGTAGCTATGCAACATATCTTAGAGCTGGGTGATACAGAAAATAATATTCCTTAAATTCAATATTTCAGTGCCAAAGCTACCCCTCAAAGACGATTTTAAAATCGTTACTTGATTTTGTCGAGATTTGATCCAAGCCAATAAATCCAATTTTATTCAAACAATTTCTGTATATGGTATCTATAAATAAATCAATCGAATGTTTCAAGTCATGATTTTTAATTTTTTTCAAAATAATTATTTTTGGCGTTATATTAAACGTAAAAAATATTTTTAATTTGACTAAATTATAATTATGTAGTGTGACGAATTAAGTTCGCACTTAAATAAATAAGAGCTGTGCACCATTTTCTCATAGTAACGTAGTATTTCTCACAATTATTTTATCATATGTCAGCAGTACAAAATAGATCCAATGCGCTCTTCTTTGTCTTCGTTCAGCTGTTTTAAAGGCGTCAGTAGGTAACAATACTGCCTTAGACCTTTCAGGAGTTATTTACTATAGGCAATTCACAATGCTATTGACAGCCGTTGACCCATAGGATTGTTACCCAAACTCAAATTTCAGCCGAATTGATTTAGATTTAGAATTGAAACTAAATGTTGAAAAATTAGCTTTTAATAATCGCCTAATTTTATTGGAACACTATTGATAAAAATTTAATTATAATAAATAAACGTGTAAATTGAGTAAATTGTTTTTTAACCGTAGCAACTCTTTGCTTTCATTTTTGAAAAAGCGTAAACAATGAAGTCTCGGAAAATTCACTTGCATTTGCGGTTCTTAGTCGAAATTTGGTTTCAAACTATATTTTATGGAAATAAAATATAAAAACGCATTTTTTTTATGTGATACTGCCAGCCACGTTTATTAAACGTAGTTTGTTACTTTGAAAACTATGGAAAAATATGAATTTTATATAAAATTTGAATTGCAACGAATATTTGACAACTTGGCACCTTTCATTTTGAAGTGTCGCGTAGAGTTTGGAATACGAATAGTGAATAAAGAGTGTTGAGAGGATGGGACGACTTAAATGAAAGTGAAAAGAGGGAAAAGCCGCAGCGCAAACATCATTTATTTACGAGCCAACAAACGCCGACTGTGCGCACACAGTCCTTCAGTCCTTCAGCACTCAAACAAAGCCAGAAAGCCAAGATACAAGCAGGGAAAACGGGGCTTTAAGAGAAAGAGAAGTCAACCGGAGGTTTTATAGAGGCTTACACAAATTTCATTTGGTGTATTTGTATTAAGCTGAAGCAGAATCCGAACTGTCGACGTCGTTGATTCCGACATGGCGTATTTAATATGCGTGCCTTGTTGTTTGGTCAATCGGAGCGGAGTGGAACATGGTCGCTCGTTAGTCGAGAATGGAAATATATGTATGTACATAGACGATACATATAGAATAAAATATCTAAAAAATCAAGGGCCAAGGAAGGGTGGCGGAAAAATGATTGAAAGCAAATGCTTTGACCAAAATCTGGCACAAGGAACAGGAGAAACAAGAAGAAAAAAATCAATCCGAGCTAAAAACAAGAACTGCTGCGGCACGTATTGCTTGGAGACATACTTACTGTCTAGCTATGATTGACCCATAAGCGCGCTGATTCGTTATAATTTTTTAGATGAATCCTCCACTTGGCCTTTCTACTTATTCCACAAAACATTTTTTTAGTTTTTCCTCATCGCTTAAAGTTTCAATATTACAAAATGCTACAAATTATTGGATATTAACATACAAAAAGTCAAATTGGCATTTTAAACCATAGTTTGAGTAAAATAGCTTTGAATGTCATTGACCAAGTCAATTGTTCAAAAATCCTTCTGAACGCTACTAAAAGGACAGCATCTTCTCTTCAGCTTTATCAATGGCGCAGTACTCGCATTCCTTAACTCCTTTCCAGACGCCACAAAATATTTTTGGAATAATAAATTTTTGGTGCATGCAAGGTAACAGCAACTTCAATCTAAATTAGCACAAGCACCAAATATCAAGTATACGAATCGTACGCACTTTATTGTTGCTTAAAAATAAGTTCTTTGAAAGCTCCTAATTAGTTCCTCCGACTGTTATTTCTTTAAAGAACTATCCACTGTTTATCGAGCACTCACCTCAGCTTTAAGACCCCTTACCTTTTGTTGTTAGATATTACGCTTTGTTTATATTTATAACGGAAACATTTTGACTGCCTTGGCCCAAAAGACGTTAATATTTCACATAAGCCCTGACACCAAGGACTTAGTAACAAACTGAATTGTTGCATATTCAATGTGCAAGCAACACAGTAGCCTTGTCCCACTTATATAAGTAATTTTACTTGACCAGTTGCCGCAGGTAAGAAGCTAAGCAAGCCCACCCTTTTATAAGAGCAGCCCTTTAATGGATGGCATAGACATAATTTTATTAAGAGACTGTAAATTAAAATTCAGAATTATTTCCATTTTATTATTATTAATTACTCTATTCAATTAAGAATCTTTAAAATTCTGGTAAATACAATAAGCCGAGTTGTTTATATACTATTAGTTCACAAGTTAATGGTATTTTAAGCGAAGACGCCAAAGGTGTATCGTATCGTGTATAATATGTAACGAGATTCCTACAGCATTCGTCACCATGCGCATATTTATTTACCGATCGTCCACTGACAACCTCTATTCGGCGATCTGACCGTGCTGGAATGACTTACATCATATCTCAGAAAACCACATCTTATCCGTTGAAAGTGATGCTTCGTTATGCATAACCAGCTGATGAACATTCACGACAATCACCGTACACAAATTATGAACCCAAAATAAAAGTGGAACTTTAATATAATAATATTATTTTTTCCTTGATCTTCAATTTGCATATAATATATATTATGAACTCAAAAGCCGTTCCTTTCGGATCATACGCAGTTACAAACTCTCTATAGCGTTGACGATTTTGAACTCAGTTCTTGATTACCGGCGTAGGGTCTCTTTTATGATATTCCGCTCGCACCAAGATGATCCATTTTGCGCTTCTTGATTTCGATTTTATATTAAAATTATTGGTACATATTTGTCATATTTCTTAACAATTAAGAAATTTAGTCAATCAAAGGCGTATACAAAAAAAAAAGAAAGAAAATAAGTTTTCTACCATTCCGGTAAACTCAACTAGTAGGTTAGAACGTAATCATCACCCTTACTTAAAAGTATATCTTGGTAATCGAGGTAGCCAAATTTATTTGTTTTTTGCAGTGTAGAAAGCTACAAAGTTGCTTGCATCCACCAGTAGCTCCGAAAAGTATGCAACACCAATCGACGCTCAAGTCATTGCTCATTCGTTATTTAGTCTTCGTCCGGTTACGGGTTACGGACCCACGGACTACAGCAACTGTAAGCGAAAGTGTTAATGCGTTTTAATTATTAAAATGTGAAAATTTTGCTATTACTTTAGCCATTGTTGTTGTTGCTGTTGTTGCTGTTGCCGCTGTCATGAATTTTTAAAATGCCAAGTCGAAGCCAAAGCTAAAGCACGGCTGTGCAAAATTAGATATTTCATGCAAAAGGCAGCGTGCAGGCATCTTAACCAGGCGACAGCTAAGTCGAAACTAAATGCTACACCCAGCTCCGTATGTTCCCGACCGACCACCCATGCCCCCAAAAGTAGCAGAATGTTATATGTGTATGCCACCAAATGTTTGCCTGCTGTTTGCCTCTTTATCTCGTTACATAATTTGTGTTGCAAAAACTGCCAAGAGACGGCACGACGCCGCCCGCCACCCTGTAGCAACAACAGGAACACTAGTAAAATAAGACTAACTACAATAACAATAATAAGAACAACAACAAGAAGGAAAAGTGTTCGCTGCTGGCACGAAACTTTTACTGTGTGTTGCAAATAATTTGCAATCAAAAGTTGCAGCTACCGAAGCAACTATGGAAATTCGCTTCCTGCTACGTGAGCGCCGCATTTGGCAGCATGGAAATGAAGATTTAGAGTTTGAGTTGGGGCTGGGGCTGGGGTTGGACTTGGCTTAGGACTTTTGGATATTACGCCTGCAGCTGTTAAGCATTTCAGTCAGTGCTGTTATTCTGCCGTGCTCCAACCGAAAAGTGTCTCGAAATTTTGCTAATTTGTAAAATAAGCAAACGGCAAACGACGGACAGGCCACGGCACAGGACAACGGAGCCGGCAGAACGAACTTTAATTCTCTTATTCGACTTTGCCTACAGTGACATTTGTCTACAGTTGTTTGCTTACAAATTATAATATTAGTTTTATACGAGAAAAATGAAAACATATTAAGCGATTTAAAAAGCACACAAGCAGATTTTAAACGAAACTGAAGCTTAGAATTGGATAGAATGCTAATTGACGACTCAGTAGACAAGCAAATGAGACGTTAAAAGGGGGAAAAAACGCTAATTAGCACACCATAGCTGGCAAATAACACAGATAAAAGAGATAACAACGAACAGAAGAATCACGCCAAAGTCTGAGAAAAGCGACAAGCAAGACAAATAACAGTTAAATAACAACGAGGTCGCCGCCATCGCCTAGAGATTACAGCAGAGTCGCTGAAAAAAGACGGCCAGCGAGCTAGGTTCGTTTTGAGAGAGAAGTTGTTGTTGGTTGTTGCTTGTTGGGGTGCGATAAAGTGTGGCAAGTCTTGGGCACGTGAGCCAAATATCAAAATAAGAAGCAGAAGAGGAGCAGCGACCAAGAGACAGGCGCTTAAAATCCAAGCAAAACGAATCATTTAACGAAAGCCGTGGCAGGCTATTGTTGTTGTTGGCCTCTGGTGCAGTGAGCAGAAGAGTGGAACACACACACACTCATACACACAATCACACACAAAATGGCGCTGCATGCTTATGTAAGGCACAACGAAAACAAAGAATACAAGAAAGAAAGAAACAAAATGTAAGCATGGCCGCAGTTGTTGCAGCTTCCTTTTCACAATGGCGGTCGCATTTTGAATGCAAAATGCGTCAAAACACAAGCAACAGCAACAACAAAAACATTATTCATTTGTTGGTCTACTCATTTAGACGTTCATTCCTTGGCTTAAAAAAAAACAATCCAACAAAACATAAGAAAAACAAAAGTCGAGGGAGGACTCCGGACAAACGACAGCCGCGTTCTTGAGTCATTCTGTTGCTTTGTTACTTTTAAAGATTTTCTTTGCTATTTAACCCCAAACAAAATAAAATATTAAGCAATTACTAGGTAGACTGCATAGGCGCGAACGACTTTGGGACAACCCTTACGAAGGGCTTCTTAAAAGGCACGGGCCTGGTAAATCGTTATCGCCAAACGCCTTTCTTTCATTGTAGATTTAACGAAAGGTTGATAGTTTAGAATGTGATTTATAGTAAGGAAATGGATCACATGTACCCATCGAAGGACGCGTTACAATAACTTTTAGAATCGTTGGGAAGAACCAGATTTTAACAAACTCGATTTTTTCAATTTCGGTTGGTCTACTGTGCGCCATTTATCATTTTGACGCTTTGTTTTGGGATCGTTCACTAGCGACAAGGATGAGCAGGAAGTTTGCTTAATTTGTCATCTTAAATGGCATCCCTGGATTTTTTAAATTCTTCTTATCCATTTTGAAAGTCGGGACAAACCGTGCATTAAGGACGATTAAAGTTTGGTTTTAATATGTTACAATTTGTAATCACATTCAAGTTTTGCACGGTAGGAGAGGATGTCGTATGGTATAGGGAGGGCCATTTGTTTGTTTGGTTGTTAAACACTCATAATTAGGAATATACCCGCGAAACTGTAAAAAGCCGCCCTTTTTCTTAGGTGAATTTTAAAAACATATTGCATAATACCTCTCAATTATTCATTTGTTCATAGCAAGATATTCAGGTTTTATTAAAAAGCTGTCATTTATAAAGAAAATATTTTAAATGTATTATAACAACTGATCAGCTGAAAAGTAATATTATGTATTTGTTAAGCAATTAGAAAATGTTCAATATTGAATATTCATTGCCTTAAGGCAATATTTACTACCACTTAACGGAGAGATAAATAATCCAAAAATAACATATCGGTGTAACACAAACCATAAGAAGACTTACATATACTGTATATAGTATGTAGTGCATGTTACTCTTATACGTTTTGTAAGCATTACACTAGATAAAACAACAAATGAATGCAGCTTTAGCTTGAAAAGGACATATACCTATGTACTAGCCAACAGGAGTAGGAGGGCTTAACCACAAAAACACACCAACACCGACTGAGTATAAACCGATATGCAATCCTTAGGTATCTGAATCAGTGCCAAATATCAAGGTTGACCAGTTAAAAACTACTATACATAACGTATTACAGCGTCTATAGCTTTCAGCTCCAGCTTCCCGCCAAGCTGCGGCATTTGGCTTCATTTAAATGAAATTTTGTGCAAAGACTCAGTCTGGGAGACTCCAGACTCCCACTTCAGGCAATCCACATTTAATGTGCATATTTGTGAGCGCTCTGCAGTTATGTTTACATTTAGTTGGTTGCCAAATGTTGAATGTGTTTCCGCATTGCCAAAACACAAGACAAATAAACAGACAGACAAACAAATGAGAGAACTGGCCAAAATTGTCGTAGGGAATCCCTTGACTTCGACTGGCTAACTCGACTCTTGCGGCTTAAATGTCTGTCTCGCTGTCAATCAGACTGTCTGTCTGTTTGTCATTTTAGCCAACTATAGTCTATATCATTTTTGTCGTTGTTGTTGTTGGCAGTGTGTGTTGGCAATGCACATGGCCAACAACTCAAGTTGAGGGACACTGCTGTGGTCAGGGATTGTGCCAAAGTTCGTTAACACTTGGTTTCATTTGAGACCGAAAATAATTGGGTTTTGCTTGAAAATGCTTGAAATAGTTAAACCAAAAGCCATTAATGCTTAAATCCAATTAACTGTCTTGACTACTTCGGGAATTGCCACAAACGGTACAAGAAATTAATTTCAATTGGCATTTAACAAACCGAATCCTTTTTACTTGGATTCTTTCCCACGAACTGGCCAATATTTTGTGGTTCTAAAAAGTTTCCATTAAAATATTAGTGAAATGTAAATTTAAATATATCAAAAACCAAAAGCTGTTCAACTTATGTTTCACATTCCCAAGTGTTTTTTGTTGCTTTTGCTGTTTTTCTTCAATCAAGAAGATCTTATGATTAAACACGTTTCAATTTTTGTGTACCACATACAAAACTTTACCCGCAGAAGCAAAAAAATGTATCTGTAAGCTGTTAAGATAAAATATTGTTTCCACATACGAGCTAAATATTTCTTTAAATAGCTGATACTCTTTCAAACACTAATTATAAATGCGTACAGTATGCATGTACAAGCGCATATTGTATTAAAACTTCTACATCTAGATCTTGCGAGTAAATCCGGAAAAGGTGTCAAAGGATGGAGACTCCGTTTGGCAGCCAACCTCTGACCCACTCCAATTTATGTTATATTCAAACACCGACTCTGCCTAGGTGTTAAAAATAAACAGGCATTGCTGTTGCCAGTGCCATCATCCACATCATCCTTCGCATCCCCCCCGGCGACAGTTGGTGGTTAGCAAGGCTCATTAATGCTCCGAAGCCGGAGCTTTTTACAAAGTGTATACGACACGTCGTTGACGTTTGAGTTTAATGAATTCAGCGTTTATGAGGCTTATTCCATTTGGTTTCATTATCACAGACACAGGGAGAGAAACTCGTATATTTAAAAATATATTCAAGCCCTGTGCGAACCTTTGGGGTTAAGGCGAATTTTAAATATTTGACGTTGACGCAAGGGAGTCTAACAGTCTAACAGTCTAACAGCCACGTGACAGCTTTAACTTAATTGTGTAATCATAGAAAATTGGTTTCCTTTGCACACACAATCTTGTACATATGGTACTAAATCCTAGCATACATACATATACTATATACTGTATCTACATATACTATATCTACAAGTATCTCTGCTCTGCTTATATAGGTGCGCACACTCTTTGTTAGTGGCTTGCCGATGGATGCCAAGCCACGTGAACTATATTTGCTGTTCAGAGCCTATGAGGTAAGATTTATTAAGAGTGGTAGAAACTGAATATGATGATATTTAAATGCTATATCTTTCATTGGTATAGGGCTACGAAGGATCTCTACTAAAAGTAACTAGTAAAAATGGCAAAACAGCTTCAGTAAGTAAACAAAACTATATATAGTAGTGAAAAAAAAAAAAGGTTTGAACGATTTACATTTGCAGCCTGTAGGGTTTGTTACATTCCATACACGAGCCGGTGCCGAAGCCGCTAAACAGGATCTACAGGTAACATATGCTAATGCTTTTTTTAAATACTCGACTACTTTGTATGCAAAAAGTGTTAATCTATCAAAACTGTAATAATCAAAATATTCAAAATCACAATCAATTACTTTGAGTAATTTGTGTAAAACATAAATAAAATGCCAAATGTGGCTGCAAGTTTTTGTTCGACGTTACCAAATAAAACCAAATAAATATTCACACAAATTGTAAAGCACACCAAATATGCCTGGCTTACACTGAGCGAAAATTACGTTGAACTTTGGATGAGCATTAGGCAGCTAGCTACTCTTTTTTCACCTACCACCAATACACCCCAACAACAACAGCTACAAACAGCCACCACATTAATGAAATCAACAACAACAACAACTACAACTACAACAACACGCGCTTGCATTTGAACAAATCAAATAATAATAATAAAAAATAAGAGAACATCACCGCATTACTCGTATTATATTTTTTTTATTTAGTTTTTGGTATTGCATCTACTCTCTGTCAATCTATATCAATATTTCTATCGATCACACACACACACACACAAACACGTACACACACACACACATACATATATACGTAGGAAATAAGAAGTTCCTTTAGTGGCAACCACAGCAAGGAAAATCACAAAAAAATCCATTTTAAGATGTATCTGTATCTTCCGGACCCTAGAGTTGTTACATTTGCTGGTGCATGTGAAGAAACCACCCACTGATCCACAGATCCCCTAATCTTTAATACTATTAGTAACTTGGCACTTTTGTGTATTACTTTATCCATGCCTAAAGTTTTTGGTAGTAGGCAGCAGTTCATAAGCTCAGCATTTTTTTTTGATTTAATATCCCTAAGGAGATCCTTCCACCACAGAGTTCAGAGTTGTTCAAGGCAAAAGCATTAAATTAAATCAAATCAAATCAAATCAAATAGGTGTTACAAAACTAGCTAAAGTTCGAAAATGTCGCGTTCCAAATGTAAGCACTCCTCCAAAAGAATTTGCCTTCATTCAAACAAATTTCAACACACGGCCTTCCATTATTTTTGGCGAATTGTGAAAAATAAATAAGCATTAAAACAAAAATCAAAACCTAAAAATACAGTTGTATAAAAAACACTTTCAATATTACCAAGTAAACGAAAAAAAATTTAAACAAAACTGAAATAGAAAATACAAACCGCTGTATTTTGATCTGGTCATTTACAGCAGGGTGTACGCTTCGATCCCGATATGCCCCAAACAATTCGCTTGGAATTCGCCAAGAGTAACACGAAAGTGAGCAAACCCAAACCACAGCCCAATACAGCGACAACAGCCTCACATCCTGCATTGATGCACCCACTCACAGGACGTAAGTAAATTATAAACAAAACAAAAATTAAAGATTTACAAACCAAAAACAAGTAAAATAACTGAAAAGATAATGCATCTACTTTTGCTACTTTTTAGTTAGCAGTTTGTTTTCTTTGTTTTCTGTATGTAGCTAATAAACGCAAAACAATACAAACAAATTAAAAAAAAAAAAAAAACAATGTATTTGTTAAGTTGTACCTAAGGCGTATAAGATAAAGTACTCAGTGCACCAATCCTATAGACACTTCACAGAACACACACGCTCAATAGTACCTCCAAACTATTAAATTTCCAAAAAGTACGGAAAACTATACTAGTACAAGAACTTGCTTCAAGTGCACTTTTATAACTAACGGTATAAGCTAAATAAAACATTTTATATACACCTAATAAAACTGACCACAGTACTATCTATAACGAGAACAATAAGTTCTTCCAAGCAATAATTACTATGTACTACACTTTGATCACCTACAACACTTTGTTTGAGTAACAAACAAACATACACACACACGTGCAAGAACGCTGACACTAGCACACCAATACACACAGCTTAATACTCTTGAAAAAAAAAATAAGTAAAATATGATTCGAACAACTTTTGAGAATACTCTCTCTATTCTATTAAAAGACTTAGGCAACAAACTATAAATAGGATAAATAAGCCATTAAATTGACATTGCTCAATCCATAACTTGCTTTCGTTATTCTCTCTTTTCGTCTACACTTTTGAATTTTGTGCATTAGATCTGGGTGGTCCGTTCTTTCCAGGCGGTCCTGAGCTGTGGCATCATCAGTTAGCCTATTCGGCCGCTGCTGCCGCTGAGCTACCCGGCGCTGCTGCCTTGCAGCATGCAACTCTAGTGCATCCGGCACTGCATCCGCAGGTGCCCGTACGCTCCTATCTCTGACTAAATACAGACAAAGTAATGGAGCAGCCTATGCATCAAGTGAGTATCTCGCCACCTCTCTCCATCTAAGCATTCTCTCTACTAATTCTTGCTACGAACCGTTTCACAGACTCAAATGGCAATGCCGCAACATCATCAGACAACTGCTACCGCAATACATCCAACAACAGCCATGCATATGGCAGCTGCTGCAGCTGCAGCTGCGGGACAAGCTGGTCCAAGCGCTGGTGGCACGGCTGCCACGGCGCCACAAGCTACTGCTGCTGCTGCACAACATCATCATTTTTTATCCAGTCCCGCTCTGGCGAGTCCGGCCGGTTCTACGAATAACGCCACACATTCGGCCAATCCGCAAATTGCAGCCAACGCACCCTGCTCAACACTCTTTGTCGCCAATTTGGGCCAGTTTGTGTCCGAACACGAGCTCAAAGAAGTGTTCTCAAGGTAATTAGCCCAAACTCCCAAATCTATTTTATTCAATTTCACCATAAACAAATGAACACGTGTTGAAGTTTTAAGTCACAAACTGCACCAACAAACACCAATTACCCTTGCCATCACCATCACCATCACTGTCACGATCATCAGAGAATATCTGAATTGCACCAAAAAAAACACCCCTTACGAAATACATTTTTTTCTTTTCAAATTGATTAACAGCAACTAATCGAATTATGCGTTCTCTTTTGTTCGTTCGTTTTACTGACACCTGTAATATACATGATACGCTCTGATCTGAAACTCTAACTTCCACATACTTCTACTACTACTTACCATATAAATATATGCCATACATACATATATATATAACTATACATACATATAAATATTATATATATATATATATATCAAATATATAATCAAACAATGCACAGTATGCCTGGCTTTTGTCGCCTACGAATGCACACAAAAGGTACGCACAATATCACAACTTCTATGCCTACTATGTCTACTACTCTGAACTCTACAAAACGAACTTCAACTTCCCACTCTCCAATAAACACGATCAAACCAACAATTATAACAACTCCAACAACAACAACATCCAACACAAATCTGTTTGGCGAACCACAACCACAATTTGGCACAGCAATGGCATTGGCAACTCTCAACACAACAACGCCAGCAACCATATCAGCAACAGCCGGAAACTGTTCTTCAAGCACTGGCCAGCATCCTGTGGCCTTTATTGAGTTTAAGGATGCTCCAAGTGCCGCCCAAGCAATGCAGCAACTTCAGGGCAAATATTTGCTATCATCAGACCGTGGTTCTATACGTATTGAGTATGCCAAGACCAAAATGCTTAATGATGTCATCTTACTGAATGGCCACAAGCAACAACAACAACATCAACAACAACATCAACATTACCAACAAATACAGCAGCAGCAGCAGCAGCAACAAACACAAGGGGCAGCTCCACCACCACCGCTACCACCATCATCTCAACATATGCTTATATTAAATGGGGCATATGCCGCAATGGAGTTGCCGCCGCATCTTAGCCATGTTAATAATAGTAATTTACTCGTTAGTGCACCACCAACAGCACCACAAGCACCACCAACAGCACAACAGCTGCTGCAGTCGCAGCCACATTTGCAGCAACTGCAGCAACTCCAGCAGCAGCCACAGCAGCCACAGACGCCCCTTGCGTCCACCTCTTCTTCTAGCGTTATAGTTAGCTCACTTCAGCACCAACTTCATCCAAATCAGCACCACCAAAACCATCTCTTTAGAGACGTATGTATATTATAATAAAAGACAAACCATAAAAAAATAGTTTATTATATAGTGTATGTGTATAAAAAAAAAAAATCTGTCTATGAGAGTTTTCCAAGCTTTCCCTCTATCTCACTATTTCTCTTTTCTCGTTTTGCATGCGTCCGTCATTATAATTATTTAATTAGCTAATTTTGCACAAGTCAAGCCAAAGACTTTTAACATAAGTAAAAGTTGCCACAAGCTGTTACTTTTTTTAAACAATATTTAAATACAAATTTTAACAAATAAAAGTTGGTGTCTGGCCCAGAGACCACCATCCCAATCCTCCCTTTGCCATCATCAAGTTATAGCGGCTTTAAAACACTTGACTTAATGGCACAATACGTTCCAAGCACAAATACAAACACATACGCTCACACACGCACATGCATATACATTATATACAAGTACCAGTACCTGGTGCTGGGCTGGCCACGGACATCCGCCACTTAAATGCTGGCTTCCGGTTGCCACCAACCAGAACCTTTGCCGCATGTTTGTATGCATTCAACGAGCACGTTTTAAAAACTACAAGAAAAAGGACCGCATAAATTAATTATCCAATTTTACTAGAAAGAGCCGGAGTGATCAGGGCGTGCAAAATCAGACTTAAAAAAAATGCAACGCTCACCCGTGGAACCCAACTCCTCACCCACTCCTCACCAGCGCTTACAAGTTAAGTAGTTTGTGAACTCCTTGTTTGATGACTCTGCATAGAATATTGTCCTTACCTCTGCGAGGGTATTTGACTGTGCATAGTTCCTTGATGGAAATCAATTTAAATGCTTAAAATGTTGCCTACCGTAAGGCGTAACATAATCTATTCGCAAACCAATGGCGGGCTTAAAAAGCACACTTGCATATAGTGTATCTGTGTATGTGTTCCAAATTTGCATGCTGTTTACATAAAGCTATATTTTTATATCCAATTGTTGAAAAGGGTCCGAGTTGAAGCATGTTTGGCCAATATCATAAACTTAATAATAAAAATAATAGCAAACAACTTGCACCCAATGCTGCACTGCACCAATCTATCTCATGACAGTTTGCAGATATTTAATTTTGCGACATTTAAAACTTCTTGCAGAGGAGCGGGTATGGAATCAAGGCATGATTTACTCGCTAAAAAACTAGAACGCGAAGTGCAACAGCATCAACAGCAACACCACCAACACCAGCAGCAACAACAACAGGCGCACCACCACCAGACCACGCATCAGCCGCCGCTGTACCATCATGGCCACCAACAGCATCATCACCAACAACATCACCACCATCAGCAGCAGTTTTTGATGACCCCAACAGCGACCTGACCCAGCAGCGCTCACACGCCCACACAGACGCCCCACTACCACCACCAGCACCACCACCACCAAACCCTTCAGAACCATCAGTCCCATCCGCATCACATTGCCGCGGCTGGCAACGGCGTCTCGTACTCCTATGTACTTCCGGCGCCTACACATATTGCCGCCTGATTGGTTGTGGGGGCCAGTGGGGGTCGTCTTTGGAGGCTGTGCCTGAGTTCAATTTGAGTTTGAGTAGCGCCCAGCATAGCGCAGAAGCTCCGCATGTGACGGATGCATGCGAAGTGACGTTTAGTTGTAATCATAAAAAAAAATACAAAGCAAAAAAAAACAAAAAAAAAAAACAAAAGTATAAAGAGAAAATGTAAAAAAAATTTAATTTATATAACAAAACCTTAACCAGCTTAGTGGAATTTTTGGAAGCTAACATTATGTACCAAAACAAAATGGAGGCATATTACAAACATAAAACCGACAAAACATTATATATGTAGTGAAGCATTCAATACAATAAACCGAGTATCAGCATTGAAAGGATTAAGCAGCAGCAGTTGAGATCTAAACTATGTACTAGTTGGCAATGCAGAATATAACTAGTATGTATGTAGTTAGTATACGAGTATACTATACATCATACTATAAACACATATCACATTAAGAAGATACAGTAGCAAGCTGCTAAACATTTTAGAAACATTTTGATTTTATCAACTATTTAACATTGTTTTTCTTTCTTACATTTTTTTGTTGTTTTTTTTTTTTTTTGAAAGTAAACATTTTATATATTTTTTTTGTCCTCTTTACCCACACTTACAACAACGGAATTGAAAAATTTTGACATCAAAGATTTTTTCAGATTTTTTAATTGAATTATTTTGCGTTCAGTGCAATAAATAAAATATAAAATAAAAAATATAAACAAAATTTAAGGGAATAAATTAAATATAATTATAGCTTAACCGAATGTGCCCTTTGAATAGCTCTTTCTAGAATTATTAAATTAATAGTACGCATAAAAAAAATTTAAAAAAAGAAAGTATATTTGCATATTATACAAATAGTAATAGAAATTTTGAAATGTTACTTAACAAAAACAAGAACAACAACAACAACAACGAGTCGGATGATCGCATACGTCATCAACTTAAAAAAAAAACGTGAAATTTTTAATGAAAATTATATACACATATATACTGAACGGTGGTTTCTAAATTTATTTGTTAAATCGAGTTATTAAGAAGAAGTAATGAATGATATGATGAATGAAGTTGGTTACAAAAGAAAAAGTAGAAGCAGGTGCGCTGCCTATAAAGCAAAGACTCTCAAAGAACTTATTTTAAAACTGTATCTGTATCTAATCAGGCAGAGCATCCAAGTGTATCGTCTGGATCAACTGTAAACACTCTAAACTTTCCGCCCAAAATCGTGTTTTTTCTTCGAATATGGTCACCCAAATGCTAAAGACTAAGAAGCATCTTTCACTATAACTGTAAACGTAACTGAAATTAAAACTGACTGTAGCTGTACTTTGTACTTTGCTACTGTACTTGTAGCTCATGCTCCCTCCCAACGCCTCCCCTCCAACAGCTCCATACAATTTCCTACTTCATTTCTTGAAAATGCTTGAACAATCAAATCATTCTTCTTGCCTAACGATCACCAACCAAAACAACGCTGTAGGGGATTAGGAATCACGAAGCAGTGGAGGGAGGCTGAGCAGAACAGAGCGCAGAAAAGTCGGCAGCACTTTGTACAAGTAAATAAAATCAATTACATATCATCTTACGTAGAAGTAACAATTTTTCGACATCTACATCAATCTAAATAAACTTAACTGAATACAAAGCAACAAAAAACAAAAAACAAAAACAATGTTAAGAGTTATACAACAAACAGCTTAAAAAGAAATACATAAACATATATACATACATATACATACTTATATTTATAAAAAAAGGCAAGGCATAGGCTTTTAAGTAGTAGAATTCAAGAAAAGATCAGCGCTACGCTAATTTTTTTTAAATTTAAACAAAATCAATTAATATTGAAACATCTTTTGTATTTATTGGTTGAAGTTTCTCAGTTCTCAGCATTGTTAACAGTTTAAGAATAACCACTATTATTATTATTATATATAATATATTTTTTTTTTAATTTACCAAAGTTGTCCTTACTAAATACTTACCATTTATTATGTAGTAACATCATTTGTTAGACAAATCAATCAACATAAATTTAAATATACATTTTAAAAAATACTTAGTTTAAAATCAACAACAACAATAACAACTAGACATACCAAAGGCTTTATTGAATGTATTGTTGAAAACAAAAAATTATTATTTTAATAACTATTAATATTTAATTGGCAAAAACAATATAAAATGCTATTTGGCCTGCAATGTATTCCCAATTAATTTACAATTATTATATAGGTTTTATATATATATATACGTATACATATACGTATTTTCCCTCTTCTAATTTAATAAAACGTAAAAGCATATTCCGTCCAATTACATTTCCCTCTCTCTATCTCCCCCTTATGTTCTTCACTTGCCTTTTTGTCTCGTTCTAAATTTATCTGAAAGTATATACAACTTATATACTAACCATTCTAAGTTGGCGGATAACACGACCACACTCATACACACACACACACACACACACACACACACACACACACACACACACACACACACACACACCGTATTAGAATTAGTTAAACATTTAATTAGTATATATACTAATGCATATCATTGACTTGCGCCTTTTAAATTATTGCAGCAAAATGAATATATAATAACTAAGTGTATTTAAATACAAATACAAATATATATATACCTAAGTAAAAAAAATTTACCAAAAAAAAAAGAAGCTACGATATGTCTAAACAAATACTTGCATGTATTTTCAATACTAATTTTTAGTGCTAAGAGAAAGAGAAGAGGATGCAGAAGAGGACGAAGAAGAGGCAGCAATGACAATTTCTTTGAGGACAAATTTCTTAGACATCCTTAGAAGGTGTTTGCGTGTATGTGCGTGTGAAATAGTGTGCAATATATTCGCCTAACTCTTGCGAACGAATTCTAGAATTTATTATTGAATTCAGTGTAGAAAATTCTAGAATTTTTTAAACAAAGGCTTCGTGTATTCGTAACGTAGCAAAGTTTTTGGAGAAGTTCCAACAAACAAACAGTTGATAAACTACTTCGCATAGTTGCGCCTTTTTGCATAAAATAAAAATTAATTTCTAATATTTTGATTAATCGAGAGTGAAACAGCTTACGTCAATAATGTGTGTTTCTGAGAAGGAAAAACTAGTTTATCGATAATAAACTAAAAACTTAACTAAACAATATGAATTATGGGAACATTATATGAATACATTTTTAAAACAAATAAAAAAAAAAAAAACAACTAATACATAAAACGCATATTATTGTGCATACAAGTGTATAGCAACAACAAATACATATCACCAAATTTAAAGATTTACAAAGAGAAAACAATGAGAGATTGTTGATAAACGATAAGCGATAAGCGAAACCGATAGGCGGTATGTTTTGATGTGGTTTTTAAACATTTTTAATAATGTAAGCATAAAGCAGTTACCAAAAAGCAGTAATAAAAAAAAAAACATAAACATATACACAAAATAAATAAAGAATATAAAAAAAAAAAAAAAAAAATAGCTAACAACAATAAACGCAAAACCGTGAGACAGAAATCAAGTATGCTCATAAGCATATTTTTGGGATAGATAATCGATAAGTTTAGCTCTTTGTCGGTCGATGAAGGTCGTCCGATTTATACATAACTACTAAGGACAAAAAATACAAGGACATAAATGCGTAAGAAAAATGATGTTTGTGTAAAGGTTTTGCTTTTAATTAAATTTGTTTCTCCCAATTTTAATGATTTAATGATTACCTTGATATATTATTGTTTTGTAGCCCCATATAACACATTTTTATATAAATGTATACTAAAACTTAAGTTATATACATACACACCACGTATATAATACATACTTATATACACTATATATATATATATACATATATTTATTATTATGTGTACCTCCGGCCCATTCCCAATTTTCCCAACATTTTATATGTAGCGTTTAACTTAGCCTTTTCAATTGACGGTATTAATTATGCATAATAAATTTACTTTGTTCGTTAAACAAAAATAAAATCTCCTATTTTGTTTTATTTATATAAAATTTTATGCTTTATTTTTATTATTCCTTCTCTTTTAGCGTTTTAAATCCTTTTACAAGAAGAACAAAAATTACGCATAAACCTTAAAGAAACGAATTTTAAATTAGTAAAAAATTTTGCAACAACATATTATATACAGACATAAAACTAGTATATACCTTGAGTAGATAAGTGAAAAAAAAAACAAAAACAAAAATAAAACTAAAAAGGCTAATGCTGTAAAATTGTTTATTAAAGAAATGTTTAAAGAACCTTGAGAGCAAGTTGGCATTCAACTTGGCAAATATATAGTTCTTATGACAGATATCTATATAGCTATATAAGTAGTGAAAATTGATATTATATATTGAAAATATCAATGTCTTAAAAAAAATACTATAAGACAGCGTCAGCATCAGCAAAAATTAAAAAAATAAAAAAACAAAACATATCAAACTCGTGCCCGATAAGAATTAAATCGACCTATATAAATATACATGATATAAATATATGTTATAAAATAAATAAAAAAAAAAAAGAGCAGCAACAAATATACGCAGCAATTTTCAAAGCATACAAATTATAAACTAAATATGATACTGTAATTTTTAATTGCATATTTTTAGGCGTCTACACATAAAAAATAAAAGTGATGGCGTTTATTTGCGTACCGTTTTGATGCAACTTTTATCGTAATATTAATATTAATATTAATAACAAATATATTGTATTTTGAGGCTCGTTTATTGAAATTTAGAAAAATACAAATTCTACCATTTATTTTCTTTATTATTCAATGAACATTTTTGCTAATATTGTAAGAATAATTTTCAACAAAATGCAAAACCGAAATAATATTAATTAAAATATACATACAAAAATGCGAAGGCGGAAGAGAAATAGCTAAATATTATTATGACCTTTAACAGGGGAGAAAATCGTAAATATATATTAATATCAGCCTTGTTCTTTATATATATTTAAATATAAACAAAAACCGAAAAACAACACAAGAAACAAAAAAAAATATCATACAATGTACTCAAAATTATTAACTGCAATATTGAAATGAACAACAAATGCCCAAACAAACAAACAAACACGGAATACATTAATATTTATCAAAAATATTGTATTGTGAGTTTAAATATATTGTTGCGTACGAAACATATTAACACTAAAGCTATTGAAACAAATTAATTATAATATGAACTATTCGGCAGTAATGAGAAATTAAGACCAGCTATATTCCATAAAGCAACATAAAATATCATCAAGATTTGCAACCAACGAATAAGCAGTTAAATACTCAACCATGCAAATTATATCAATTAAAAAAAATATATAAAACTGAAACGGAATCTAATAATTGTACCACAAAATCGAAAAAACGAACAAAAAATAAATTATACAAACTCAATAATATTGCCGGTTAGCAAAGCTCAGCAGCTGAGACAGCCCCGGATCCAAAACAAGATAGTAGCTAGGTCTATGGATATATCTACTGACCTGTCTGTCATTGGAATCGGACATATGTGCAGAAGTAGCAACAAACAAACAACAATACGAAGAATAATATGAATAATAAATAAAATCATTAAAAATTGTTTTGTGTAATTGTAAAAAAAAACAAAAAAAAACTACATTTTATGAGTTTTTTCTTATCACTAAAAGTTCATAGGGGAACTGTACTGAATAGACTAAAAATTTTAGCTATCGGAATTATTATAAAGACTTCAGAGGTAATATATAAATGTTATAAAATGTTAGGTCGGACTCTAATTTTGTTTTTATACCCTGTACTTATAAGTTCTAAGTAGATTTGTGCAATGTATGTAACGGACGGAAGGAGGCGTGGCAGACCCCAAGTCCTTTATACCAAAATGCGTATCATAACCTCGTGTAGCGATTGAGCCTTGTCCGCGTGTGTTTTTTTCGTCCATCCGTTTGTTTGAACAAATCTTCCTGAGAAGATGAAGTTTGTTGAATCAAGCCGTTTAATACATTGATCTGATAGGGACAGAGCGATAAGTCATGAACTCATGCATCCGAATGTCAAAAATGAACAAATTGGACAAATAAATCTAAAATTATAGCCATAAATGTACAAATTTCACCTCCCCTTGCCTTTGACTCTACTTAATTATGGTAATAAGCGACCTAGAATTTTTGGTAAGCTGATTAATGTGGCTCTAATGGACAAATCCATCCAAATTGTATTGATGTGGACCCCCCACCCCCACCCCCGCAATCGCTTTACTCTCCTATCCTAAACTAGTCTACTTGATATTTACCCCATACATTTTAAATGGATCTTTTGGCGTAACTCTCGGTTCTCATCAAAATCGGTACAAATTTGCAGAGCTTGTTGGTATGAGGTATGTATATAGTTGTACCCCATAAAAACAATGATCCGATTGGAAAATTCTTAAAAGTAATATGCAGGGATAACATTTTTTCGAGAAAAAGGGTACAGGGTACCCTATCAGCCGTGGATTAGCAAATCCATCCGAGTGGCGGTCCGTTTTTTCATACAAAACTGAAACGATTAACATTTAATGCAATAGTTTTTCAGCATTTTGGATTAGTTTGGGTTATTGTTTACATAAGTATGTAAATTTTTTTGTTTATTCTAATCTACAAATATTGCTTCCTCTATATGCAAACTATTTAACTTTTTAAATTTTGGTCAATTAAACGAAGAATAATAGATATTAATAATACTCCGTACCACTTATTTGCAATCAAATCGATATTATTATAAACAATCAAAATACAATCGAACCGAATTTGATCGAATCTGATAAAATGCTGCGGATCTTTAAAATACTACTTTACACCAAATTTGGTTACGATATCTTATTAAACACGCGACACACAACGAATTTTGCACCAAATGCCAAATTTTTAACAATATCTTTATAATCCACCAAGCTAGGCCCTAAAAACATTATTTGACTAATCGGTCCTATAGGGGCTAAATGCTAAATTTAACCGACTTGGTTGAAAATCAGTGCAGTGCTGGAGAAATCTAAAATACAATCAAACGCCAAAATTAGTTACCATATCTTACTAAAAAAAAATGAAAAAACCGCGAAATTGGACCAACACCCTTTTTTCGCCGATTCGGTTCTATGGGGCTTTAGGATATAGTCAACCAAGTTTGTTCAAATTACAGTACAGTGCATGGAAACTCTAAAGAACTTTTGAATATTAAATTATCTTCATAAACAAACGAATTATCCGTCCAAAAGTTTTTTTTTTATAAACCCAGATATCCAAAATGTAAAATAAACTTGTCTCATTGACATAATAACGCATCTAATCTGAAAACTTTGTCGCTCTAGCTGCTTGCATCTCTGAGATCTAGGTGTTCTACAGACAGATGGGTTTATTGACTTTTCTTGTCAACCTGATCCTACTTTGGGTGCTCTCCAATGTCTCTTTTTTTAATATACCCTTTGTACCATACTATATACAAGTTCTATATTAAGCGATATCGCCATCGATATCAAATAAATATTGATATTCCTTTTCCAGTTCCTCTTATTATTAGAGATAAAAGTTGATTGGATCATTCTGAATTCGTTGAAAATTTATCCCCCTAAAAATTTTTACTGACTATGCCCTTTGCACTAACCTAGCTTGAACCACGACGCTGATAAAGTTATGTTAGAGCAGAGTGAACAAAATGGGTCCCACAGCTGCAAACAAAATTTAAGAGCCTTTATTATTAGAGCGTGAAAAATTTTAGCATTTCGACCTACCTGCTCCTTTTGTACCTGCCGAACCATAAGACAACAATTCCTGTGTGCGTGCATTAAGAGCACCCTGTATTGCACAAGAAACATGACAGCTCAAAGTACACGTTTTTAAACAGTTGCAAATAGACCTTATAACCATTCAGTTCTATAAAGTGAACAATGAAATTGATATTTCTCTTGGTGCTGACCCTTGCGGCAGTACAGTCTGACAAGGTCAACAAGGTGTCTTGCAAGGATGAGCAAGGCAACGATGTCGATTGGTAAGTCCCATCTACTAGATGGAATATCTATTTTGAGAAAGAAAAATTTATCTCAATTAGGTGGTACATGTACAAATTGCCCAAGCACTACTCCATGCATCAGCAGGGCCAAGGGCAGGACACTAGTGGGTTGCGATATCTCTATGTAACCAGCCATGGATACGACAATTGGCAGTTTTCGGGGCGACGCATTAGTGATTTAGATTCGCTACCAGCTCACACACTTAATCCACTTTTTGCCGATGAAAAACATGTGCTGCTAGCTGCTTACAATGATGAGTTTCCCAATGGCACAGTGGTCACTACTGGAGGACATGCCAAAGGTGTGGTCGCCACAGATGGCCAGACAGGCGTATGGCTAGTGCACTCAGTACCCAAGTTTCCGGCGGTGCCAGACTATAGCTATCCCACAACTGGAGAGAACTATGCGCAGAGTTTAATGTGCCTCTCTTTGGATGCGGCGAATGTGGAAAAAGTGGGTGAAGTGCTGGTCTATAACGAACCAAACTTTTACTACCAGCGCAATCCATTACTGCATACGGTAAGCGAACTATTTCCCAGTTTGGAACGTGCACTGCAAGGCCAGTGGCGCACTCAGGCGCCGTACCAAAAGGAAATAGAGTTACGCACCATAGATGGCAAAGAGTTTCGTGTCTTTGGAAAGAGCTCAAAGGCCAACGTGGAGCTTTACGCAGACGTGGTGGCACCGGCTCTTGACGTGAGTCTCTTTGTGGAAGCATGGCGAGATGGCGCTGGCAATTTACCAAATAGTTGCACGCCAGCAGACAAGGTGTTTAATGTTGAGGAAATTTCGAGCTCGAGCCTAGCTGTGGATTTCAAAACGACCTTAGATCACTCCAAATGGGCTGTATCTCAAGAGAAGGGCGTCAAAGTGCACCGCTGGCGCATTGGGGGTACCGATTGGACATGTGTTGGAGATATTAATCGGCAGCAGCATCAGTTACATCGCGGCGGAGGAACTGTTTGCCACAGAAGCTCAAGAATTGCCGACTTGTACCGCAAACTTGTAGCCAACTATGACAAATGTAGCACAAATTAGATAAATGCAAACAAATATATTGTAAAAAAAAAGTATAAATTTCTATACATGATTAAGGGAATGTATTGGCTTTGGTACCCTGTACGACCACGTTACAAAAAGATACCTATTTGTGAATGACTAAGCGAAAAACAGGCTAATTTTGCACTAAAAACGATTTTTTTTTTAAGTTGATCAAATTTGGTTCAGTGCTTGGGTAGTCTAATAAACTGATCAATGCCAACTTGGGATACGATACAAGCGTAATACAACGAATTTTCTACCTGAGAATTACATGATACCGCCAAACGATTTTAATCACATTTGGTACGCTTCCGAGCCCTTTGGCAGCTATATAATATCACAAAAAATAATAATAAGCGATTTTATCTGAAAGTTTGGTAACTCTAACTCTAGGCGTTCATTCCGACGGGGTGTGGGTATATCGACTTATCTAGTCACCCTGATCATACTTTGGGTAACTTTGGAAAACCTTCGCCGTGTCCTTCTGTATAGTTGATATAAATCCTCTTTGATAGATACTTTGATCGATCTTTAAATCATGACATAGCATATATTGTAATCCATTTTTTTCACATAGGGTAACCATATGGTCCGAGTAATAAAATCGGGCATTGAATGACAAGTGAATGAGTCCATTTTCCAAATACGTGAGTGCTTGGTCATAAACTTTTAAAGCTTGTTTTTCAATATGATCTTGGTCTTCATTTCGGGTTTTCAAGAGAAAACTTTTATCTTTTAAAAGCAATTTGTGTGAGAGAACAGAATCAATCACCTCCAAAGTTTTCAAAATGCAGTTAGAGTCTTTTTCAAATGTTAGCAGTTTGTCATGGAAAATTTACAAATAAGATGGGACAAAACTCAAAAAACATTCAGAAAAAACGCTTACAAATAAATTTTGCATGATTTAAAGGGTGTTCTCTAGGGACTGAACATATGATTTTATACCTTCAAGAATGTCTAAAATACGCTCAACTGACTTTAGTGATATGCTTAAATACTTGGTAAAATATTTGAAAATATTTTTCACAAAAGTTTATCGGACACATGATGACCGCTGAGAGTTTCGAAAGGAATTGTACAACATTTTTTTAAATGGTTTGATATATCATATAAATTTTTGCATATAATAACTTACTTTTCAAACAAAAACGAAAACATGAAATGAAATGAATGAATATGCAGTGCATTCCTTAATCGATTACAAAATCGCATTAGTTTCACAAAGTTTGCGCAATATTTTACTATATAAATTCCCATGGTAAAGCTTATTAATATTTTGATTTAAGCTTAAATATTTCCAGAAAAATACACTAGAATATAATCTTAATCCTGAGTACTATATTGACTCCATGAAAGTCGACGCGATGAATATGTCGGAGTCTGGCAGTGTTGAATTAAATAAGTTAATAAAAAGTGGTGACTCGTTCGTCTTTTGAAACACTAATTCTTTGCACAGCTCAGCTGATTTAGTGGCGCCATCTAACGTTTAATTTATTTTACTCAAATACTCTAAGAAATCAAATGTTGCTGTAGCGCCATCTAGACTTCGTTATAATATTTTGCTTGTCTTGTGGCGCCATCTAGAGGTCAGTGTATGCTATTTATTGTGGTAAGCTAGAGTGACATCACAATATGGCGACTAGTCGCATTGCATATTAAAAACATCTGTTCACTTAACTTGTCAAGAGGGAAAGCAAACATTTGCCAAAAACTAATATTTTAATTTTAACAAATTGCAATAAAATAACATAATAGTTTAATAGTTTTTTTAAGCAATGTTTTGCTGCCTGCGTACATGTTTAAATGCGGGACAATTCGGCAAGCCCTCAGCAGCTTTACACAGGCTTCGAGAACCCGATATACATCTAGATGCTGCACATATGGGTTTGTTTCGAATGAATTTACAAATTCATCCATTAATCGTTCTTAAACAAATCGTTATTTGTTACAGGTCCAGATGTCATTCTACTTTCCAACCAATTACGGGTGACAGGCACAGGCGGAGTATTGGCCACTGCACCATTAGTGCAATCCAAGTCTTACTTTGAAGTAAAAATACAACAGACTGGAAACTGGTCAATTGGTCTGGCCACACGTCATACAGATCTGACACGCAAATGCGGCGGCAGTGACCGTGAGTCATGGTGCATGTGCTCTGACAACGCCACTCGTCACAACGATGAAGAGTTCCGTCCGGTGGTGAACGCCTGCACACAAGCACCGACTAGCAAAGCTGGCGTTACCACCAGCACAAATGGTATTCTGAATAATAGCGCTGCTGCGGCAGCCGGCCTTATTGCTTTAGAGGACCTGCAGGAGGACTTACTCATGACTACGGGCAGCAATACACACCCGGTTGAGGTAAATATGGCTGACGGCTTGATTGCGTCGCCACAGCGCGACTTTCCCGATGAGGGTGATATTGTAGGCGTGGCCTTTGATCATGTGGAGTTAAATTTCTACTTCAATGGTAAAAATCTGGAAGTGCCCTTCAGAAATGTTAGAGGAGCGGCACTATTTCCCGTAATATATGGTATGTTGCCAAATAAATTTTAAATCATTCATGCCCAGCTTTTGCAACTTTTGACTTTGCAGTGGGCAATGGCGCCATTGTTGACATCATTCTAGACAACTTTAGTCACGGACCACCACCAGGCTTTGAGCGTATATTGTTAGAGCAGTCACTTCTTTAGAATGAACCATACATCAAACTACACGTCGAACAAACAACTTTGTCTATAGAGGACTTTATTCTTTTTGGTGGCTATATTTATTTTTTTACTTTTCTAGTCTTGGCCACCAATTGTATTGTATTATGTAAATTATAATATATAAGCTTAATCTTATACCCTTTATGTATATTGCCATATGCAACTTTAGTTTGTCAGATATATATTGGTTATTATTGTATGTTATTCACATTCCAAATTTATAGTATTCACTATTCCAACTAGGAACAACAATCATACCAAAGTTACCGAACAAATTATTTAAAATACTACACTAAAAATAAACAAAGTTAAAATGTATGTATAATACTATAAGATTTAACTCAAGCTTGCATTAATGCACTATTAAGTGATCCGATATCGGACAATAATCGATGTTATGTGTTTTGGGTGCAACACTACTAAAACAAATTCCGAATGCAAGTCGAAACTACACTCTTTAAGCCACGTTAACAAATTTTATGTTTAGCTTGTCAATAAAAATGTAAAATTAAATACAATTTTGGTTCCTTTAACCTGTTCAACTGTTTCTGAACTAAATTGAAAAGTTGATCGGTATTAAATGGCCGGCAAGGGCGAAATAATCCAAATTCACATTGGCCAGGCCGGCGTGCAAATAGCAAATGCCTGCTGGGAGCTTTACTGTCTCGAGCATGGCATTTTGGCAAATGGCCGCCTTATGCAACAACCATGTGACGACTCCTTTTTGACCTTTTTTGAGTGCACCAGTCAACAAACTGTGCAACCTCGCCTGGTAATGGTTGATACAGAGCCAACAGTCATCGGTGGGTAAGGCGTGTCGTCAAAATCAATGTTTTAAATATAAACAGCATGACTTTTAGATGAGATTCGGTCTGGATCTTATAGGAATCTCTTCCACCCAGACACATTAATTACGGGTAAAGATGACAGTGGTAGCAACTTCTCGAGGGGTTACAACTTGATGGCTAGCGAACTTTTGGATCGTTCTATGAACGCCATACGACGCGTGGCTGATCGTTGCAACAGTTTGCGCGGTTTTCTTGTCTTTCGTGCCATTGGCGGCGGCACCGGATCTGGCTTAGGTACCCGCATTATGGAGAAATTGGTTGAGGATTTTGGCAAAAAGATGACAGTCATAGAATTTCTGGTCTATCCGTCGCCATCGTAAGTAAAATAAATATTTAGAGGTATCGTATCTTCTAATCGTATAATGTTAACTACAGCATTTCGCCAGTAATCGTGGAACCATACAATGCGCTTCTTGCCACTCACTTCTCTATGGACTGCGCTGATGTATCTTTCATCGTGGATAATGAGGCACTCTATGACATCTGCGCAAATACGCTGAACGTGCCCGCGCCCACTTACACTAATCTGAATCGCATTCTTGGACAGGTAGTTTCTGCCTTCACGGCCTCTCAACGTTTTTCAGGCCAGTCCAGTGTAAGCTTTCAGGAGTTGCAAACCAATCTAGTGCCCTATCCGCGTATACACTACCCTCTTATAAACTACGCTCCACTTGTGCCCATCACAAACTCACAATTTGTCAATATGACTACGGCACAGCTTACTGCGCAATGCTTCCAGATGAGCAATCAAATGGTGCGATGCAATCCAGCTCATGGCAAATACATGGCTTGCGTATTGCTTTATAGAGGAGATATAGCATCCAACGAGATTAACACAACGCTGGAGAACATAAGGAGGGCCAAGTCATTTCGCTTCGTCGATTGGTCGCCAACGGGATTTAAGATAGGCGTGTCCGAAATGCCGCCAGTGTTTGTACCTGGCGGCGATCTGGCGCCTTCCAGTCGCGCATGCGTGTGCATATCCAACAACACAAATATAAGAATTGCCTGGTGCCGCTTGGTCAACAAGTTCGATAAGCTGTATCAGCGACGCGCCTTTGTCTACCACTATGTTGGCGAGGGGCTGGAGGAGGGCAACTTCGCCGAAGCATCCGAGAATATATGTCAGTTGGTGCATGATTACCTTGAGGTAGACGCATCTGCACCAATGTCAGAGCAAGGTTCGCCTGGCAGCACCAACGAAGAGGACTGAGAATCATAATGGATCAATATACTTTTTTCGGCACCTTGAATAAAATTAAATTGTAAGTGCACAAAGGACAGTAATTGCATCAATTGCCTGGAAAGATGACTTCATCAAATCTTAAAGTTCCACTTAGATATACCGATTAGGGCCTCGAAGCTCTATGATGTGACGGTGACGTCAAATTAAGTATTTATGGATGGGCAAAACAAACATTTACATGAACCCAGTAATTTGCCAGCAAGTTGTTTGACCCCAAGCGCAGAAGGAGTGCACTGATTACCTTCTGGCGGTTAGCCCAAAGCCTATAATTAAAATGATCACAGCAAAGGGTTTAGCACTTACCGAGGCAAAAATCGCGCTTATCGCGATCAGCCAAAACGCACCCAGGACAAAGTCTCTGGTTTTTGGTCTGCCGCTTATAACGTGACTTACGCACGCTTAATGGCCGATTATCGATGGGGCAGACTCCATATCGGGTTTGGATCTTGCTGGCACACGCAGCGGACTCCGTAAGGCAGGCGCAGCTTATCAGCTCCGTTTTTGGTGGGCCTTTTCCTGGTGGCCGTTGTTATTATGAGCGCATTATCATTATATTCCCGTCCTTTTGCAATTCTTTTGTGTTCTTCCTGTTGCTAATCTTAAATTCTGTACGCTTTTGTTTTCATATCGTGAGAACCGCTGCGTGTGTTCCAAACTCTTTTTTTTTTTTTGTTTTGTCTGCACAATATGTGTTAATGAGCTACAGGAATTATTGGATTCTCTGAGCAATCATGAGCGTTGGCATAACGTTTTTTTTTAACACAGAAAATTTGAAACAGTTAATAAAGCCATTTTGGGCTTGAAAGAACATTGCCCAGACTTTGACATCCATCTGGCCAGCGCGCTGTCTCTATGAAAAACCTACTTAAGTTTTATTCTTTACAAAGGCTCAGGCATGACCTTATTTATTTATGAACTAATCCGTGGGAAATGCAAGCCCAGACACCCGAGGCCGATTTATGTTTACACATGCTGCATCCAACACCCGCAACACAAAAAATACGGCGAAAAATGGCAAAAAATTAAACAACCGTCGAGTGAATTAATAAAACGCCGTATGAGCAAGAGGCGGCCACGCATTAAACGACTTGACCATATGTGCTACAACTGCCCTGGCTTGGCCTAACCTACAAGCTCCTCTGGCTTCCTCAGGCTCTCTCTGGCCAATAGATGCCACATGACATGGCCAAGCAAATGCGCCACAAAGCACAAGCTGCCGCCACAGCTAAAGTCCACTCCACTTTAGCCGAGGGCAAACATTTTGGAATTGCAATTTTCGACTTCATTTCCAAACCAACAGTGGACCCATGGACAGAGCGACCGTCGAGCAAGCCGGCCAGCGTTCCATTGCGCCTAGGCCTTATGGCTGCATTGTGCTCAGACCGGCAACACCTACCGAGTGCAAATGGAACTCATTGTAAGATCAGCTATAGCTCTGTGTATGTATCTGGGCGAGGGATGGTCAAGGCGGGGGCTTTTTGGCAACGCATGTGCAGCAAGTGTTTCGATATATGTTTTTGCGCCTGGTGCGCAGACCAAACACGCCTCGACTACGATTCCGACCCAGCTCCGACGTTGACTTTTCACTGTTGGCGTTTTCATTCAAAATGTTTAACTATGCAGCGTCCAAACGGCAGACAGACAGACCGACAGACAGACCGACCACTTGTTGCTCTTTTATTCATTCAATTTGTCAGTTTTGCACTGAGACAAACAAAAAACTGTGGAAAAACGTTTGGAGCTGCAAGAGTGTGCGTGAGAAGGTAAAGGGACGAAGTAGAGAGAGGAAATGTAGCTGCTGCGCGATGTAGTCAAGTCAAAAGGTTATCGCCACACTTGCAACATTTTTAAAATCTCATCATCACCATCATGAGCATCATCATCATCATCATGATCGTAATTCTGATCATAATGTATACCGGAATGGCTCTAGTGGATCTGCACTGTGCGCTCCAGTGCCTCGTCGTGCGCCTAGTTGTATGTTTACATGGTAAAATTATTAGTGGTAATATTTGTGAAATATTTGTTTTCTAATCTGTAAACACCAATCATATTAGCAATTTGAATATGACAGGCACAGCAGCAACTCCAAACAGTTAGAGGCCTTGTTGTTGCTGAAGTCGCAGTCGCTGTGGCTAGTTGTGTAGTTCAATGGTCAGTGGAGTGGAGTTGGGCATCTCTGTTTCGGTTTCTGTTTATGTCTCTGTAGCTGTAGCTGTATCTGTGGCTAGTGGCCTGTTGGGTGGGTGGGTTACTTTGGTGGGTAGGTGGGGCGTGAGTTATTATCTATTCAATTGTTGCACTTTGCTGCTTCCTTTTGCCATTTCCCCGAGCGTTTCGCTGGCCTCCAAATTGGGGTTGGCCAAATTAATTGGCCACTGTCGCTTGCGGTTTTATTGAAATCTTAGCACCGCATGCGGCGGTACGGCGCAACGGCGCAATAGTCTTCTCCCATTGATTGGCAAGTGTAAATTATGAGCGGTGCTTATGGGTGTTGGATACTTTTTACTAACTTTTGATAAATAAAATTTGTTGGCCAGTTAGTTGGCCATTCGAATGTTACGGCAAGCTCGTTAGCGCCTTGGTCTAGCCGTTTACAACACTTTGATGACCAACTTTGATGGCCTCTTGCATCTCGACAGACCATCAGACGATGGCCTGATGCATGACAGCCATTAGCAAGCCGATTGACATACTCCCGACAGATACGACTGCATCTGAATCTGCCGAAAAACAACTACAGCAGTCAAATGACTTAAGCTAAGTGCACAAAATTTATCATTGGCCATCAATGCAACAAGCCAAACTGAGTGATGGCCCAAAATGGCACAAGTAACGATATAATTTGTAAAAAAAGAGCCTTATGGACCGAATGCGATGCACTATATGCAAATGGCGGCGGTTGCTGGCCGTACTTGGCCCCCAATAAGGCAGCACAAATCGTGTTTTAAAATGCTGATCCAAATGGATAACCATCAAGTGTTGCTGCTAGACTAAGCTTTCTTGTAACTGTTTTTTTTATAATATATTTTTAGTCTAAATCAGTGGCATCAACTTCTATTCTACATAAAAAATTAGTAACAGCATTGTAAAACAAACAACATGCCTCTCATGGTCAATCAGCAATTGATCACTTTAATCTCGGCTAAACTATGCCGGTGGCTGGTCTTTCAACATGACATCATTTTAGCATTCAAAAAATAAAATGCGGCTCAAAGTATGCTGCACGGTCAGATCAAATGCATTTTTTGCATGTATGTAATTTGCTTATAAACGAGTGAAAAATAAATATTTATTTTGAACTTGAATTGAAATTCCATATTAAAAGCCATTTGGCATAAGCTTGACTTGGCAATTACTACCACAATGACTTGGTCAAACTCTATTTAGCTAGTAATTTGAGCAACTAAAAAGTCAAATCTTGCACCGGGCACAATTAATCAGTAAGCGGGTGAGTCGCGGTCGTGTCTGGTCGTGTCCAAAATGCATGCGAGCTTGCCTAATGATGCCGTTGGCAGTCGTCAGTGTGCCGCATGTGGCACACAAATATGGCATGAAAACAAAGCGCACTACAGCCATTTACGAGTCAGAGGTCAAGTGCAGCGCTCTTATGTCTCACTTATGGCCAATGCGTGAGAATTAAGCCGTGCCAGACAACAACAAACATGCCTACTACTTAACTACAACGAATCCGCCAATGCTCTACTTTGGCTCTGCTGCAAATGCGGTTAATGCTGCTAGTCCAGGTATCTGTACTTGTATCTGGCGCTAATCTTGATTGATCATCAGCGGCTGGTAAACACATTGCGCTGTCTGGACTCTTAACTTATCTTCCTACTTTAGGAGCGCCATGCTAGTGACCAGTTGCCAGTGGCCAAATGACTGAGCTATGGCGCTGATTAGACACCGTATGAGCCAAATTTAATGCCGATAATTTGCCTTAAATGCGTGACCAGGTCCGCCAATGTGCACGCTGCTTTTTTCAGCTAATAACTAAGAGCCGCCAGCACCCCTACTAACGTGTCTTTTAAATTGCCAACTCCATTCCACTCCATCTCAAGTAGGCCAACTCAACCAGTTGGCGTAACCTGAAGAACTTCCGTGCTGGCTGCCTTGCGTCTTTCATATACATTTTTTCTTTTTTACTCGCTAGACTAATCCATTTTAACGCCTGACGAGGCGTCATAATCACGCTTTTAAGAAATCGTTTAACAACTCAGGAAAACCAAAAAACTCAAATATTTTACACTCTCTCAAGCTGTATAATCAATAAAAAATATTTCCGATGCGACGGATGCTTTGAAAAAGTCTGCTTAGGACAAACTTACTTGCTCTGCTAACATACTCCTTTCCAGAAGTATCAAATTTAAAATAATCATTTAAAAAACATTGTTAAGTGTTACATTTTCCATTAGTTGCAGTTATTTGGCAGGCAACGCAATTATCAGTGCGGCGTGTGGTCAACACTAGACACGGGACAGTGGATGCAAGATACTAGACACTGAACACTGCAATTAGTGTTGATTACGATGATGGATTATAACACTTTGTGTCCAGTAGAGTGTTCAGTATAAGTAGATTGTAGCCTACAGCCTGCGCACAAGCAGATATTGGCCAATGCGAAAGTTAGCCAATTATATGCATATAACCAGACTTAAGACGCATTAAATAAAAACTGTCGGACTTGGTGCCACTATAAATGAGCATTTTGTTTGTCCCGGCGGCGTCTGAAAACAAAAAAATGTATGCCCAAGTACTGTATTGGTAATAAAGCATCCATCCAGCATGATTTAGGCCTTAACTAAAACAAATAACTCTCCACTTAAGTCAAGACGAGCGTGTGGCTGATTCTACATTGAGCCGACAAACTATATGAGCACTTTGCCCATTTTTTGTTTTTTCGTGCGACGACAGGTCACGATTTGAGCATTTCAATTGAAATCACCACTTGGGGTGTTGCCTCAATTTTTTTGAAGCTACAGTTGAAGGCTACTGCGTTTATTTGGAGAACATTATGTACGACTGGCTGCAAGAGGCAAAAAATTAATTTAACAGCTTGACAGGATTACCCACTTGCCATTTATAAAGACATTAAAAAGGGCTGAACAATGCTATAGGGTGTAACCAATTTGGTGGCATAGCCAATAGCTATGGACATGCGTATGCGGCAACCAAAATAACCACAACAACGGCTATAGCCAGAGCAGCGCATTAAGCGATTTGTCACAAGTCAAAATCGAAAATGTTTTCAAAAGACACAGGTAAAAGACGTCAGAGCAACCGAGAAGCACAGTGGGACGAGAAGCTATCACAAAAGCATTGCTTCCGTTTCATGCATGTCTAATTTGCTGGGTGAGCGTGCTCAGCTACTTGTCATCTTTTAGTGGATTGACCTCAGAACAGGTGCAGCAGTTGCTAATTGAGACCTGCTCAAATGTACAGTACCTCACCTAAGACAAGCGCAAGCCAAGCTGAACCCTGCCCAGCTTAACGATCATTAACTAAGTCATTTGCTGAACGGTGCCGCCCGGCGAATATGCAAATGTGCCACAGATTAGAGAACTTGGAACCTATAGCTACTGTGTGGCGTTACATTTGCAGCCAGCTACAGACGATTAATCAATGATAAATCCGAAATAGAAAAATGATGCCGGACATTGCCACAAAAATGTCAATTCACAAACCGATGGCTAATCGAGTCATTGGTTAACTTAGTCAAAGCTAGTCAGGCTTTTTCGAGGCAACATTTTGTTGTTGTTGACTTGTTGCCAATTTGTGTGGTCCTCCAGTTTTTGATCACCTGCTGTTGGTGTAACAGAGGGCAATGTAGCGGGTGAACAATGTGCAGTGTCCAATGTCCAACTTCCAAGCCAAGTAAGCAATAACCAGCTCGAGTAAGATAAATGCTGCGTTGATGATGCTGACAGCCTCTTCAGATACGACAATTTCACTTTGTCACTTGCATTCCTTCGCTACTGCCGTTCCATCCACTATTTTTCACTTCTTTGTGCCGCTCTGGAATTTGAACAACTTGGAGTTGGATTGAAGGGGGGAACCCTTGAAACTGCCAGTTAAAGTCCAGCAGCTTCTAGCCATTATGGGCATGACATTGGGACACGCATGCGACCAGATGCAAATCCATGTGCATGTACAGTAAATTGTGACCGCTATGCTACCAATTGTGGGTGGCAGTGCCTCACTGGCTCACTAGCTTATTAACTGAATTGGGCATTGCCATTTCCTTGTGGGGTTCAACAAACTGGTTTATCTTGCATTTTAGGATGCATTTTGTTTTGAATGTGGATCTGAGGCACAGGTTGCGGCAATTAGATGGCTTGCCTCTTATTTTCAAGCAGCAACTAGCAGATTGTTTTTTGCCTATCGTTTGGGTGTTTTAATCGCAGTCAGTCTCTTCCTCTAAAGGTGGACGGAACTCTATATATAGCCAACTGGTGTGATTTTGATTCATGGCGCGATTATATGTGTGCACGCAGTTTATCTTCTTTTTCACACAATAATACATAAGCTGCTCAAAGAGCTGCTAGAGAATTGCTGGCCAAGTGCAACCTGGTAACTACTATACTGGTTACACAGTAGCGACCGCATCCTTTGCACAGCATGGCGCAAGCGTTGGCCGACAGCTGCCCTCGCATTGTGGCACTTAACATTTTATTGTTAATAAAATATATTACACGGCGCAATACAAAAGGCCAGCCAGAATGCCAAAGCGAATGCGAAGCCGGAGCAGCCAAATCATCTGTGAACGATTCGGGCTCCACTGGGAATGTCGCGTGAGTTGGTGCCGTACATTTTACGCGTGACTTCTTAAAAAAATTCTTCATAAATTTTGCGTTTAACAGTAGCAGCCAGAGACCAAGGACCAGACTGGTAGTAGGCCAACTACATGATCGTTGAAGACTTACCGACGGTGAAGAGCATTGCTTTTAAACACTCTATTAAGCCTATGGAATAGATCCCCACAATATTTTTCAATGTTCAAAATTGTTACAAAGCTGTTGCAAAATTACAAGACAATATTTAGCCTGATTCAACTAAGTAAACAATATAATAGTAAATATGCATACAGAACATATGTACGCTGCTAATTCTATTCCCGGATAATTTTGATTCTTTTTTATCGTAAGCCAAATTTGGCACTCTAAAGTTTTTTAGAGTTCCTAAGTTCTGAACCAAATTTTATCAAAATCCATTGACTACATCATATAACTCTCAAATACATCATATAAAACACAAAATATACCGTTTGTGTGTTTATAAAGAGATCGTAATCAAATTTGACAATCGGAAGTTTTTTAAAGTTCACAAGCACTGTATGAAATTTTGTTAAGATCGGTTGACTATATCATATAGCTCCCATAGGGCAGATCTTCCAAAAAATCGATTTTTGTACAATATTCTGTATGATTCGTTTGTTTATGAAGATATCATAACCAAATTTGGCACTCAAAAGTTCTTTATAGTTCCCAAGAGCTGCACCAAATTTAATAAAAATCTGTTGCCTCCCATACGAACAATCGGTCCAAAAAACAATTTCGGCTAAAAATTCGTCAGTTTTTGTTGTTTACGAAAATGTCTTTTGGTGTTCTTAAGCATAATACCGGATTGTATTGGAGGTGGTACAGGGTATGCCAAAATCGTCCTCGTACGACTATAAAGTACGCCATCTTTTGTATCTATTTAAAAAATTAAGCAGAAATATATTTTAGAAATAAATAAATAATTAAATTTGTTCACAGTTTGTCTTTAATTCTGAAAGATCTGTGTTTTTAAGCCACATCAGTCGACATACCGATTTTGTTAACTTACTCTCAATACGAATCGTTTTTACAAAATGGATGTTTATAGTGGAATATAATTTCCCCTTATAAGTGTTATTAAGATTTGCGTAAGAAAGTTTCTATAGCTTGAATACTAATTGTCAAGCTAATAACACTAGCATACAAATTTTTAAAAATTTTGGTACTCTCAATATTTTAAAGTCATTCCCGTAGTAAAATGGTAAATTTTTTCGTAGAACAGATATCGAGAAATATAAAAAAAAACATTTTTGAAAATTTAAAGTGTCTACTTAAAAGAAAATATCTCTGATTGTACCAAACAGATGCAGAAAATTTGTTTTCTAAAATTGTAGATAATGCTTTTACCTATCGATTACACTGATTGAACGATGAATTCATATGAAATTTTTTGTTATTTTCAGCTTCTTCTGAATGCTCATTTAGTAAGTTAAAATTAGTACTCAATTATCTGAGAGCAACAATTGGCGATGATCACTTAAATGCGCTGATGTTACTTTATTCTTCGAAAGATAAGGTTGACGAAATCAACCTGCGCGAAGTCGTTGAAAAATGGTCGGTATTGAAACACCGCAGAGTAAAAAATATAACTTTCATCATATAAAAAAAAATTTAAGCACTAGAAAGCATTAAAAAATAAGTTTATCAATTATCATCACATCGTATTATGATCTCTTATCTGCTAAATAATTTCTGTAATATTTTGCTGTGATTATATCCTGTGTTACTAGTAACAAGGTAATGCCATTATTTATCCAATATTGCAAATTTTTCTTGATACAATAAAATTCTACTTTAATATATATTGAGAATTTATTAATATTCTTAATAACTAATCACTTTTACCCAATTACTATTCATGCAGTCGTAATTTGTTGAATCGCGTCGGCATTTTGATAAAAATATACGAGGGTGGATTGATAAGTTTCCAGCCTGACCAAGAAAAACAACTTTTTTAAGAACTTTTTTTTTTATTTCTCAACATAATCTCCACCAAGGCTGATACATTTCTCATAGCGGTGTTCTAGTCTAGTAATGCCATCTCTATAGACTGATTCGTCAAGCTCCTCAAAATACCCATTTACAGCTTCGATTACTTCTTCATTGTCCGCAAATCTCTTACCGCAAAGCCATTTTTTGAGGTTAGGAAACAGATAATAGTCACTCGGGGCTAGGTCTGGAGAGTAGGGAGGGTGTGGCATCAATTCAAACTTCAGATCGTTGATTTTAGTCATCGCAACGATTGACTTGTGCGCTGGTGCGTTATCGCGATAAAACAAGATTCTTTTCTTCGCCAGATGAGGTCGTTTAATTTTCACTCGTGGCTCAAACGTTGCAATAAGTCTGCGTAGTATTGACCAGTGATAGTTTTACCCTTTTCAAGGTAATCAATGTATATAATATCTCTTGCATCCCAAAAAACAGTAGCCATAACCTTGTTCGCTGATTCCCCTGGTCCAATCCACTGTTTAGACTGTTCTTTGGTTTCAGGAGTGTAGTGGTGGCCCAAGTTTCGTCAACGGTTATGAATCGACGCAAAAATTCGCTTGGATTACGCTTATACAACGTCAAATTGGCGGTAGAAATTTTTTTCCAGCTTTTCCATTTTCAAGATAAACACAGAGGCGTCTTGTTCAGTGTGCTCTCAAATCTAAACTAACATGGCGATCGGGCTGAAACTATAGATACAAGCTATCTAAGGATGGTACTATAGAACGCCACCTCAAGGTAGGCCTAGTGGCGCCATCTCTTGGTCAGGCCGGAACCTATCAATCCACCCTCGTAAATTTGTTTTTAAAACCAAAAGTTTTAGATGAATTAATAGTTCGTTTATTTTATAGAGGTATCGTTACCAAATTTGGCATTTAGATGTTTTTTAAGAGTTATTATTTTTACTCCTTAAAAGTTGGCAATAGAAAAGTGAGCCTAGCCTCTTAAAAGTTTAAATCTGGTTCGATTTAAGCAGTAATAAATTTATTTAATTTACTCCTTTGAAATAAAATGAGTACGCAATTCCGACAGTTGAAAAACCAAAATTGAATTTCGCTGCAACAAAATTAGATCTTTTATTAACTTGATATCAAGATAAGTATGCAGATTTGGCAAGAGACGTGGGTTGATAGCAATTGCTTATGAGATCTTTTGTAGAGCCTCTTGCTTTTAGCTGCATCGATAGAGTGAGTCTTCCTTTCGCTAATTCAAATGCAAAAACTTCTAATTAATAATACACAAAATGTTATTAGCATTGTTAATTAGGCACATCCGCTCGTTAAGATTTTAAATTTGTACGCGTGCTGTCACCTCCAGCGAGTTTCATTCATAAAATAATATCTGAGCAACTTGGTTGGCTTCCCACACACTTTTATATGCATTTGTAAGTCAAGTCGAGTGAGTAGTAAAAAATTAAACATAAAATCGTTAAGAATATTTGACAATCATTCAAAGATACAAAAAAAAAAAAAAAAAAGACGGCAATGGCAACCGGTTTGCTCAATTCAATGTTGTTTACAATTTTGAAACAGTTTTTATGAATGAAGTTTTGAACTCTTAACAGCGCTAATATTTGTCTTAGTTTTTGTTGTCGTTTGGCTTTATTACTCATGCGCCCCATTGACCAACCGTGCTTGAAGTTTATCAAACAATTTAGTTCCGCTGAAATGATTTAGCTAGCTTCAACTTGGACATCTCTGATGCATTATGTGATTCACATTTCCGCTGAGCATTTAAATCTTATACACAGCTATTCAACTAACAGGTGCTGCCTCCTAGGCAATGGACTGAATCATCTCCAGCAAAATTAACAATAACAACAATGAGAACATTTTGCTGATTTATTCTTGAGTGCTGTTTAAATTATTATTAATTTATTATTTCCGCTGTGCGCAAGCAAAATATTTTAATGTTTCATTACGAAAAATAATATTTTTATGGAAATAGCAGCCACAATTCAATTATGTCATACCATCCAATGGGTCTTAGCAAAATGCATTAAAATAAATGCATTTACCAAAAAGACAAGTCTGCAGCTTTAAAGACAAAGTCCGAACAATCCATCCATTTAGTTGCTTGCAAATTGACTGACAACTCGGACGATCAGGCGAGCGATCTATGAAATAAATGAATGGCCAGGTAGCCATTAGACAGGCAGGTTTTCGATTCTTAAATTGGCTTAAATAAAAAAAATATAGACATGAGCTTACGGTTAGTGAAATTCGCATACTCTATCTACTGTACATAATAATCTGAAGGTACGTATTTTTAATAATATCGTCATTTGCCTTTTGGCGTTACGTTACTTTTATGCAACAACAAATTTGACAAGAAGCAAGGAAAAGGCAAAAATAAAACAATTTTTTAACTAGCAAACCATAGATTTTAAAATGCTATATCATTGTTTTGAAACATATGTTTAATATAATATAAAGGAATTCAAGGATTAAAAAAATGCTGGCTCAAAAAGAATATAATTTATTTGATCAAAAAATTGCACTTCTTCGTTCCGGGACTTGATATCATAAACAATGTGCTAAAATTAATAAAAGCAACAACACGAGTTCAAGATAATCGCGTCTAAAGCTCGCAGTTTATATCTTAGACGGAAATCTTTAAATGGAATTAAATTGCAGAAGAATGTATGAGCTGTGCCTTTGAATGGCTGCAAGCCTCCAGGAAGATTATCAATGGGATGATTATCAATGCAAACCATCGTTATGGTTATATTTGAAGTCATGAAAGCACAATAGAAACAATGTATCCTAAGTATTAGACACAAAATTTGTATACTGTATATAAGATTATCAGATTTTTTTTAAATATCCGGAAATATCCTCTAATAAATATTACAAATTCCTAATTTAACTTTCTTTTAAATAAAGCTTTTAAGTTTAAGCTCTAACTAAAAAAGTAAATATCTTTGGCGGCGGAGTGGTGATTTCCCAAAAAATTTCAAAATTTTGTTTTTTTTTAATTTTTTTTAGCTTTTTTATAAGCCTCTTGATAACTATCTGGTTTTTAGTGGGGCTACTAAGTCACAAGGGCTTTAAATTTCATTAGTTTTGAAACTCTTTAATTGATATCGGTTTGTATATATACTTTAGTATATACTTATATATAATAGTTTAGTATATAATAAAGTTACCTTAAAAATGAGGTAGAGTATCTCACTCACTATACAGTGCTCTTGCTTGATAGTCTGTAGTCCGACTTTTTTTCATTGAATTCTTTTGGATATTTATCTATATATTGTTCTTTATCAATTTTAGTTGAGGCTCTGAAATCTATATACGAGGTGTGTTCAAAAAGTAAGGCAACTTAAGCAATTTCGCGGGCAACGTATTTTCGATTATCGATTTTTTTTGTTTTGTTGTGTTGGCACACTTTTCCCGAACATCTGTACCAAATTTCATATACCCATGATTGATCACCAGTTATGACCCTTTTGAGTAAATCTGGGTCGACGTTGAGCTTGTACCGCTTGTAAACTTTTTTTTTTACTCAGAACAGTTTCACCGTATGCTACTGTCAACATTTCAAGTGTTACGGAGCACTCAATTTTAATTTAATTTAATGCAA